>LQNS02007216.1:13716293-13734753 GCA_001587735.2 Parhyale hawaiensis
TATAAAAAGCCCCATTGTGCTACTCAACAGCTCACGTCAACATTAGGGAAAAGGAAAACCTTCTAATAAAAGCTAAACTCTTTTATTTATTTTTTTCCTTAAGGGGCGACAACTGAAAGCCAAGAAAGAGAACTCCGAGAAGTTTATTGAATGAAAAGAAAGGCGAACCGAAAGCTCGTCAGCAATCAAGACGAGGGCGGTTCTGTATGTCTGAAGCGAGGCTCTGAAAGCTGATAGTCCTAATGACCTTCATTGCGTGAATAGAGAGCCTGTGCCCGCAGCGGTTAGTGAGCAATAATACTATTTTGTTTAGTACAGACGTGCTGTAGGATGCACAAGTGTTCATCCATAGCTTTGTCATTCAAAAGAGACGAGGGATGCACCAGTACTCCGTTTAGACAGTAAATCTAACGTGTGCTCTTTGTGACAGAAAATTATTTATTTCATGATCCCGTCTTGCTTTTCTTATAAGAACAACTTTACGTGAACAACTTTATAAGAACAACTTCGCATGTATGAAGCACAGTGAGACAAGGCTTGAACTGTATCTCTGGCACCTCAGTAACTCATAGAGAGCCGGACCCTGGGTTTCAGCACCTCTCCGGGAATAGACCCGTAGATCGATCCATTGTCAACTATCGAATCTAATCTGTAGCGTACTAACCTTAGATGTATCTTCGTCCACTTACTGAAAATTTTGTGGAGATATTTCTTGGATCGCACGTCTAAAAGCAGAGATTCCTTAAGATATTTGGCGCATATTTCACTTCCACTAATTTGTAAAGGGAAAGCTGCTATGATCATACGCACCATCTAGGACACCTACAGGCACTGATTTGTGCTGCATGCAGCTACCATTTCTTCAAGTGCTGAAAGAACCTGTAGAAATTCTACAGAACAACAGCACTGTTCCTCAAATATGATGCCCTCCGACTCGTATCATGAATACAAAGATTGAAAAATGTTCCAAGTCAGGCAGTGAATCTTCTACCTAAGACCTGCGAGCGGTAGCAGTTTAAATTTGAACTTGACTCCTTCTCCTACCCAGGTCGTATCAAGGATACCGCATAGATACCCTAATTTTCTGCTATCTTATACTGATGAAACCATCACGGTCTTACCAACTAACGTAAGAACAAACTGAATATAACATAAATTCTAACTCAGCGCCGGCGGACAAGCGCTAATCTATAGAGGTCGAAAATTTAGAACAGAAATGAGATTTTTTTTTTGGTGGGCCNTAATCTGTAGCGTACTAACCTTAGATGTATCTTCGTCCACTTACTGAAAATTTTGTGGAGATATTTCTTGGATCGCACGTCTAAAAGCAGAGATTCCTTAAGATATTTGGCGCATATTTCACTTCCACTAATTTGTAAAGGAAAAGCCGCTATGATCATACGCACCATCTAGGACACCTACAGGCACTGGTTTGGTTTCTAACTCAGCGCCAGCGGACAAGCGCTAAACTATAGAGGTCGAAAATTTAAAACAGAAATGAGATTTTTTTTTTGGGGGGGGGGAGGGACTGGATCGTTAACTGTAGTGCATCTAGGCTTCGACTGAGACTAGATGGTAGTTGTTGCTCAGAAAAAATTTGTACGATGTTTGCAAAACTGGTACAAGCTACAACAGAAGATTGGCCAAGGCTCATCAGATAAGAACGTGCTGATACAAATTCTTTACTGACAGTCTCGGGCTCACTAGTACTTCCAATACAGTATATCAGTACAATGTTTTTTAATAGGTAGTGAAGCAAAGAGTGAATGCCTAATTAAGGTGTGTAGTGTGTGTCAATGAAAAGGCATTTTAGGAGTTGAAACGCTACAGGATGGAACCGATGACCCTCCTTTTTTCTGCATTATATTTGGAGTCTCAATTGGGTCACATTTTTTTATTATTTTGTACACATGCTGAACTTTTGTCAAACATCATTTTGAGAAACACAGATTCTAGCCACACCTTCCCTCATTGGAAGCAATCAAGGGACCGCCTGATCTATATCCCCAAAGGTTGGAAGACAATAAATAACATTACACCATAGGATCGTTAGTCACCGGTTTGACTAATCACTGACGTGGTATAAATTAAGTCGATAATAAATCAAGGATTTTTTATGGAGCACTTTGCCAATGTTGACGCAGGGGCGAGAAGAACATTTGTACTCCAGATCGGCATCCCGTGATTACAAGGATGATCGTCAACAGCAAAAAATTCTGTCGTAAATCTTACAAGCTCGAGAGGACTAAGTTTAAGGGGGTCATATATGGAAGATGAAAGAACAAGGCGCCTATTTTAGAGTGAAGGGGATTTTGATTTTACTAGCAGCATAGTTGTTTCACATTCTTACTCCCGCCTATACGAGTAATTAATAAAGACAACCGGGCTTATATTAACATGAATGCGGATATGAAATTGCTACAAGCAGATTCGTGTCGCTTTCCTAATCTTGTCTTAGGGTAAAAATAAGTTGAACTAGGCTCTCTAATTTAGGATGAAAGGAAATTAAAATTGCCAGAAGCAGCTAAATTGTAAATCTAATTGGAGTTTGAATAGTTACCACAGCAAAGGAGGTGATGATTGCGTCAAGTTTGTTTGTTTATTTGTATCTCTGTCTATCACGAGACAGCTCAAAAAGTTATGGACGAATCTTTACGAAAAAAAGAAAGATTATTACGCATGTTAAGAGTAACAGATGATTAACTTATGGTGAAGATGCGTTCAACAGCTTGTTTGTTTGTATATCTGCCTATTTCTCTTAATACCATAACTCAAAATATTATGAATTGATTTTTATGAAACTTAGATGAGTTGTTGGGTATATCACGAAAAGTAAATGATCAAATTTTTCTGATGAGCTGCTCATTCATTTGCTGTTTGTCTCTGTTTTTCATTTATTGTTTGCTAGTGAAATACTCCAATAATATGAACGGACCTCTATGAAATTTACAGGAAATGATAGAAGACATAAATGATGACGCTTTGGTGATGATCGGTTGGCGGTCTGTTAGGATGATTAACTACACTGAGAAAAATTAGAAAGTATGTGAACAAAAGCTTTGTAGTTTTGTTACACGTGGAAAACGAAATGCGGTTATTTACAAACTCGTAGATCGCTATTGTAATTCGAAAGTTCGTCTTTTCAGGCGTATCAATTTTACCTGTTTTTGATGCATCTAGGTGCATCAACAGCTTTGCCCTAAACTGAAACACATAAGTGCATCAACGTGACCTAGTGCATCATAGGACCCTATTTGCATCATCATGATGCACTTTCTCCTTCTGATGCACTTGCGTGTTTCGGTAAATGCATGTAATTTTGATGCACTTAAGTGCATCAGATTTTCTCTCAGTGTATTTTTCGTCAGAATGTTTATCAGCAATATAATTCGAAAATTTATGAACGGATCTTCAAGAAAATTACAGAAGCTTTTGTCACTGACGAAAGTCACTGATGACCAGATCTTGGTGCTAATAAAAAAAGAGTTCGTAGTTTCAGTTTAATTTGAAAATTAGACTTCCAGTAGAAAGGAAATGGAGAATTCCCATGACTAGACCGTCTTTGATGCTGTAGCTAGAAAAAAAAAAAATAAATAGGATCTTCAAGTTTGTTAATTCGAACTTATTACTGAGGTAAGAGCACTAAATTTTCAAATCCAGAAATATCACTCACAGCCCACAACGCACTGCAGGAGGTCAGAGGATGTAACTAAGGCCTTGCTTCCCGAAATTTCGTAAAGCTTAGGGGGCGCAAATTTTGCCACATGGAAAAATAAAAATAAAGTACGTTCGCCCCTATAGAGCAGTAAGCTACCTACCTGAATTTCACTTCAGCTGAACCATATGATAAATTTGAGAGAGATTTGTAGTTGAAAGCTACTTTAGGATGAGTCGAACGCTCTACGCGCTTACTCATTTAAATATTCGTTAAGAAAGTATTCACTATTTAATAAACAGGGTTAACGATTGAAGGGCTCGAAGTTAGATTTAAGTTTACCCTTATTTTTGTATGATCATGCAAGTGTCTGGAATTGATGTAATCTTTATGCATGGACAGCAATCTGATTTTAATTCTTGAATTATTATGAAGATGACACAGTTTTAAGGGTCTTTACATTAATAAGGTACGACACTCATTTAGTAAAATATCTTCGTTTACTTAATTGATAGCAAGCGGTAATTGCTTTCAGAGTGAACGTTCCTAAATTCATCCGGAGCAACTCCGTCCAAATTTCTTCACCAATGCCAATTACATGAATTATACTTTTCGTATTCTAGTATTCCGATACTGTGACTATTAGCTATTGTAGTAGCTTCTAAAAGTAATAGCTGAATGCACTTTTTATCTTGTAATTTCCCAGTTATTCATAAATTTTTCTAATATCACTCAATTTAGAAGATAATCTTTTTTCTCCGGTCGCTAAAATATTTACAAAATGGTAAAAAAAGATTCCTTTGACGACCTTGCAAGGGCCAGGCTGTCCCACTTCCCGGTCTTTCATAAATCCTTTATATGGGCGGCGTTGAAAACAGAAACAAAAATTTATACAATATAAAACTAATGTATAAAAAAGGAACTCCCGGGAGATAACAGCTCACACACGGTCTGGCTCTATCATTTGGTTTATAGCCTTCAGAAGAGTTGACTTTCCAACTGCGATAATTGTTGTTTAGGACGTCCTATGGCCCATACTTACATCACCTTCTGCCTCGGTTGAGCTCCATTGTCGGTTACGTTACTTGATGGAACACTTGTACTTTCGGCAGGTAGTTTGGGGCAGGGTCTGGTGGGAGTTTTTGGAGATCGTCAGGGAACGGTGAGTTGCACCAAAGATTTTTATTTGTGATGGGTTTTTGAGGAGGCACTGGTGATTTGTAGAGGCCCTAATTGGCGCGTTTTTGGGAACAAGTTCCGAGTCCGGAGGTTGTGTGCCGCGTGGTTACAACCCAAGTCATGGTCGTCTGGGTACGAGTATATTATGTAAAATTTTAAGCCCAAACTTATAGGATACAGCGACGTCCTTTTAAACATTATTTTCAGCTGCCATCTATATATAGCTATCCAATTATTATACATAATTGTGTGGGTGCATGCATATTTATACGCGTTCAATCAGTACAAAACCTGATTGCACAGTATCGTATATATTCTTTTATGTCCGATGAAATTGAAGAATAAAACAGTTGGTACCCTGCAGCTTGTATGGCGAAGTCACCACAACACACATGAAGCCTGAAGAATTCTCCAGGTAATTTATTCATTCGGCAAGGTTAGTTTGTCCATAAATATACAACTAGAGTTTTGCTGAATCACACAAGTTGCAGAATAGCACAACATCCCTGATACAGAACTAAGCGACAGTAAGCCAGTAATAGACACTGCTTCCTGAGAACGGTTACCTGAGTACAGCCCTCACTGTTGCCAATACACCATAGCTTCACATCGCTTCATAAGGATTGTCAATACTAATTGTGTGCATTGGTTTCCAATTTCTTTTATGATTAGGTATATCACAGAACCATAGACGTTTTCAGATATTACTGTTATTATATCATCTTTCAGCACACCATTCACCAACCTCGAGACGCTTCTTCCACCTTCATGCCAGGGTATTGATGTTATTGTGATCACCAGACTGGGTCACTGCAGACATACTCTCCTTGCAGACTTTGTTGACTCTCTCCTCTTTCATCAACTCTGGCTTTGTGTGTACTCGTTGACATTCGAAAAAGTTAAACTTGCAGGGATTGAGATTTGGGGGGGCGGCGAAGAAGCGTGTCAGTTCCAGGACTCGGTCGCTTCGGCACCTTACACTTGCAACGCGCCGTCCAACGTTGTCCTGCTACAGTACTGCTTCAGAGCTGCTCAGATCCAACAGACGTTTATCTGAAACCGGGAACACAACTCTTGCAAAACTTGCTTTATCAATAACAGTATTGATGAATCTTTACCGGTTGAGTGACAGGCACAAACTAAAATTGGACTATCACTCGTTTGTCAGCTTTTGAGAAACTGCTGCGATACGAACTCAGCCACTTTTTCGCTAAAGACATGACTGCAGTAGTGACATGAAAAATCCAAGCTCTTTCTACCCCCTTCTCAATACTGTTCACCTATCAGGCATCATGTTCGACCCTGACGATCGTTCTCTGATGGATTACGCATCATATAGTACATCAATATGCAGAAATTTCTGATAGTCCGTAAAGAGATCACCGGTTAAAATTCATGCTGAGTTGATTGTAGTGCAGGGTAGCTCCTATCTTAATTACGCTGGTACTGTCAAAGTTGAAGACGGTACAGCAGCCCACTTCAGATGGCGCCGTGTTCACCAATTTCGCCCTCAGATTATCTTACCCAGCGCGGTTACAACGAAATTCCCCAATTCTTAGAGTACAAGCAGCCATCAACCATAATAAAAAATTTAATTACGAAAAATATCTGAGATTTATCAGTGCTCTAACTCAACTCTTTTCAAAGTACTCCCTATTCTCCCATAGATAAATGAGCAGTTTTTCTTTCTTATATCTTCCGTTGCTTAGGAAGGAGTGGTCGGATTATGGAGGCTCTAACGGTCAAAACGGCCAATTACACAAGAAAACTGGACCTGAATTAAGCTTCGCTTTTGTCTATAGACTCATTCTATAACTATCAGCTAACCGAAAACAAATGGTCATCCCGAGTGTTTCTGATTATCTCTGCAACACAAACAGCGACCGCCTTCAGCCCCTTCACTCTATAGCAAACTACGCCAAAAATTACCTGTTCGGCTAAACATAATTCAATTCTTATTGATACTGTGGCAAGTTGACGCTTCCCTGAACTTATCTTCGTATCATCATAATAAATTGGCGCCGGGGCGTTTTTTGTGCCCATAAAATATTCTGCTTGGGGTTTTTTAGTGCCATAAAGTAGCCCCGCCTGATGGGCCGACGCGCCACGCTTCTGTAAGAGACTTTTTGTTCGTTTTGGTCGGTGCGTCGGGAGCGTAACTAACCTTCCTGGTCTTAGCCTGGCTATTATCTCTCAAGACCTAATTGAGCTTTCTTTCCCTTAACAAGGTGCCCGCGATTGCTGCCTGAGGGGCTTCTCTGTACGGCAGTCGAGCTGCCCGGTCGCTTCCATCGACCCTTTCTGGCCGCGTCTTGATGGGACCGGGCGTTTTGTGGGACTATGTAATGGCTACAGCCCGTGCGACGGGCTGCCGTCCACAGTCTCCACACTATACGACGTGCTGCCGTTCACACTATACAACATGCAGCCGTCCACTCTACCTATAAGACGTGTTACCTTCTACAATGTGCATCATGCTGCCGTCCACGCTATGCGACGTGTTACCGTCCACACTATGCGACGTGGCCGTCAACACTATGCGTCGCGCGGCCGTCCACACCACGCGACGTTATGTGCATCATGTTATGGGAACGTATAGATGAACGTGCTCAAAAGACGTTTGCAGCATGTATTGCCCGTTTTGGTAACACAATGGTTACGCCTCCAAGTACCTGCTGAATGGAATACGTGTATTACATATTTACAATAACGATCCTTTGGTGATCCACTGTTGAATGACTTATTGATTTTGTTCATGAAAAAGCTGTGTCACAAACGGCATGGATCCGTAAAGATATTCAAACATGTCTGTAGAAGCTCAAGGTGACCGTACTATCATCATCTTGCGATAATTTAATTGTAATGTGAAGAAAATGTAGCTGGTTAATATATGTTTTTTGTTTTCGCTCACTATGCATCTACATGCAGTACTCAAAACAAAAGTAAACCCGCAGTTTTTTTTTCAAAATTAATGCAATGCAGTCAGCATCATCCTTAAGAAAATAAATTTTGAAAGATCAACAATACAAAACTTATCGAGAAGCAAAGCTCCAGTAGGTAAATTCTTGAGTTCCCGCCATCTCTCCTATGTTTAGGCATCTAATTGATAAAAACTGCATACTGCAAAAAAAATATATAATGCACATTACTACATACTGAGCGTGTTGGAGAAGAGAGTCCCAAAATTAGGCACTAATCAGCAGAGCCCTGGACGAAGGTTCAGGTCCCCAGCCCCTGCACTGAAGGGCCGTCCTGACGCCTCCAAAAGAATGGTCCCCGCGTCCGTCACTTTTATTAATGATCAAGAGGCAGCGAAAAGGCCCTGATGCACGCTATATACGCTACAATGGCCATCAGTTATGGCTAGGAAATGTTTAATTATACGTTAATGAACACTCTTTTGGAACTCCATCACGTCTGTAATGGAAGTTTTGGGACCGAGAGCAAAACTTGCTGTGAAGTGAAACTGGACTGGAGGCTTTAGAGTCAACCTCAAAGACTGCTCGTAGGTACATAGGGAGTCCTTCAGATATTGTTTGCAATGTGACACGCGTTTGATCGATGCAATCACTATGAAATTCTAGTACGTACAAGTTCTGTCGCACGACTGGAGAACAACCAGTGAGAACAATACTTTTGGTAGGCAGTCAATGCAATCATAATATATTTATATAAGTTTAGGAGAATACTGAGAATGAGAGCTGCTTCGAGCTGAATCAGACTGTGAATTTTTTTGACTTTTTGTTACATAAGCTGCACACGCAAGTCGAAACTTCGGAAATTACCCTAACCTTCCGATTGTATGGCTGCTGGCACAGCTTCGACTTATCCAGTTTTGCTCTGGCCTATTAAAAAGTTAGCCTGAGCAGCCGTCGCAATTTTCTGCTATTGTGGTCAGTCGCACAGTTTCGAATGCCTGTCTCCCTAAATTGCGAGTGACATTAAATTATTAAATATGATTATATGACAGCTAAGTTAAAAAAGTTAGCGTTGTTAAAACTGGCCACTGCTGCCTAGCTCTCTGCCGAAGCATTTTCCCCCTACAGGAATACAGTTGGTCAGAAAGCCTGAGTTGTTTAATTTCAACACAGACAGGTTGAAATAGGGTTAAGCTATAGTTACGGTGATTGAAACGTTCGTTCAGAGAGCGTGGAACGTTTCGGAGTTTCGATTTTCGAGTGCAGCGGGCTTAATGTGTGCAATTAAAAATGCATCTTAACCCTATCTGAATTACCTCGGTACAAAGTCTTTTACCCTATAGGAATATAATGCCGGGGCCACACTACGCATTCACACTGACAACTTGATTCGAGGATGAGAGACTCGGACGTCGTTCATATGGCCGTAACGATGCTTCCGATTTTAAATATGTATCAAACAGCACGCGAGCGACACATCCTACACACAGAAAACAGGGTAGTAATATATATCTCCGCCAAGGAGGTTATGTTTTCGTCGTGTTTGTCTGTCTCTCTGCTTGTGTGTTTGTCTCTCTGTCTGTCACCAAGATAACTCAAAAACTTATGAACCGATTTAGACGAAATTTACTGGGATTGTTTGGTATGTTAGGAGGAACAGATAATTAACTTTTGATGAAGATATCCTAATCCGATTCTTTGTTTGTCTGCCTCATTTTTCTCAATGCTATAACTCAAAAAGTTATGAATGGATTTTGATGAAATTAACATGAGTTGCTAGGTATGTAACAAAGAGTAACTGACCAAATTTTGGTAATGATCCGTTTCTTCGTTTTTTTTTCACTATTTGTCAGCACAGTAACTCAAAAACTAATGAATAAATCTATTTGAAATTTTTAGGGGTTGTTAGTAATCTTGAAAGACATAAGTGATTGAACTTTGGTGCAGATCGGTTGGTTCGTTTGTATGTTTGACTCTTGTTTGTAATAATATTGTTAGCAGTATAACTCAAAAAGTTATGAACGGATCATCAAGAAAACTGCACAAGCTTTTATTACTATCAAAAGGCACAAATAATTAGATTTTAGAGTTTAAGCAAAGAAAATTATGGTTTCAGAGCCAATTTGAATATTTGCCACCGTTGCCTCCCTTGGCGGAGGTATGCGCTCTCAGAGTGCTCTAGTGACTAATTTTTTAATTGCGGCATTTTGTTTGGAATCACTAAATTTTTTCGTAATAATCAACATATGGGGAAAAACACTTTGTTATAGTTACTTCTTTTTTTGGTGCATAATATGTTGATGTATATGGTTATTGCGACAAAACTTGGTTCATGTAAAGGATAGAATTGTAACTGTTACTAGATTTTGGTAAATATTAACAAATTTAGGAACTTGGTTGAAATTACGAAACCCTTTTATCGTAATTTTTACATAAAATTCGGAAATACTACTAAATTTATGAACCAAAAAGTTCGGTTATTTTCACCAAAAATTTGGTTGGTTTATAGCTGACCAAATAGTGTGGTTAAATCAACCGAACTTTGGTGACTATAACCAAACTGTTATCTTTGTATAACATCCAGTTGGGCGAGTGATTGCATATGTCGCCCCGGCTTAATAAAACACAAAACCCTTGTAGCAATATAACACAGCCTGAATAGAGCTAGTTGAACTATGCTGCAACGCTCATAAGAGTTAGCCTCAAAAGCTTCTCTTTTTTTAAGACTACCTTCACCTGCGCAGCAAGTGAGCCAGAGAGATCAATATCGGCCAGATGTTTCACTGGCAGATTTAAAAATAATATTTATCAAAAGGTTGGAATGATTCAAGAGCTGTCTGACGTTGACTTTTATTAGTGTCAGTCCCCAAACATCTCTTCCTAATTGATCATGTTTTGCTCAAAGTGGATACTGGCCATATGTCATCTAATTGGAAATGTTTAGGCGATAAACTGACATTATCCGATGCCGTCATCGATAGATATTGGATAAACGCTTATAATTTTCCAAAAGAGTATTACAAAAAAGGCTTAATTCTGAAAATTGGGCAAATGATGAATGTTAACTTATAATTAAAATATCGAGTATACAGGGTAGGCTTTAGGGCTCGCTTTTAAAAAACACTTCCGTTACTCGTAGAGGTTTGTTACACTTGTCATATTGTCATGTCACTGCAAGAACTGTTGCATTATTGCATTATCTGATGATCTCAGCACGCTAGACGCATATATATAACAGTCAGAATTGAAAAAAAGTGAGAAACTTCATTCCGAAGAATGTGAAAACTTGGACGCTTTTGTGAGCAATGTGCTTGGTAAAAGGTCCATCAATCTATTTTGCCCACATCGATCCAAGTACACCACTCAGATTTACTATACATATATCTCGGCCAGAAGCTCGGCCAATCTTGGCTAGCATTTTGTTAGTTTAGGTCCAGCTTCAATCGTTAACAGTAAAGAAGGACCAGGCTTGAGCCTGCCAGTGACTTATGGGGCATGTTCGATTGGGTGCTAAAATAAATCCTTCAAATTATGGCTTATCCGAAACTTTTGGCAGGTGCTCTGACTTCCATAACAATAAATCGAAATTCAGCCATTGATCCTTAACCGCTTACATTGAGACTTTCAGGAACTAAATCTTTTCAATTGAAATTAAGTTTTCAGGCCCGTTAACGTCTTTCGTTTCTTAAAACACTTACGACACGATTCTATGTGGCACAGTTGAGGAAAAATCAAGCCTCGAAGGCGTAATTCGGCATCCAATCAAAGACATCCCGACTCGTGCTCCGGTTCTCTGATGCTCTCAATCTAGTCATAATATTGCTTGATGAAAAAAATTGCCCAAAGGAAGACTGCCGCTTGTATTACTCATCGGTATACCGAATGTATCTCTATATATCACTATCATTGTTTGACTCTAAGACGAGCATGATCGGTGCTGTTAGAGGAAATAAGACAGCAGTTTCTTATTTCCAGTTCTCCCTCCCTCCCGGTACACTTCATGGGTCTCGGAGTAAGTATAGGGGGAGGCGATATAACCGAAATACTGCACGGCAGCCTGCGGGCCGCTTCATGGTACGGGCTGGCTGGCCAACTATTTAGAATGGGTGGCGTAGATGCAAGCTGAGATTTTATTTAGCAAAGCCAGGGTACATTCCTGAAGTTCCGAACAAGTCAAGCCAAGTGATCCCGACTATAACTAGCCAGTCGAAAACCTGTTGTGTTCCAAAAATGAAGTTTATATTATCAGTTTTCTAACGGACTCGATGCATATGGAAGTCGGTACTGATGTTTCTACACGGATTCAATTTTTGTTCCGCAATAAACGTTGAATTTTCCTCTCTGCGGTTTCAAAGCTAAACAGAATGCCAAGCTGGAGCTAATGCTTGCCAGAGGTTGTGTGTACGGTGCTGTATTGTAGACTATGAACTAACATCCTTCATCTGTTGGGAATATTAAATGAAAAATGAAGTTGGCACAAACTATGCGGCTATTGCGACAGAAATAGTATGACAGCAGTGAAGACAGAATATCAGTCGACGGCAATCAGCAGCCGTCATATGCATACGAGTGCGTGTTCTAAGGGTTAGCACATAGGACTTAAATCCTGCTCAAGCTTTCCCTCTTATATATGAACACCAACATTTTAATAAATGCTATACAACAAATACTCCAACGAGGGGAATTGTTCGTTTATGTTGTTAAAGTTATTATCCCATGTCGTACCGGGTACAGCGACAGAACTTTCATACTTCACTATACCGCAAACATGAAATGCATCCAACATTATTAACTTAGTCACTTTACAGTGACTGTATTTTGATTGATAGCCAAACCCCCAATACTCATCCACCGTAATGTTTGCTACTTTCCATCGTACCCTGATGTGACTATTCTATCCAGCAAACAACACCAGCTTCAGCCACCACCCCTCGGTTACTAGACTGCACATAAATGAGAACGAAGCTATTCCTAATTACCGTTTCATGATTTCAGAAACGCAGGTAGCAAAAAAGCGCGGAACAGAGCCAAAACGGTTCCGAAAAGATGCGCTGCAAATTGGGAACCGGAAAAAATTGAAGTTCCTTTATGACAATGAGCAGGTAAACAGAAGGAGCGCCTCAAACGAGGCTTAACCACAATGTGCTTGAGAAAAGAAAACACATTGTTGTATTTCGTATTTTTGACTGACCGTTGTCGTTTGTGATCATAAAATAACAGTTCTTCCTGGCCCTTGCTGCGGAGTGGCGATAATATTGTTGCAGTGAAGGATATATAGCAGTTCTGCCGAGTAAAAATTTACCTGTAGGGTCTACTGATTGCATTATGTAAGAGGATCAGAGTCTTGAAAAACAAGCATATGCTGGTTAAATTACCCGCTGAAAATGACTAAACCGACACATTTTCATTTCATTCTTTGTGGTTATGGCTGAGATCTTGCTATATAAAAATTGCACCATATCTGCTCACCTTCTACGATTATTATACTATACCAACGATAAATTTCTAAGACGTTTATAACGAGAGACCGTACTCAAACAATTGAAAGAAATACGTAGGTCCTTGGGTAAGAACTTTTCTACATAGAAGCCCAATGGCATTCTGTTTCCTGCTGCTATTTATTTCTAGTGAGCTTCGAAAAAAATCACTTTTTTATTTTTGTGTAACTGTAAATATTTCAGGTTGTCGAAAGACCCTGTTTTCTGCCAAATTTAAAAGAATCCGTTTTTTTCGTCAGCGCGGACTATACCGAAAAAATTGTTGGCGGGAACTTTTTGTCTCTGAAGATGCCTACTGTCGAGAACCAAAACGTTAAGATGCCATTATTTTATTCAAGAAAAGTTTTTTATAAGACTAGTGGTGAAAGTATCGGATTTTTCATTCAGTTAAAGTTCACATTTCTGTAGGAGGCTGTTAATTATGATGGCAAATATTTTATACCCAATCCTAGACTCTGCTTGTATTGTGACTGCTACTGTATTTCGGATACATCGCACCTGCCACATTAATTTTCGATTTATAATGGAAAGAAAACGATGTTAGAAAAGCAAATTAAACTCTTGTACCTATGGCATTGCCGTTGACCTTAGGGAACTAAAAAATATTTCCCTACAAATGAAGTTTTTTTTAGGGCTAGAAAGATTACTGAGGAGTCAAGTTCAATATTTTCAACTAATCAACCATTATTTTCTGTCCAAGTTGTAAGACCCATGTCACAGTTGTGTTGAAGGTCTATGCGACTCAAGTTACAATGCTTGCCGACACCAAATGCGTCGATAGTTCATTACAAAATATATGACAAATTACCAAAATAATCAACAAAAAATCACACATATATGAAAATATTTAAATAATGTATCTATACATATGGCGAGAAACAAATATTAATGATGAGTATTTTATGATATTTTACAGATATGCTGAATCTCACAAGCTTCCTTCAGAGAAACTGAGGCAGAGTTATTAAATGTTAAAGAGCAAGTGTGACATCCATAGCAATTTCTGGGACCGGACATATGCGCACACGACCAATGCGCACACGACAAAAGCGCACATGGGAAACGCGCACACTACATGCGCAGACGACAAAACCGCACAGAGACAAATGCCCACATTGACGACTGCCACAAACCTGGTTCTGGTTCTACTGCTTCCTAGATGGCGCCATCCTGCCAATTTAAAGACTACGCATACATAGAATTGCTAGAATCTTCTCTGGAGATTCTAGAACTCTTACCCTTCGTGAGAGGTAGTGTGGTTTGGCTGTTGGGAATTGAATAGGCCAAAAAACAATCATACATTCTAAATATATGTATTGTGTTGTTCATCCTGCTAATTAGTGTATTCGATTGAAGTGTTTAACTATTTCGTCAAATGGTTACCAATGCAAATGGTACAAATTTGATACAGTTTTACCGTTGTTTTTAAACAGTCTGAGAAACTTAAATGTGAACTTCTATCACTACTTCACAAACACCGCGCAAAAATAGAGTTTGGAATAATTCTTAGTGATGAGTTCACAATAACCTCAATGTTCAAGTGTAAGGTTTTTCTTCCAAGCCTCTAATCTCTACAGTAGTAGAGTTGCTGAGCACGCTGGAAAGAGCATTCTTACTAATTCCCTCGTAGCTCATCACCTCATTCTACTGTTCACATACATGCTAACTCTTGCAGTGTCCCTGTAAAGCTGAATGATATTACAGTGTTGGGGAGTTCATCTGACTAAGTTACACTGCGCATTTAAAAATAATTATGCATGCTTAAATTGGAAATACGACAGTCAGGCAGCTTTCCCGTTGAATGTTTCGTAAAATGAATGTGTGTTCGATTAATAGTATAGTTCCGTGTATCGTAACATGTTTTGTTTTTCAGTCATTATTTTCGTATCGCGATTTTCTGGTAACTCGTATGTTAGTTTTGATTATTAGATATTTATATATTACACGCACATATATACTGGCCAGCTTAAGTTGAGAATTAAGTTTAATTAATAAAATAGAGCTAAAGCTTAATAATAAAAAAGGATGCATCGCTTATATATTTCGGAGTGGATGGCTGTATAATCGTCGCCAGCATCGGCTGCAGACAGTGATGGACTGTTGTCTATATTTATTTTGTTTTTGTGTCATCTATTCGGTAGTCTTATTTTCAATTTATTCTGCAGTGAGGAGAAGCTATCCTCCTCTTTAGCTCATTTCTTTCCTTTCTTACCGGTAGAAACAGTAAACTACATCCTTACTTCTGCTGGAAAGTGCTGCCAAGCGACTTCTCCAGTTAGATTCAGCCTGAACATAGGTCGTAGATGTTTACTAAAACTAATGAAAGTTACAAAAGTTAGCTTAAGCTCGACACTACTAAAATGAATTACAGAAAATCTTATATAGCTACTCAGCAAACGATAAAATAGTAGATGAGCATTTGTCGTGTGCGATTTTGTCAGTGTGCGCATTTTTCAGTGTTTGGTTTTGTCGTGTGGGTATTTTTCGGGTGCACTTCTGTCACGGAACCGCAATTGCAGCTACCCAAAGCAGCCTACTACCAACAGTGCCCAAGAAAATCTACGGAGTCGCAACATAACACTTAACTCACTCCAATAGAGTGTCACTATATCTTTCATCGTGCGTCTTAGTCGTTCTTCACATCATCTTACGTGTGAGGAGTCAGGATGTTGAGTTCTGTTGGGCTGCAATAAGCAACCAAAGAGAGGACCCACAGAGAATCATCCCCACAGTGCAATTAAAATATATTAGGAAGGTTCGAAAAAACATGATATTATTATGAGAATTAATTTAGAATTATTTTAAAAATCCTTTTATTCTCTCCTGGTATTGCTAAACAGTTATAAATATGGAACAATTTTGCTATCCATTACTATTCATTTGTAGAATTTCTTCACAGGTATGAATATATAGAACAATATTTCAATTTGTTTGTCTACTTTATAGTACTATTTGAAACGTCGCATTTTCCATCAGAGTATATAATACGAGTATGTACACAGTTATTGGTCCCTTGAAAACCCCTAGACTGATCCAGACCGAAAATTCATCTGTTTATACTCTTAGATTTAACTGAAGTTAAGACTAAGGATCCGGTGAGGAATTGAACCGAGAGCCCAGTCTTTGCTCGGTGCCGTGATATCGGCTCAGTAAGCTGGAAGTCGCCGATTTCAGGACTTGCTTGATTCCTAATAATTAACCATGATGAAGGAATACGTTTACATATAAGAAAATACTTTCAACTGGTTGCATAGTTTCTCCATCCTGATGTGAAAGATTACATAGGGGAATGGTGGCAAAAGCAAGTATGCTTCAAAGTCGACGCCACTTCAGCGACATGTTGCAATGAGACATTTGGTGCCACCCATGTGACCCCGGGCTTCAGTGGGATACGGGTTACGTAAAGCTACGGGACACCGATGGCAACCGTGAGAGAAGTCTACCATTTAATAATGCATAGCTGTTTCTTGATCGCTTGTTCTGTGGTTGGTCCTTCCCTCCGTTACGCTCTTAAGGAATTAGATAGGAGAAAATTGGTCATCTGGTGAACAAGTAAGAATATCATGAAATTTCAGCCCTTGGAGCAATGGGGAAAACATAGCTTCTAAAATAGAAGGTCAAAAGTGAAAATACTGCATTTTCTGAACCTCGCTTCGTTTTGGAAACTAGATCGGTCGGTACTATTTTATATCACGTTGATTCTTCTTCTTCTTCTTCTGAGCCTGGCAGATAAAAGGCGGTATCTTTGACAAAGTATTCAATCCCTTCGGACATAAACTATATCGCATGTTTTTTTTTACTGCATTTCTTCGTAGGACTTCGAGATTTGCTTGAAGGTATAGTTTCTTTCAGGCTGGCAATGGCCCCGTGGCCGTACAGCACTACCGCGATTTCGGGTCGGGCCTCATGTAAGGGAGCTCATGGTAGACAGGTTGTTTAGCGAACTTCACTGCCTGTTGATACACTGCATCGTATGCTGTAGTGGTGGTGAAATCACTGCAGCTTCATGGCTGTACAACTTACGTTTCATTAATGAAAGATCACGCCTGTAGGTATGAGACCTATTTTACAACAAATTTTTTTCATTGATCCTTTGTCGTGCTCTCATCCTTAGGTCTTCTATATCGATAGGCAGAAGTAAAATCTTCAGGAAAACAATTCAATAAACTTGAATGCAAAGCCTGTCAGGTTAGTTTATATACAATGTTGGCACTCGTCAGCAATGATACCGTTGATACCGTATTTCATACTCAAATATCTGCTTCATTTGAAGTACTGAAATTTTGCCTCAGAAGAGAAAACTGCTACGTCAAATAAGAAAGTCAGCATGTTAAAAGAAATAATTGTCTACTGCCCGTGAAAAACATCATCTCCATGTAGAGTGCTTTGTTGGCAAACTGCCGAATTTGTACGTCGTGACCTGAGAGATATAAAATTATAAAATCGGACTCCAGAAGCATATGCGTATTGTTCCGATTTCAAGAAGTGTTTCTAGCAAGAAGTGTCTTCAGACAAAGGGATAGGAATCAGCCTTTGCCATTTTCTGCAACCTGGTCATCGATTTACAGAATCTGCTACCTGGCCTAGTGTACAGACCTTGCAGTCTACCTTTGCATCAGCTTTAACAGTGTCTCTCAAGAATTTCTTCCGTAGGAAATCCTTCACGTTGATTACCGAATAACATGAGTCTGAAAAGTAAAATATTCATAAAATATAAGCAGTCTTTAGTCCAGCCCGACAGCAAGTGCACATTGTACAGAAATTTGTTTTGGGCACGTGTTCACTGACAACCTGGAGATGAGGGTGTTGAAAGCTGCTTAGTGCCGAGACCACACGTCGACCCAAACACAATGAGAGTAGGTAGCATAGATCCGGTAGCTTCAACGACTTACGAGATGAACATCCACACGTACATAAGTTGTGCGTACGATTGATGAAAAACTTGATGATTGCGCAGATATTGGACGACAGGTTAGACGTTTTAATGCTACAGGCAGTATATTATTATTTATTATTATTATCTATTATTACGGCAGTTTAATAGATGCTCCCTGAATGTCAAGATTCAGCTGTTTAAAATTTATTATTGCTATCCTATATATGGTAGCTCACTTTGGGCCAAATTCACTAAACAGGCCATCAGTAAGTTGCGTGTTGCGTACAATGACATATTCCGACGGTTGGTGGGTGTGCCCAGATACACAGGTGCT
>LQNS02007216.1:13755659-13775232 GCA_001587735.2 Parhyale hawaiensis
CTTGTATTCGAAGTTTCTGGTGATGAATCCGAGTACTCTGCTCGCCATTTTCACACTCTTGTCGACTTGCTGACTGTGTTGTAGTTTGTTGGTAATAGTGATTCCTAAGTCACGTTATCGAGTGACAGTGGCCAATTCCATCCCATTCATTTTCAATTGGGGGAAGAGTTCACCAGCCCTACTTGCATTACTGAGCATTTGTCGACATTAAAGTTCATCTGCCACGTTGCGCTCCATTCCATGAGATGGTCAAGGTCATGTTGGAGCTCGGCTCTTTTCGTTGTAGGATGAAATAGTTTTGAAGTGAAGCCTTATTTACGCTTCACATTCAGTTCACAGCGTTCTTCATAAAACATATTTAAAATATCACTGTATTTTCTTCAAGTTAATTCATTCAGTCTCCCAGTCCGGACCGGCCAACAACTTTACCTGTACCCATACACAAAACAGGGCAAAATGCTGGCAGTCAGCTACAGAAAGTTTGAGCAATAACTGTGCTCATGGTTTCTCTACCGTTTGAAGATGACTTCATATATACAAACACTCTTTATCTACAACAAGGATAATTGAAAATAAAGAGAAATGAGCTAAAGCTACTCAAAAACAGTCAATGAAACCGTTTAGCAAGAAGTACTACCTCAGGCTTACACCATGGCAATAGCTGCACTAAAAGCAAGGTTTGACAGTCTATTAAATCTTCTTGACTAAAGGCACATAGAATTTTGCCTCCATTATCCCTAGGTTCTCTCGCTGTCGCTCGCCTGCAACGGCTCGTGCATCACGCAATGACTGTTTTCGCTGCTTTGTCACAGCGATGAAACGGCAGATGCAAATCATGCGTACCTGATGTGCAAAACTGTAATCAGTTTTGTTTTTCGTTATAAAAGTACTGATTAACCATCATAATTGCATTGGCTTAAAACATATAATTGGCAGCATCCATCCTGTATGGTAAGCACTACCTGCTCTGCAACTAACTTACTGGACTTCTTTTTGAAAGTTGCAGAAATTAGAGAAGAAGAAAAGAGTGTAGACCTCATTTATTTGGACGTCCAAAGTGAAAACAATTGGAAGCATTGCATCCAGGGAGACAATTCATGCTGGATCCGGGCATGGCTCACGAGTCGGTAGCAGCGAGTGAAGCTTGAAGGAGGGACAAGTGACAGGACGCCGGCCGGTAACACCGGGCGTTTGAGATGGTAGCGTGCTTGACTCACTTCTATTATAATTTTACATCAATGATCTCCAACTTAATATCCGCAGTAAAATCTGTAGATTTGCAGATGATACATGACTACTGTATGTCTTCCTGCCAGCAAAAGAGCTGAGCTCTAAAAAGATCGTACCAACCTCATGGATTGGAGCACAACGCGGCAGATGAGTTTTAATGTGGAGAAATGTTCGGTAATGCACGTAGGACCGGAGAACCCCTCAAACCGATTGAAAATGAACGGGACAGAATTGGCAGCTGTCCCCCAACAACGTAACTTGGGAATAACTATTACAAACAAACAGCAACACAGTCAGTAAGTTGACATGATTGTGGAAAGGGCAAGCAGATTAAAGGGATTCATCACCAGGAATTTCGAATACAAATCCAACGATAACATCATTCCCTTATGCAAATCGTTAGCGCGCACACATTTAGAATTTACTGTTCAATGCTATGCATCAGATATGGAAAGAATCCATGCCAGAGCAACAAAATTCATAACTCAGATGCGAAACAAGTCATATGAAAGTCGCCTGCAAGAAGCGAGCCTGATCTCTCTCGAGCAAATACGACTCAGGAGGAACTAATAGAAACATTCAAGTATTTAAATACTTCAACGACGTACCTTCAACGGGACTGTTTGAAAAAGACGTTAATGATCACCTTTGTAACAACTGTCAAAGGACTCAATCATAAAGCTCGAAGAACAACCTTAAGTCAGCAGTTCTTTCCGCACTTTCCGGACATCTGGAATAGACTCCCTCCGACGTCGTTGGTACGGAGACTGGCAACGCGTTTAAAAAAATCGTCTTGACAAACACTGGGAGAGACATCCTCCACGGCTTTAAGAACACCTCCTCCAAGAGGTATAAACTCTTAGCGGGCAAAACTTCGGAGGCCACCATAATTCATAACCGTCCCTCTTCCGCCCCAACTAACTTGACGTGTGTGAGCTCCTCGAATCTGCAGCTATGAATCGTGCTTTTATGATCGTTTCTTCAGCAGAAAAATTTCCCCTCTTGCCTTTTTTCCCTCCGTCATCTAAATGGTACCGACCATTGCAATAGCTCATACAGGGATCGGGACGTACGTAAGTCTCGGTATCTAGGAATGGGCCTATTGGTCGGTCTACTGCCGCCTGTCTAATCTAATCTCTATTTTGCCCTCCCTGACAGCACGTGCCTGCTGCTGTAAGCGGTCACTGGGTATTGCGATGTAACTTTTGTGCTGAAAACCGGTGCATTTTTATGAATAAAACCTTAGCAGCATCTTGAAGCGAGAGTCTAAGAGTTTCGTCATTATAATTTTGGCAAAGCTGAGACTTGTTCTGTTTATTTTATACAACACATTTTCCTGAAACTTGAATCTGTATTGTTTATTTTAAGGCGCTAGGTTTTAAAACTTTGGTGGAAGTTGTTCATTTCTAGGATAAACAAATTATTTCGTCATTAGATGTATAATTTGTAAAGTACGTATTCGCAATTGCACATGTATGGCATACGAACACACAAGCACACAGTCTATATCCTGTGAGTATACTGGTGCACCTATAATTCAAACACGCGCCTACACACATTCATGAGTGCGCACGCTTTATAGAGAAAATTCCTTCTCTCTTAAACTGGATAGAAGTACGAGCTTAACACAAGCACAGCTATTTCCATTGTGACATAAAATACTGAATACTTCCTCGCCGTTAAAAATGACGGCAAAGAACAAGCATCATCACCCCATTTGTATTGATGAATCTTTACTTTCTACTCGTAGTACCCACTGCAGCTGCAGTTTGAACTTCCGTGCAGGTGGTATACCCATGCCACTTCAGAAATTGTTGTCAATTTCCTCCAGAGCAGCTCCAGTTGCCGGCAATGTAGATTGTTTTTGCATGCGGAGGAAAGACACAAAAATAATGCAAGAAACAGCGATTGATGAATGCTATCAATCACAGGTGGGTCCTGGAAGTAGACGAACATTTTATACTGTAGGTCGAGCTGCTCTCCAGCCATTCTTGAAAACAAACATTTTGCTGCAATCATAAAAATTCTGGCACTCATGAGCCAATTAAGAAGGTAAAACACTAAACGGATTTGTATGGACAGCTTTTTTTTCTGCCAACAATATCACGTAATATCCAGACAGTGGGCTCATCCATCCTTCCTTCCTTGTATTGTCAACAGAATATATATAAAGAGTCGAGTCAGGGACTCGAACTGGGGACCTGCAGCTCAGTACGCCGCCTCTCCATCACTAAGCCACAACAGAGCTGTAGTGGTGAGCTGTGGGTTCCATGTTCGAGTCTCTGACTTGATTCTTTACATTATATACATGAAAAAAGACACTTTGATCATTTAATATTGTTGCAACAGTTATACTTATCAGGATAAAAGTTAAAGCGATAAAAACACGTTAATCTTCATCACATTGAGTATTAAGCGTACAACACGGTCAAAACATGACAGCGACGGAACTGCATGTACTGGCTGCTCTACTGTACATATATTGCACATGTCCGTCGCCGCAGTTCTTCCCTGCACGGAGTATCATACCACGGCTACTCGTACTATTCGTCCGCATGATACCGACGCTGTTATGCTGTCTAAGTTCACTGCAATATTTTGCGCTGCAACATTGTAACTTGCCGACTTGCTGGAGATTGGATATTTTTACACGGTTTCGGCTCCAAATAATACCTGGTTCACACGACAGTCATTTCTTTCCCATGCCCATTGGAGAAAGTCCTGATACTTTGTTACTTTTTGTCAACTTTAAAAAAATTGCCCGTTATTAGCTTCAATTCCCTGCAAAGTTGAAGCGATATCCGAAAATGTTCTCGTAACACTTGCTAAATATTGTAAACGGGGTTTCACTCGCCAGTCTTTCGGAAGAGTTCACTATCTAAGCGTGCAATTAAAAAATTTATTTTGCTGTCTCTCCGTAAACACAACTGTGTGCTGATTGCAAACGATGAATGAAAATCTTATTCGTCAGGTCAGATCGTAGCACGCGCTTCTCTATACAGAAAGTAAAGAAAAGAATTTTACATACACATTGAATAATTATTCACACATTAATGATATAAGTTAATAAGTTACCAGAAGGGTCAAAACTGGAAACTTTTATCGTTAAAGGCGCACATCAGCCACGAAGTTCTCAACATTTGTCGTAGATACCAATCGAACGTTGCGCGGTACAGCAGGTGGGCTCCAGCAGTGCAAGTTAATTCCTTCCCTTGCTGGGAACTCGCACAGACGAAATTTACACGCGCTATACTGCTGATTGAACACGGCTTCAGAACATATATACTTGTCACAGCGACCCTTACGACGAATTTCAAGATAAAAAATTGTTAAAACTGCTGTACGGCCTAAGTGAATAAAACGCGCCAAGTAACATCTATACATTAGATATTTGTTCATTTTGTTACTCTAAGACAAACAGCAAACTTGAATAGACAGACACGCGTGCTTGCTCTTCGACTACATTCCAAACATCCGAATAGAAGAGCGCCGCTCATTTTCTTTCGATAGAGCTGCGCAGTTTTCGGTTGCTGGCAAAGAGCACCGCGAAAATAATATTAATACCAACCTGCGAGCAGGTCAGCAATTAAAGAGAATCCGTGCCCCGCCATAACCTAAGATACTGTAGAAGTGGCTGTAATGATGAACTACTTCCACCCTTCATTCCGAAAACTGCAGCATTCCAATAGAAAATCATGGCAGAAAGTAGACAGAGATGGAGAGATATCTGAAAGGATAATGGCACATGTACGTTGATCGTTATTGTGTTTTGATATTATATTTATCCAGCAGTAATCAACATCAACCCTGTGACTGCCAGTATTGGGTGACTAAAAAGTTTCTTTGCATTCCGATATAGAATGTGATAGGAATTTATTAACACCCAATATATTTACAAACAAGCGATTATCATCATGTCGTAGATTTATGGTAATTAACGTACACTAGCCGACTCGTGATCTTTTCCACCACTGAGATGAGAAAAAATAAACGTCAATGCGGTTCGTCATCATTCACTCCCATCCAATTACGTCCAATCCCCACCCCTTACCTTTACTCGTTATCATAAAATTCACGCCCATATCAGTAGACATCGTCTACGCCATAAATAAAAATCATTAATAGCGAGTGCACACTAACGCAAACGTTGGATTTCCACACTATTCCCCATCCGATAACGTTACCCTGTACAAGGCTTCGGCCTACACAGTCGAAATTTTTAATGGTGATCTTATTTATAAATACGATTTCTGGTGATACTCTCGCGTATGGAGGCAGTTCGTTCCATTGCCATTGCTTTTTGAGATTAACCAAGACTTTGTTACTAAAAAAATTTGTGTCAACACCAAAATCTAATCATTTTTGCAGTTCGATTGTACTAAAAATTGCTGTAGTTTTCTTGAAGCTCCCTCCGTGCATAACTTTTTGAGTTATGCTGCTAACAAACATTATGACCAACATAAGTCAATACACAAACGGACCAACCGATCGTAACGAAAATGTAATCATTAATGTCTTTTTCATTACTAACAAATCCTGTAAATTTCATAAAGATCCATTTATAACTTTTTGAGTTTTTGTGCTAACAAGCATAAAATCAAACACTGCAACAAACGAACGAACAAACAGATCATCCCAAAAATTTATTCAATATACTCTTCGTAATATACCTAACAACTCATGTTAATTTCATAAAATTCCGTTCATAGCTGTTTGAGTTATGGCCTAAAAAATAGGCAGCCAAACAAACAAACAAACAAACAAACAAACAAACAAACAAACAAACAAACAAACAAACAAACAAACAAACAAACAAACAAACAAACAAACGAACAAACAAACGAACAAACAAACAAACAAACAAACAAACAAATAAACAAACAAACAAACAAACAAACAAACAAACAAACAAACAAACAAACAGATTTTCACCAAAAGTCAATCATCTGTTACTGTTAACATGCCTAACAATCCCTGTAAATTCCACAAAGATCCGTACATAACTTTTCGAGTAATCTTGGTGACAGACAAACAGCATAACAGACAGAGAGAGACAAACACGACAAAAACATAAACCCCTTAGCGGAGGTAAATATAAGTCGTTTCTTGCAGTTTGTAGGCTATGATAAGCGACAGTGGTCAAGCTTTGAGTATATCTCCCATTTCTTAGTTAATTTGAGGTTGTAGTAAGGCAAGGTTTTAGCGTGGCATTTAAAAGCCAAAAGTTGTAATCACTGCAACGTGACCACCGAGTGAGAGTGGAATTACTGGGCAACTTTTGCGTTAGTGTGCACCCGCCATTAGGAACTGCAGCAGCCTCACTATTTTTTGCTACGCGCTTGCTGGTACAACCAATGCCTTATTTTACTTCTATCTAAAGCAATGCAACGACAAAAAGAAAATTACTTCAAACAAATTAAATAAACACAGAGACAAATCAGATTTTTCGATGATATTTTTTCCCCAAACATACGATGCGAAGGCTGTCGTGCTTAATGCTAGGAACTTTATTTCTTGACTACTAACAGTGGTTTGTATATGCTCGAGCATTGTCATCAGTTGCTATTTCATTGCTACGCAAATCAGTTTTATTACATCAACGATATTTGCAATTCACTACCATCCTAAATTATAGTGGTATACACCTATTGCTATACTTGAGGGTTACCATACCTATTTGATGCACACAATATAATTCCATGACTACTCGCAGTGGCTCGTACTTTAACTTCACCCTCAAACTATTTAACTACATGTCAGTCAATCTCGTTGTTTACAATATTGGATGTTCACTTTCGATCGTAATTGTGATTAGCCCATTTTTGTATAGTGTAGTCACACGATACGGTTTGTTAATGACTAGAAGTGCCATTCTTTCCAACATATACGTACTACCTCATTTTAATTACATGCTAATTAATTTTGTTAGTATATAATATCTGAGAATCATTCCCTATCTCAGGTGCGTTTCCAACTGGTATTCTAGGGTTGATATTCTGAATTTATGTGATGCAGTAACTGGGTAACTGGTAGTGGCTTGTACTACCATGATCACGGTACAATTTTAACTCATTGCCAATCACTGGCAATCAATCTGCCTAAGTGCATAGTGTGTAGCGCTCATTATTACTTTTTTCACAGGGATTTTCACCCACAGCATCTGCGAATGAGCTACCTCTCCGACCACACGTGACAACTTTGGAATTACCAACTGCGTAATACTGTATCTTGCCGGTTTTCCGCCCACGCGTTTCGAAGTAGGTACCTTAGATAAGAATGAGTCCTTAGGCTTAAATTTTCTGACCGTCAACCTAAAACGAATTTCCGATATGATAACACGTGCTATACCATGTCCACATTTTCTAGCGCTCTCCAGATAAAATATATAAATAATTAATCATAATCAGTGAACTATACTTATCGAGCGAACGCGTACAACATTCTGAGGTTTAATCATACTCTAACTTAAGATTAATTAATAATAATAACCACCCGTATTAAGCGCTGTATGCGCAAGCTATCAAGATTTGAATCACGGCATTAACGGCTCCTAGAAAAACCTGTTGGTTGTGCGCATTAGATCCTGAATCACAAACCCAAGTTTTGGCGCGTAAAACACCAACGGCAGTACTTGAGGAAATTCAAGTAGCGCGCCTTATCAAATCCTGGTGATTCTATTGGTCAGACCTGTACCACCTTCCACTCTCCATCCCCTGCCCTTCCGGCCCCTCGTCAAGGACTCCTACCCACCACGATAAACGTTTGGTTGATTCAACTACATAGCAGCAACTACCTGCCACTAATTGGCTAAAATATCATTACAATTTAATGTCAGTACAAGAAGTTGCTCTTTTTGTTTAGAAATTTTCACTTTATCACTCATTAAAAAGAAATGCAGCAGCTATGAATGTAAATCTCGGAGGGTAGGAGGGTGGTCTAGACAAGTGTACTACGCTTCGTAGTAAACGTGTGTCATGGCCACCTCGTGGCCATGACGTCAGCTCATACTGCGCATCCTGTATCCAATTGTGTATCCACCGTTTTCCTTTCTCTATTGCTTTAGTAAAGCTAATAAACTGAACATACTGTCTTATGGTAGTGAATTGTTGTTGTTAGTAATGAGAACAGGGAGATTAGATGAACGTTGCTGATCTTTTGGGCAGACAGAGAGTATACTAGGATAGCCACATCTGGCAACTGCGCCAGACTGACTTGCACCTGCTTTTGGCGGGATCTCTTGGTATATAAGGCAACCGGTCAAAATTCCCGCCATTTAGACTTTACCACTTGATCTCTCAACACAGTAACTGGGAGCAGACGTTTCGCCACGTTGACCTTGACATATATTGCTAATATAAACAATTGTGAGTGACTGATATAAGTGAAAAACAGTGAATTATTTTTACAAAGTGCTGAAGGAAAATGGCAGTGTCATCGGACAATATGTGCGCCTTGTTTTCTAACGTGATTATTCCTAGAGGAACAGTTCGCCGTCGTCCGAAGTTAATTCCTCCACGTTTGAAAAGATTCACAAGGGCCAGAATTAATTTGAACAACGTGTGGTCATTAGTTGATGAAGATTCTGCTGAATTTGAAATTGATCGTGCACCTCTTCAATCGTCCAGTCGCTTCAACGTCAACAATCAACTGCCATACACGACGCAACGTTTTCCTAAAGGTAACGATGTTATGAATCGACCTCATGGTTCTCTTGATAGTCTTTCAAACTATCATCGAAATAATCGCAACGATAAAGAATCTACTGAATCCCTTCGAAGATTGGAGAACAAGTTGAATCGTAGATTTAATGTTAAATCTTGTTCTGCTCCCAATTTGATAAGTCGTGATTTGAATCCTGCAAGTGTTATTTACGGTGACGAATTTAACTCGCAAGTGGAGCTTCCATTGGTGTCTTTGGATGATTTAGCCGTAGTCCTCGGGGAATGTGAGAGGCGTGATCGTGAACTCGAAGCAAGACTTGAAGCAGCTGCCTCTAATAACCAAACTTTGATGTTTGAGTCGAAAATTAACCGCCCTGAACGAGACCATGTGGATGCCAGTCACCAACGATCGTTTGTGGTCGACCGGCCGCCATCATCACATCACCACTACCACCGTGTCTGCGGATTAGAAAACGGTGAAGAAAATTTCTACCCGCGGCACGAGCTTCCCTGCTGCGGCGCCGACTGCAACGTTTTGGCGCTCAATCCTGACCCGCCACCAACTCTTCTTCACCCTGACGACATTCTGCACCATCGTTGATGTCCTTATGGGTAACTCTGAATTATCTCTTCCTTCCAAAATTTTACTCTTCGATGAATGTGAATCAGTTTTTTTTTATGTTCTGTAGATTAACTTCTTGAATTTTGAGCTATGTTCTTCATGGCCGTTGGGCATTTGTTGTGGACGATTTCAAGATTTTATTACGTTACATTCGTAGTTTGGTATAAAGTTGTTGTCAAGCATTGCTCTTTCACTTTTTAACTTTACTTTTTACTCTCAATTTCCCAATGATTATTAGTGCATAATACTTTTAATTTCAATTTCAACAGCCTTGACTACTCAGTTATTTCTTATTCCCAATTATTGTGTTGCCCTATGCGCTTATTCTCAAGCCGAACTAAACAATGTTGTTTCTATTTTTCTGATGACTTCATTTCTTGATATGTTCTACTCCCGCCTCTTGTTTATTATTATTATTTTTTCAATTACCCACAGTACCTACCTATATTATTTAATCCTAGTGGCAGAGTGCTGCCTGATTATACTGATCTCGACAAATGGCCTGCTATGCTCTTCAACACGGATTCAACTAAATAATTCAATTCAATTTTATGACTTGTGTTAATTTGAAGGTTTACTGCTCATTAAATTTTGCTATGTATTTCAAACCATCACTATGCAATTATTTCTCTTCTGTAATTTTGCTTCAAGTAAAGCCATGCTTGGGATTGTAATCATATTAGACACGTCAGCAGCCAGACTCCAGGTTCTTGTACACGAAGTTGTCTTTAATTAAATTTCTTACTTAATTTTCGAATATGAAGCTACATTCTGTTGTTTTTAAGGTAGGCTAGTAGTTTCAAGTCGACGAGGATATTCTATATCTGTTACGTAATTGAGGATTTTTTTTCTCGTCTCATGAAATTTACTTGTGCTATTTCCATTTTAGAAAGAAACTAAGAATAATGTCTCTCTTTTTTAAATATTTCTCGCTTGCATTCCTTTTTATGACCATTCCAGTCTACATATATCCTATCTTTAATGATGTATCGGACACGTATTTCAGGCCATTCTAGAATAATTTGATTGTTTCATGTTATTTTAATTTCATTTCTGCAATGCGGGGTACGTTTTTATTTTCGGAGTTGCAGATGCCTAATTTATGTTTATTTTGCTCCTAAACCATGACCGTAAATTCGTTTGGAATGAAGTGCAGTACAGGTCACTATGAAAACTTCTTCATCATTTACTCATGCTGTACAGTTTTAGATATAAATATGCCGGTTAATGAAATTCTACGATTTCAGTCGTCAGTAAAATTATGACCGTAACTTGATAACGGTGTTTGTTTTAGTGTCAGTTTCAGGCTAACAATTTCATCCTCTTGTTTTCTTACTCGATAATCCTTGATGTGTTCTTCTTCTTCTTTCAAGGTCTCCCTCTTCGCAGGCACGGTTTTGTTTACTTCCATTTTTCTACATGATACTTGATTGTCCCTTCCTATCTTTAGGGCATGTTTCTCATTGTCACGGAAGCTTAAACTTCAAGCATAATATCTAAGTAAACTTGACAACATCCATCCATTGGTAGCCAGTAGCCTTTTTTATTAATGAAGTTCTTATCAGCCACATCAAAATTAGTCTATGGCATTTGCTGCTCTTAAAATTTAGTGCCCCGTAGCTCTCCATAACCTTTAGCACGTCCTTGCGCTACTAAAAATCAATTTTTCCATTAGTAGGTACTGAAAACGCTACCTTTAAACCAGCAATATAATTATGCTTAATATTGGTAAAATTCATATTGGTATTGTATTACACCATCCGGTATACTATATAATATCTTCCACTTATGATTAAAGAAGTAGATTTGATCTACAGAGAAGAAAAACAAGTCAACAATGCATTTTGTAGTGCTGGACGCAACACGCTTGTCAATTAATGGTCCCGGTTTAACAGCAATAAGAGCAAAGGATTTCTTGCGACACCCCGTAACTAAGGTAACGGACACCCTGTCCTTTCTTCCAGCTGTCTCTGCAATATATAACTTTCACCTTAGGAATAACCTTTCAAAACAAGCTACTTTTTTCATTTCACTGTCTAATTTTATTTTGTTCTAGTAATAGTCTCGTTATTGTTACTAACTGCATTTGCTTAGGGGATAGGGACGTACATATTACACGTGCGGTAACTGGTCAATACAGTATAGTTTTTCATCTATTTCACTGCACTAGTTATGTCAGTTTCATGAGACGTTAATTTTTCATTATTTCTGTATATATGCTTTTGTTTGTACTAGGAATGATGCAATGTATGTTTAAGATGCATGGGTCTGTCGAGATGTGTATACGAGCAGTTGTAGCAGAGGTTTTAATTGCAATGTATGGTTCACACGATTGGCTGCATTAAAAATATTTAGGCTAATGGTACAAGTGCACTGGCCCTCATATAAACTAGGGTTTGTTAAGCCCCTCGGCGGGGTATACATAGATTTTTGAAAATTGCCTGCTATACTGCATCAAACTTTCTATAGATCAAATGGAAACTTACAGTATATGTACACTGTATTTAATTAACTTAAAATAATGCTTCTTCTGGATTATGAATTTTATTTTTACCGAGCTTTCGACATTCTCAGCGAATGTCGTCAAGGTGGAACCAAGGAGCTTCTATAGAGAAGGAGGGAGCCAGTAGCCTAGCTCGTGGAAGCTCAAGATTCTCTTATGGCTGTCAGCCAGTTGTCCCATGCACCAATCGCATATCAGTAAAGAGTCTCTCATGGCTGCAGCCAGTCACTTAAGCACCAATCGCATATCAGCAACTCGGTTCGAGACGACGAGGGGGCACTTTGAGTCACGAGGGGGCAGAAAAGGTGGTTACTTGCAGAGTCGGTATTCTCTAGAGGTTGACTCGCTGGCAAGTCTGTAACTGGGTCACAAAGCTCCCTCCTTCTCTATTGAAGCTCCTTGGGTGGAACTTCAAAACTGCAAGGTCCGCTACTTATGATATGGAAATACTTGGTATCAAAGATACGCTTGAAATATTAACACTATACATAATTGGAGAGGCTGGTCGAAAATTCACAAGTTATTCATTATCGGTCTATANCACAATTTTGACAATTTAGTTAGTAGACAACTCCACTCAAATCTGATGGTTTCTTTTTATCTTTAAGTTAACATAATTTTTTACGCATGGTGTTTTCTTACTTTTTTGCAAGTTATATGTTATAAGGCTTCAATATTCTGCTGAGTCGTTCGGATGTCCCTTTTATATAAGGAGCGCTGACATAATAAAATAAAATTCATAATCCAGAAGAAGCATTATTTTACGTTAATTAAATACATGGAACCTGGATGTCCTTTATTTTCATCAAATGTACACTGTACTTCGTATTGTATCTTAACAATTATAAATGGAAGCAATCTCCGCTGCCCGACGCACGATAACACGAGATGTCCTACGGATGTGGTTGAGAATCCATGGCATTTGGCACAAGGCGCAACCGAGTCCGAACTACTATTGCCCGCTTGCATTCCATGTCCAAAAAACCTAAGATGTCAAAGGGCGTTTGGCCAAGAACTACGAACCGTAACATTAATAAACTTTTCAACTATTTTATGCACTTTATTATTCGCAGTCTCAGTTTTCGAAATGCTCATACCACCATGTTTTCGAAAGGGAATTCTACAAAGTGCCGCCGTTAGTTGCCTAATACCCATAACTGCAAATCTGGAGATGGGTACTCAAACGCCTTGTTAAGTTACAAGCATTGCAATTGTACAGCCGCAGCCACGACTGCAACCATGTAACTCCTGAAGCTTTACAATTTTACTCTTCAATTGAACATCTCAGTCTTTATTATTTTGGTATGCATCGGTTGGAGGTTCAAACCGTTAAGAATTTTAGATCATAACTTTGTGAACATCAGAGTTAGAAAGTGACAAAATCTGAGCTGCGATGTCGGTACATACTTCTCCAAGGTAGCGTACAGTTTACGTTAGCGTAACTTTACAAGGCGTACGTACATCCGGCCCTTGTTCTACCAATGAGATGCTCCTCCTGTTCACGTCGTTGCAAAAGTTCAACAGGATACCCTAACAGAGTTTTTGGCAGACGTAGAAGCTATTGTACCATACGTATAGGTACTTTTGGCCCGGGGCGACATAGAACGGTTGTCAAGGATGCTTATGAGTTTTCGCCTAGGTTAACAAGGCATCGCTTCGTGCTGCATATATCAATATTCCAAAAGATGCCTTGTCATGAGTTGCTATAGCTACCTACATGGAACAGTACGAGATAACCTCTTGTGCTTGATGTTTGACTGCAGCTCAGATTGTATGCTAAATTTTGGTTTAGAAGCAAAACCTGATGTTTCTTTGCTAACAGCATCTGATTATATCTAAGCTTTCAGCAGCGCTGCTAGCATTTTCGTCATTACTTACCAGTTGTGGTGTATTCGTGTTTTATTTTTAAGTTTCAGCATCTTCTACCTGAAGTTACTTTAGGCATGACAGTGATGTTTCTTTCAGGTTAATACTATTCCTATCTTGTCTCAGTCGCACCCATAATTAATTGTTTATGTATCATACTTGACGTAATGGTTATAAGACCATCGTTGTGCCTCAAAATCATTAAAAAATGACTTTTTTTTCACTTAAAAACCGAATTTGTTTTTAACGACTGGGTTAAATCTTGGACTCTGATCTTTACTATAGGGCAACGTGAGCCTGGTTTTCAACATCGGGTGCATTTGTATCGAAATATGTAGAAACATTAATCCAGCATTATTTTTTTATCTTTTCGTGTGCTTGTATTTCAGGTTTTTATTGTCAATTGACATTGAATATTCGTGTATCAGAATTACGTTATCCTACACGTGACAAACTGTTCCAGTGTGATGAAGGTTTAACTAAAAATTCACTTTTGAATCCATTTTAATTGTTAGTTCTTAAGATTTACAAAAATTATTGCTGGGCTGGCCTAAAATTTGGGCTCAAAACATAAGCTGGTCTATTACTTTGAAAATAATCTATTTTATTTCCATTTGTGTTTGCGCATTTTTGCTATTTCTTTTATATATTTATATTTCATTGCGTTGGCAGTTATGTGGAATACGTCGTGCCGCCAAGAATGTATCCTTGCAGTTGGGCTTATTGCTATCTAGAGCTCTAAGAAGTGTCTCAAATAATTGTATGATTACTCGTTATTTATGGACTCTTCATTTGTTTTTTTGTTGCACCGAATCTACAGGCCTGCTGTGCCAACTTCTTAGCAAATATAGGTACTTATCTAGCAGTTCTAGTTATCCTTAGCAGCTTTGCTTTCATTTTGATTTCTTAAATTGTCGAGATGCAAATTTCCTGTCCCTGTTGCAAAGAATCGAAATTTTGTGAAGAGTGACAGGGAAGCCGGGAAGTTTTGCTCTCCAATAAGAAATAGCTATACAGAAAAAATACACACATTAATCAAAAGTATCCCAATAATGTTAAGCGTCTTTCGGAGAGGATGATTAACTCATTATTGAGTTGACGCGCCTTTAAGAAACTTCATATTATCTAAGTCATTATTATGGAAGTGAACCGTGAAATTGGCTCGGTAGACAACGTTTGAATTTTTACTTACATGTTTTGTTGGTTCCTCATTTTTTTCTCTTCTCGTTTCTTCATTCCTCTACATTCTACTAACATAATGACAATAGCTCATAGAGGACCGGGGTGTAAGTCCCGGTGTCTTTTTGGTAATGGGCCTTTTGGTTCGTCTACTGCCGCCTATCTAATCTAATCTCAAAATTTTCCGTTTCTCAGTCTCTCCATCAACGGGCAGGTTCTGGTGTCGACTAGCGTATGAAAGTGTCATGGAAACGTCAGTTACGATTTTGCTTTTGATATAGGTTTTTAGTCAGAGAATTCTCAAGTTTCACTCCGAAAAGGTGAAAGATAACTATTGAATGATTCGTCTTGGAGAATTCACTTTCGGTTTTTACCCTAATGTCAAGAGGGGAACTATCGGAAACGATAGTCTACACCTTACATAGGCTAAATCACTCCGTGAAGCCCTTGTTGCACTGACGGTAGAAATGTACTTGACGCTTTAATCCTTCTTTATCATAATTACGGAAAAGTGTTTCTTTTTCATTCTGCCGTATTCTGAATGCATCAGCTGTATTTTATTTACCGCCGCAGTAAATAAAATTGTTCAGTTGAACAAATTAAAGCATCCTAGTTGTGTTCATAGAACTAAGTGTAAGAAAATTTCGTGTACCGATTGTGAGTTTGGAAGTGTCGTTGTGTTCAAACGTTTCCCGATTGTAGGTTTTGCGCTTAACTGTGTTTGTAATGAATAAGAAATGGTTCCATTGCGTTTCATTTGTTTTATAGGATACTGAAAGTTTTTGCCTTTTGTCCTGCGAGTGTTTGGAACTAGAGATTGAATTAGTTTTCTGCACATTACTGAATTTAACTCGACTTTCAATGCCAATAGCGTCATCGGCTTTCTTTACTTGTAACACGATGCCTTAAGCGTAATTTTTTCCATAGTTTTGTTGAGTTTCGGTTCTCTAGTGTTGACAATTTGCCTCTCCCAATAAAATTGTGCTTTATCCATTGATGTCCATGCAGATTTACACTGAACTGTACTGCGACTAGGGCACACTTGTTTTCGCCCACAGAACAATGTAAAAAGGGCCTTTAATTAAACACTCTGCTGCAATTCCAAATTATTTTTACTCTGGGCGACGTCTAGGCTCTTTGAATCATATTTGGGACATTGGAAAATAATCGTTAGCTATAGATTTTAGCTTCGTATCACTGTAAATGGTGAATACAGTTTTCGATGTCTTAAAAACTGGCGCTTCGAAGTCGCCTATTCCTTATACTCATTCATTTCGAGTAGAAAGATATGCTTTCTATGAAATACAACTGTTCAAAGCGCTATTAACTGCCAGTCTACACAATATTTAGGTTATAAGGCTTTCCTGAAATTCATTCTCATTTAACTAAAACTTGCGCAATTTTTGCTTTTCGGATATCGCTTCCAACTTTCTCCGGTGTTAAAACATCTTTTTTTTTTGTACCTTCCACTGAGGGTTGCTGAACCCATTTTATTCCGATGCCGATATCCTTCAACGTGCCGTTTTTTACTGGTTAATCGGCACACCCCTGACTTCCCCACATTCTTTTTTTTACTTCGTGATCACAAATCACTGTTTATCCTAATATTATGCATTCAGCACATTCCATTTGTTTTCCAGTTTGTGTTTCGTACATTTTTTTTTCTCAATATATGTCAGTTGCTTTAGTATAGCATTAATAAATAGTTTCTTTTGTACATTCATCACATTCCGTATACTTTGGATGGGTAATTGTAATAATAGATTTTTTCCATTTTCAACGAATCTCTATTACCTTTTTCGACATATGTTATTTCCAAACAAACTTTCATGTTTTTTGGTAATGTTAATAAATCGTTTGCCTCTGATGTTTTCTGAACATTTCCACCTTGCAACTCAGTATCAATATTTTTTGTTGCGTATATAGTCAAGGTATAAATATTGTGGCATTTACTAGAGGCAGGGGAGCGCTAGGACCCCTATGAAGACCTCAAACGTAGCTTAAGGTATAGCATTAGTATCAATGTGTGGCTTCATTGTTTCTAGATAACATTAAAAAGCGTCTTGATCTCTTTAGAAGTACGGCATTTTGTCTTTCAATTTGTTGCTCCAATCATTATTAGTAGTTACTTGTTGCCAATATTTTGAGCTATTGCTACCAACATAGTTATTGTTGCCATTATTATGAGTTGTTACTACCATTCTTACGTAGCTGCAGCTGTGATGCGTCGTGATAAGTCAATATAATAATGGAAACAATCTGATTGCGACTTTTATTTCCATTCCTACACGATTTTCAACCATCTATACATGTTTTTTTTTTTTTAAACGTGGATTTAGATACTACGAATATCCTAAAATGTATCAAGAAATGCCACTTAATACGGTATATTAGAATGCACACAAAATCGACCACCAATGAATATGATAGGAACTAACTTAGTAGAAATCGCTCATTTGGCTTGTGGCATGAGATGACAGCAATGAAATACTTACCCTTTTTTACCAATTATTTTTTGCCGTATTTTCCATTGATGTCAAAGATTCTGGACAAGATACAAGCTGAATCACCAAGTCATTACCAAATACATACATGAGATTCTGGGCTGAGTTCTTTGAATGATAACAATTTAAATGATTCATTGCACAAGAGCCTGAACTTGCTGGACGAACAGTAAATTTCCTTTATGGCATCCAAATGCAATGAAAGGAGCACTTGCCGCACTAAAAATCTAGGGAAGATCTGAATCTGGCGTTTTTAGTGATTTTCTTCTGAAAGCTCTGACGCTTTGCTCAAACAAGTAGTAAATAGTGAACACTTCATGATTCCGCGGGCCCTTTCCCTGTCAGAGTATGGCCTCACGAACCCAGGGGCAAACCCGAGTGCTTTTTCACGGGGATGCTGCAGCTGGCCCCAGTTCCTGCTGACGAGGTTAGTTTTGCAAAGTTAGGTAGGTTCTCTATATCTCTAGGAGACTTCTTTTCTGTTCCATGAGGTGGACCCCAGAATGGTGGTTAAGCAACCCACCCCATGGTACTCCCGTGTGGCAGGCCTCGTATGGAAGAGACCCACCGCGCGGGTGTTTCTTGCTTCTGTCTTCTTCTCTTTTCGTTCCTTGTCGTTTGGCTGAGCGAATTGGTTCGGCTGAGCCGTGTAGGGCTAAATATGCTCGAGTCTTATTTCCTGTCAGTACTGGTGCACCTAAAAATTTGAGGCATAGAATTTACTTATGTGAGTTCACCTTCACTCAGACCTTCCGGCAGAACTGCTGAGACAAAATATATCGCCTATAAGCGGCTTAGAATCTCTGCCCTAACAAACTTTTCTCTTTCCAATCTATCCAGCTTGTGGAGTAGAGTATATGCTGAATATTTCCCACTGTGCTCCAATTGCTGCATACTTACCCTTCTGGGCCGCGGAATGGTGGTAAGCGGCCCAACCCTTGGGGCTCCTCTCTGCTCCCAAGTGGGGACCCACGGAAGGGACCTTCCCCAAGAGTGTTTCATCCGCTTTCTCTTTTCTTTTTTCATCTCTTTGCCCTGTGCGGCCTGGTTAAGCAAATAGCCTTGCCGTATGAGGGCTAGAGATGCTTTGTGCCTTATTTCCTGCCAGTAGTAGCGCCTGGCTGCTTGAGACCACCAGAACTCATCTGAGTTCGCATGCCTTTCGACAGAAAAGGCCAGACAGAAATCACTAGGAATTTCGCGCGATGTGACAGTATTGCTGCCCTATAGACGCTAATGATCTACAGAACACAGATTCACTAGTCTTCCTGATTCCAAATTAACTAGTAGGTAGTGTACAACCAATCCTGCGGAAGAACCACATTTAGTATGCAGGGCAGTAGGTTTTGTTTTTGAACATGAGGCATATTTAAGAATCAAACCAATACATCCTCAGTTCTGCGAAGTCTTTAAAGCGTTCGTGACGAATAACGTCTTTCCTCTACGAGGGCAAGGATATTACAATCTTTATGTAAGTTGCCCATCGACAGAGAGCTTTCAATATTGATGAAAAATTCCCAAACCAAGCGATGGGCACTGGTCCCCTGTGAGAAAATCATGGGCATTTACCCGAAAAGTTACGAGTATAGAGTGAGCAGCATCGGTTAATATCGAATAATTGCCTTGAAATTTCCGTTTAGGTTGACGCACTGAATATACGAAAGGTGTCATCGAGTGGCTTGTGAAAGTAAAGCTGATCTAATAAAACCCTCGAGACTTTACTTGTCCGCACTTCACCGAAGAGCCTGGGCTTCGCCACTTTCAAGCGTGTTGCAGGTTTTATTAAAACAACCCAATTACGTTTGGGACGGTTGAAAACTCCGTTTTACGAAAGAAGATTGGATTTTTAGAAGTTTCAAAGGCAACCAATTAACGATTAAAGAATGAAATTCGGTTCAATGGGTGGTAGCCATCGCACATGCCTAAAGTCCCGGGCAAGACAAGCTTCGAAGGCCTAATTTTACCGCCAATCGAACCCAAGAGGTTTGACTTATCCACAACTTCCTAC
>LQNS02007216.1:13775254-13821104 GCA_001587735.2 Parhyale hawaiensis
CTATTTTTGTATTTGGTGCCGTATCAAAGATACTGTTTAAATTGGTTATGTATATAACCTAACCTAACCTAACAAGACCCGGTTAGGTTAGGTTGAAAACGGGCCAGCTGTTTAAATTGGTTATGTATATAACCTAACCGGGTCTTGTTAGGTTAGGTTATATACATAACCAATTTAAACAGTATCTTTGATACGGCACCAAATACAAAAATAGAGTGCTGGCCAGTTTTCAAACAAGACCCCCGTTAATCCTTAATCGATAGAAAACTTTGAGGTTTCTGAGTTGAACGCATTATACCTTGTGCTAAACTCAAAGACTTTGGTCACGTGAAAAACTTCAAGGTCTGTTCAGGTAGATCAAGCCTAAATAAAGCGATGTGGTGTCGAAGACACTTTGGGAGTGCAGACTGCAAAATTATCCAATACCAAGATTTATTTCAAGCACAGTTAATGGACGTCGTGTCCTCATTCGTTAAAGAATGACAACAGAACTATCATGACTATGCTGCTCCATTACTTTTGCTCGTAGTCGGGATTCTACCGTGTGGATAAATTGTACGTCCTCGCTCGTTGTCTAATTTAATATGCCAGTAAAAGTGTATGCGGCCAAGTCCTAATTGGTAAGAAGTAACGACTTGCGTCTTTCTGCAGCCTTAGAAGATTTGAACTAATAACGAAAAGAATCATTCCATGAAATACTTTAGTAAGATGAATCTAGTCAATCCCGGACTTCAACATTTTGCAGGATTTTCTTTCAAGCATGAAGCCCAGAATTCGCTAATTATCACAGTACATCGTTATTTTGTCAGAAGCGCTAATTTGCCTTACAACTTGAGTTTCAAAGATTCTTCCCGGCCAATTACACGTAATATAAAGCGACTATACACGTGCACCCTATTTTGTGTCGCTTGAGGAATAAGCACCCCGGCATCATTCGGGGTGCTTTCATTCAGGCAATCCTACTACTCTCTGCTACCAGAGCTACAATAAGACGAAAAGTCTCGTCGGAATTGAAACTTTTCTATAAAATTAAAAACAGTGACAGACAGACACAGTCGACGAAAACATAACCTCCTTGGTAATAATAAAGATCGATGTCTATTTATCAGTTTCTTTATTATCACCCGCGAACGAAGTGAGAGTGTTCAGTGTTCAGAATCCGTCAAATATTGTTATAGTTCACTTGTGCACTTCCTCAAAATAAATTAATATTCCTAAAAAGTTATTTCCCTACTATTTAGCGTGTAAATATGTTCAACATCTATGTTTTATAAACAAACATGGCGCCTCTAGTTTTTTTTTACAAAATCATTGACTGTTCACGTGCTTTTCAGTGATCACGACGATCATGGTCACGTTGACTCTGATCACGAATGTGGCCACAAAAAGACGCCTATAAAACCCAGCACTGTTCTTCACAGAAAATATTCAAAACGGTGCTTTCCTAGAGAAAAAAAAGAGGTTTTGCTGGTCCTTAAGGTAACATGTCTAGTACCCGTCCACCATGCTAGTAGCCGTCCACTTGGCACTAAAAAACTTCCTGTGTGAAAGCTAGCAGTGCTAGAAAGCCGTAAATAGGCTTAAACTGTAGGCTAAGTAGTGCCGCACCATCCCTGAAAATGATGGGCGAAAATAAGAAAACAATAAAAAATGGTGGTGGTTTTCAATTTTTGTTCACTAACAACCTGAAAAAAATGTGAAAACCATTACCATTTTACTTTTTTTTCGCCCGTCATTTTCAGGGATGGTGCGACATTACTTAGCCTACAGTTTAAGCCTCTGTACGGCTTTCTAGCACTGCTAGTTTTCACACAGGAAGTTTTTTAGTGCCAAGTTGACGGCAACTAGCATGATGGACGGGTAATAAACATGTTATCCTATAGGTTAATTTCCTCACCCTTGTTTACTCTACCATTCCTACAAACGCCTATCGTCAGAAGACCGGTGAACCATGGAACCAGTTTTCTGTTCTTCGAAAAGCAATGGTTTCTGCTGAAATTTAGATTCGTAGAAAACGGCTCCCGGGGACAGGAAATTGGCGCGTTCCTATCCCATGCGTTCGTTTGCTAAGCGGCAGACGCACATACACACAAACACACACAAAAAAATGAGCAACAGTAGGCATCACCTTAGTTTGCTCGACTGAGCATTATTTTGTTTGATTGTTTTTTTTCTGTGATAACAAATTGATGATTACATTAAACGGGCTGCTGAGACATATCTGGTATCGGGCAGAGCAAAAATAGGAAGATCCTATAGCTACGAGGTAAATACCGAAGTAAATAATAGTTCTTCAAATTATTAGCAAAGCTTAAGTTTAAAATATAAGAATCGAAGTTTCATTTAAATGGGACGTACGCTTTCGTAAAACTGAAGGTTTATTTAAACAGAACTGAAGCATAAAAGATTGTAAGATAACCTATTATAAGCTGAAGGACAATTTAATAGAACTGAAAAATTATCAATGGAACTGCAGAACAATTAGATTGAAACAAATAATTTCTAAGAACTGAAAGACAATTTAATGGAAATGAAGGCTAATTAATGGAATTGAAATACAATTCATTGGGCTGAAGGACTTATAATGGAACCAGAGGATAATGAAATTGAGTCGAAATGCAATTTGACAGAAGTGGAGGATAATTTAACTCAGCTGAAGGAAACTTTTTAATAGAACTGAAGTATAATTAACATAAGTTTTGGATAATTTATATGAGCTGTAGGATAATTAAATATCACTGAATAAAAATTTAATAGATCTGGAGTATAATTATAATTAAAGGAGCTGAATGATAATTATTGGAAATGATGGAAAAACTAACTGTATAAAACTGATGAATACGTTTATAAAACAGAATCATTTAATTGAACTGAAAGATAATTTGATGGAACTGAATGAATGTTTATTGGAACTGCAGGATAATTATTGAAACCAGAGGAAAATTTATTGCTGCTAAAGGATACTTGAAAAGAACTGAAAGATAAATTACTAAAACTGAACGATAATATCATGGAACTGAAGGATAATTTAATAACAGAGCTAAAGAACTATATAATAAACTGTAATATAATTTACTGGAACTCTTGAATAACTTGATGGAAATTTAGGTCCACTCAATCGAACTAAAAGACGGAATTAGGATACTTACGGAGCTCATGAATAATTTAACCGAAGTGAATGATAATTTTATTGTAGTGAAATTTTTTTAAATAGAACTGAACGTTGTTGATGATTAAATAGAACTGAAGGATAATGATGAGTAACTGAAACTGCTAATTTAGTAAAGTTGGTGTTAATGAAATAGAGCTAAAAGTTGATTGTATAAATCTCATTCATATTGAATAAAATTGAAGGTCGTTTAAAGCAGTCCATTTTCCTATAATCTTACCTATAATCTATAATACCAGTAATCTTTCTTGATCATTTGATTTTGATTACTCTTGAACCATCAGATGTGCTGTTCTCGTCGTGTTATAAAGCACCCGAATGCGTAGCCAATATCTGAACCAGGTATACAGCCAATCAAACGTCTGCATCACGTTTGGAAATACGTTGTTTGATACATCGTTTATGAAGTACGATGGCCTTCAAAGAGATTCAGACTTGATCACAAGCAGGACTTATCTCCAGTCAATTCCTAACCTTTTTCTATATCTGTAAGAGAATGTTAATGCAATATCTTTCCCCGGGATCTCATTTACTGAAGAGCACAACTTCTACCAAGACCGAAGTTAGGATGATGTCGAAGAACGCTAATCTGGAAAATTCTCGATTGTAGGTAAAGTTCACATAAAAAAGCAGCCTTACCCATCCAGGCGGTAAAATATCACGGGTCAAACTTGTATAATTTTCTGGTAGCTAGTGACTGCGGTACATTTATTTACTAATTGATTTTTTTTTCACCTATGCTTAGTCAATAGAATTCCTGGTTATGAAAGCTGATTGGCACGCATCTTCAGAATAAATTCATTACCCAGGAAGAGGTTCCATATGTTTTCATTTTTTCTTGCGGTAATTCATGTTCAATAAGATTTCTCTTTGAGCTTTCACTTGACATCATGGGAAGAATTTTTCGGTTACCTGCTACTCTTAGCAATACAGAAATTACAAATCTGCATATATTATTTTCTTTAGTCGTTCTGATTTTCACGTGCTGTTTACTCGTTTCAAACAGCGACTATAGATTGTTTTCTCATTCCTAGATTGAAACAGTTGTAATTAAGAGGATTAAAAGTAAATCAAAGTANTTTTCGGTTACCTGCTACTCTTAGCAATGCAGAAATTACAAATCTGCATATATTATTTTCTTTAGTCGTTCTGATTTTCACGTGCTGTTTACTCGTTTCAAACAGCGACTATAGATTGTTTTCTCATTCCTAGATTGAAACAGTTGTAAGAGGATTAATATAAATCAAAGTAAATTTTATTTATTCTCCTATATCAAATAATCCATCATTTGTGCAGATTATTGCAAGAAGACATTAACGTACATCACTCATGAAATTCCTGAATACTGTATATAAATCGAGTAACTTTACTTTCTCTGAACATCATAGAAAACTGATGATAGCGCTCTCAGGGTTGCACACAAAACCTGACGTACGTATTCAAGGTAACATTTTGTACACAAGTAAAAATAACGCCATGATTGTTTCTAAGAAGAAGTAATTCCATCCACAAATCAAAATCAAACACGTTTGACTCACTTTTCATTGCCAAACTGTGCAGTTTATAATATAAATTGTAAGGAAAAATGTGCACTGTATACTGGGTGCAAAATATAAAATTTAGTTTTTATCATTCAAGTAGAATTAAAGTCAGACGTGTAAAAAGGATGAGAAAGTACACATAAAAAGTGAGAAAAGCTGCGGCTTAACCGCCTTATTCAATTCTCAAACGATTTTTTGCCTCTTGTAACATTGAGTCCCTCAAGTTCACATGCGCCTGGGCCACGCGAATGAATTTTATTTCATTTCACGTCGGGTTTCTTTGAGGCAAAAGATGCCTTTTGTAAAGTGTATCAATGGAGGAGGGTCTTTCTTTAAGACTTCTATTGTTACAAATCTCCTGGACAGACTGGGGAGCGCCAGGCTCAAGGGTTGCTCTTTACGATTTCTTCTCCTTCCCAGGCCTATTGAAAAGAGTTTTGCGATCGCACGTTGAGCCTAATGTGCCCTTTTGCCTTGCACTGTGATCTGAGTCCGCCCATCTGCGACTCGTGATATTGTTGTTGAGCTTTAATTCAGGAAATCAGAGCCTGCTCTGCGGAACATTTCTGATCGAATAAATAAAGGTGACTATTATGACGAATTGATGCAAGACGTGCGTCACTGTGCTCTTTTTCCCAATAGTAGGATCCAGACGCACATAATAATTAGGAGGTACAGTTGTGCGGACTGTACATTTCCTACGGTGCTAATCTATCGCTGTAAATTTCAATATACAAAACCGGTCGAAAAGAATCAGGATTTCACTGATTCTTGTTACAGTTGTTGCTGTTAATCACTGCGCCGATACTTGAATTTTGCGTATCATAAAACTTCAATCTGCTGGCAAAATAAGAAACATTTACGCACTAAAGTACACAAAGCGTTCCTGGCAGTCTTTATGGCTAATACGGTAACTATTAGTGATGCTACAGCTATGAATTGTAAGATTTAATATGCTAGCATTGATTGGTGACGGGCCCAAAAGTTGTTCCCCAAGTCTAAAATATGAAGCTGACGGGCCAAATAATACGGCCACTTTTTCGGTCTCACTGAGGTTCAGGTGGCGTGAGCATGAATGGGAAACTGTCACAGGTCGTCTACCTGCATTTTCTTTAGCGTTCCATTGACGCAAGATTTACGCAACCGATAAAAGGCGTAGTATTTGTACTGTAGTACAACTCGTAGTAAATATTGTAGTATTTTTTTTTCAAAAGAGTGACGTATAGGAGCAATAGTAAGTCTACATGGAGAGAAGGGGGTTGAGGGTTGAATGTGGGATATCATCTTTTTCAGAATTTTAGTAACCTTCGTTAGTAGTTCTGAATAATTTCTCAAACAGGTCTATGTTAATGCTTAAATTTTTTATTTTTCAAATGAAAATTTTCCTCTTTATTCGGGTTTACATGCTAAAATGCATAAAGTTATTGTAATAATTTACTCCAAATAAGCGTAGTTCATTCATATCGCCCTATTTAGAACACTGAATTTCCCGATCTTCTCCTAATCAACTTAAGCCTCTATAGAGTGACAGATTTAAAGAATACGAGTATCTGCATTAAACTGTAACATAAAATGCAATTTAACTCAGTAAATTTTATTATACTATATGTGCAGTATAAAATATGCTATTGTATTCCTTCACCTGTGCGTCTCTCTATATACTTACATACTATTTATTTAATTCGAACTAACTTGTATAGGAAAAAGATAAATACTATAGGTGGTCCGCGGGATACGAACCTGGGACCTCATGCATAGCGAGGCGCAACTGCAAGACCAGCACTGAGAATGCAAAAAAGCAAGCATGCAGAACGCGGAGTACTGCAGCCTGCCCCGATCTCTACAGTGAGGATTTAACTAGCAGCGCTTGCCTCTTATATGGACGCTCTCAGTGCTGGTCTTGCAGTTGCGCCTCGCTATGCATGAGGTCCTAGGTTCGTATCCCACGGACCACCTATAGTATTTATCTAACTCGAAAAAATGGTAAGACTGTGAGCTGCCTTCCTGGATATTTCCAGGTGCGAGTGGGACTATCGATCTGTGAAAAAGATAAAGGATATATTTTGAGTATGGGTGAGAATTATTATACCCGCTCCTGAGGCAAGTGGTATTACATTGCCATTGTCGAATGTTCCTTGCTCATTCCCCAAAACATCGATTCACATTTTTCTACAAACTCATTAAAGTGTTGCTTCGCAAACTTTACATAGATACACGCAGTAAATAATGATTTTGTAAATAAGTTAGGTGCAAGTGGCCCACTGCTCAAGATTTGGGGTTTCCAAAAATTTTCCTAAGTTTGACGGAAGAGAATAATGGGCGCGCCAGTGGAGCAGGTGCGGCAGCCCATACATCACGGTCAGCATACAGTTTGGATTACCGGCAGTGGGGTACCAAAGCGCAGTGCTCTGCACCGCTGGGACCGGGGCAGTGTTAATCTGCAGGAGTAGAAGTACTACGCATTTAAAATAAGCTAGAGCCGGTGCTGAATTTAAGGGATCATTTGAAACATTGGCGGGGTCCGTATACCGATTGCATCGAATTGTGTATTTTTGATGTTGCCGTAGATAACAGGGAGTGTAGATACCAGTGGGGTTTATTCAACTAGAAATTCTGTGTCCTCAGCAGATAACTATTTTTTTAAAGCCGAGATTGAAGACATGCTTAATGGTCTGTTGGCGAAGGCGGACCCGACCTTATTGTGTATGCTGCTATGAGGAAGAAGACCTGTTAGAGAACAATGGTCAGCGATAAATATTGACAACGGTTTCATTGTTATACCAATACTACATAGTCCTCCTACATGAGGATCATTTAAAAATTGCTCAAATAGTAGTATGCAGAAAATATTTCTAAAGAGTATTAAGGCGGGAAGAGACCACCTCTAGCAGGGTAATCTGGAAAAAGGATTTAATAGAATGCTGTAGTAAAAGAGAAAATCACTAGAAGCAGTAGTGCAGGAATAAAAACCACTTCCCAGAGAAAACAATAGAAATATACTTAGTGGAGAGAGATATGTGTAGAACAACTTGCAGGAGTACACTGTCCGATCTACCGCAGTCACTGCCAGTAAGCTATTAAGGTCCGACTCCTCGTAGGCTCTCTTATAATATGTACGACTCTTTTTCAAATCGCAAAAAACTACGTGAGTATATATACGAAGTTTTAATAAGGGATTTTTGTCTCAAAACCAAGACACGGAAGTGTAACACCAATGTACTTCTTTGTATCATCCCCACACACTTTCACCAACTCTACTGTAATAATAATAATCTTGCACAATCTAGCATACTATAAATACTCATGACGAGTCATTTCTTTTGCTTCATTTGTAGAATTTGGAAGACCTGACAATGAAGAAAAAGTGAAGCGCAGCTCTGCGAAAATTTGAGAGTTGAACTTAGCGGGCGGGAGATTATTCATTCCTCCGCAGCACAGACTTCATCCCCTGTTCTACACACTGCCAGTACCGTATCGCCAAGATTCTAGAATAATTGGGACAAAAAGATCTACGTTACATGCATCCACTGTGTGCGAGGTATTGAATGGTTATATTGTTACCATAAGAGTGAAATTAGTATATCATTGTATCATGATAATGAATATTATAGGCGTCTCTTGATGGGCTTCTTACGTATGTATTTCGGGTTTGAGATAAACTGATGATGCGCCGAAAACCCGATCACATTTCTGTACATGAAGAGACAAAACTTCAATTGCAATAGAGATCTGCATCGTAGTGTGGAACTGCCACTCGCTTCGTAAGTGTAGCAAAACTACGAAGCTGTTAATTACTTTCTTTTCTACCAACAGTGTCTGTAGCAAAGACACAATTTACTAGACATGAAACTCCTACGTGGATCCATATTCTTCTCCGTGAAACACCTATGCGTATCCTAAGTTTTTTTTTCTGGGTAGTATTCACTGTGTATGTAAGTGCATTTAACCAGATCTTAACGTTTAACGTTTACTGCGTCTTTTCTAGTTCTAGGGCGGGTGCACACTGAAGCCAAAGTTACACCGCTGCACAATTTCAAATCCGATTAAGTTGCAGCGAACAGGCAGGGCTTCGGCTTGCACATTGCTATATCACTAAAAATAATATAGAAAATACGAGTAGTTTTTTGCAGTTTGTATTCTATGGTAGGAGGCAATGGTGAAGCTTTGAACATGTGTCCTAGTTCTGAGTTACTGAAAAATTTCTTTGTCATCTAGTTTTACCGTGACATTCAAACTCTGTTAGTAGTAGTCACGGTAACGCGACAGCCAACGGCAAAAGTTGTGTGAACGGGCAAATGTTGCGCCACTGCACCCGCCATTAGGCTCCCATTGCTATTGAAGCCACAGTCTTTCTTTCTTAGCCAGCTTTATTGATCGACAGAAACTGAAAGTTTTCGACATAGATATCGAAACGAGTGTATTTGGAAGAGGTAATTGTTAACAAACATGTCGGTAATAGTGAATTTGAGAAATAGTCAAATACTACCTCTGCATGGTAACCACTGGTAGTTTTCGATCTTACAACCAAAGCGTTGTTTTTCATCTCTTCTGGCGGTATTTTCTCTACCCAGTCATCAAGTTTTTGGCAGCTTTTGTGAATAAGCCTAGGTAAAAGATTAGTAAAGTTTAAAAATACAAATAGTGGAGGAAATACACTTCAATTGAGTTTGTAAAATTAATGGTCTGGAGGAGCCCTAGAAGGAAAGGAGGCCTAGTAAAAATAATTCAATGAAATTTTCCTATCCTCTGATTCTTTTCCTGCATTTTAATATCAGCAGTTCTAGGTTACGGGGAACATCTGTGTTTTAAAAAGCAACTTCACATTTACCAGCAACCATGTGCTTACGTGCCAATGGTCATTTATTCGGCGGGGTTAACTGTCAAGATGACCACAAATGTATATAATTAATGATCATTTATGAAATGAACAAACCGTTAATTTCTATGAATGGTCAATGGTTAGTGATATATAGATTAGTTTGGTGGCATTTTGAAAGAGTGTCAGTTTCAGTTGTTTAATTTATCTGGAGTAATGACCAATAATCTTATGTTGTAAGGAAAATTGTTAAAAAAAAACAATAGCCAACGGTCATTGCTTGTATTTCATTCTCTCAGACGTCTGACTGCTTCTCACAGGAGTTTTTGCCCTTGTTTGTAATGCCAAATGTTTGCAATTAATGGACAATGCAAATATTTCACAGCGACAGACAAATACTATAAATTTAAGCAGACATAAGACGAACTGTCTATTGTTTTTAGGTGGTGGCTTAGTATGAAAGTTTTGGTTATTCCCAAAGGGAAAAATGCAGGCAAACTGCAGATACATCCGACCTCTTACAGACATCGATTTTTTATAAAAATTTTAATTTTCCGATTGGGTTTTAGTTAAAAATATATGTATGCTTTTGCATCTAATAGTATACAAATTAATAAGTTTAATGCGCATATACTGGGTGTCGTTTTAATGCGGACAAATTTCAACGACAGGTAGAAAAACTCAATATAAATCGATTTTCATGAAGAATAAAATGCCCAAAACTCCCTAGTCTTCGAGTTATAATGACTTGAAGAAATTTAAAGATTTAAGTAGGATACTACGTGCGCGCCAATGTTAGCGCTAATTTTGATAGTTCAGCACTTTTCCGACCCCAATAAAGCAGTTTACATTATTTTTACAATAAAAATTGCAAATATTTCATGGTTAGGAGAAATATCTGCAGTTCCACACTTAGCATTTATCGTAATCACACTACTGTATGGCGGACACAATAGGTACGTCGGCAGAGCTTACACGCGTGTCGTTTCCTCAACCAAAAAAAAAAATGCAATGGTTGCTGCCACCAGATTATGGACCTTGTGTACAATTTTCAGAGTGCTTCATGCAGCAGCGAACAAGGAATCCCAACTTCTCCAAGCTGATTATTTTCACAGATGAAGCGTATTTTACTAGCGATGGGGTTTTTAACATTCACAATAACTATCAGTGGGCTCAAGCTTAATATTTCTCATGTCATTCGCCCAAATATTCATCAACACATCGATTCAATGTAAACGCATAGGCAGGAATGTGGTCGGAAAACGTGCAGAACGATCAAATTTAGCGCTAACATTGGCGCGCACCTAGTATCCTATTTAAAGCTTTAAGTTTCTTCAAGTCATTATAACTCGAACAGTAAGGAGGTTTAGGCATTTTATTATTCATGAAAATCGATTTATTTTGAGTTTTTCTACTGATGGTTGAAGTTTGTCGGCAAAAAAAAAACACCCGGTATCTGCACATTATTTGCAGTACTGTTTTCATTTTATAGGTAGTAGTAATATGTAGCAATTCAAGAAATTTATTTTTACAAAATATTTGCACAGAAGTATTTGTATTTATTGCACGAAATACTCTAATTATTTATGACTCTTTTTATATTATATCCTTAGTTAAATATTGCACGCAGCTGCAATATCTCTTTTGAAAGTTTAGTTGCTTCAATTCCAATTAATGTGAACTGCATCATCTGATATTCTTGAGCACGCACGCTCCCACAAGATCGATGTACGCACCACCGAATGCACTGCAATACATATAAATGTTGATGGTTTTCTGTAGCCTCATCGGAAACCCTGCCATGCACCATGTTTATGGCTGACACTCCTCACGTCTCAGTTTTTACACTTATAGTATTTATGAGAAACTTATGCACGCTTCGCCAGCACAACTTGTCGCCTGTCCAAACAAATGCCAAAGCCCTGATTACTTGTGTTCATGCCAGGGTTTGTCCACAGGTTCTCGTGGCACTTAATCTACCACACTTTCTGATCATACAATTCTGCTGCACGTTGGAGTTGACCGTTCCCTTAATACATCGCTACTTCCACCTGCGTAAATCTTAGGCCTAACGAGACGTCATTTGAATGTGAATAGTGGACACGATTGGGGGCTTTAGCTTTAGCTCGGTAAGAAGCTTACGAAACCGGCAGTGAGCAAATCCATAAATGGAAAGATCCACGCGCGGGACCTACATACAGTAAGTGTTACATTGTTCCTTTTTTGTGGCACAAGAAGCGACCAGAACACCTACACTACTTTCCCGTGTTAATTGCAATACTTTGTATGTATTTAAGGAGATGAAAACTTCTCATCCCATTCACTAGCCAATAAATTTAAAATATCGAGAACGTTGGTTGCTGCCAATTTGAGCATGCTGAACATGGGCTTCATCACAAACCTTGGTTTGGCCTTAAAAATTAGGGCAAAATAGTAAGCTCAGTCTCTCGAACATTAAACTTGTCTTCCCGTTCTTTTCGAAACTTTCAGCCTGTGTACATTTTTAGCATTATAAATATCGTGAGCTTTCAGTTTATGAATTCGAAATACAAAAATACAAAATTCTAACTTCAGAGAATCGACAACGGTTTCCAATGCTTCTCATAAATACGATTCAATTAAATGACTAAATAACACTAAAAAACACATATATATATATATGGTGAGGAAGATCCGACAGGAAGACTTTTTTCAGAATCAGACCAAAACTCCTGGAAGAGTGTATCATTTGATTCTACTGCATAGCCCTATGCCTTCAGTGCAGTGCAATCACTGGAAGTTTCAAACTGATAGCTAGTTTGTATCTTATACGGTCCATGGATTCTATCCGTTGCTTATACAGCTAGTTTTCAATTTATGAGCCATGGATTCTATCCTTTGCTTATTCAGCTAGTTTGTATCTCATGGAGCATGGGTTCTACTGTACGTTTTGGTGATTCAGCCAGAGTGCTTCTTATGGACCATGGATTCCATTCGTTGCTTATTCTGCTAACGTTTAAGTCTGTTATGAGAGAGCAGAATTTCTGCCTATCGTTTCACCAGAGGTTGTTGACACAAAACATGTAAATAAATATATAAATCCCACTACCACACTTTATAATAACACACAGATTACTGATTCGATGCTTGCTTGTTTGNTTAAATCTGTTATGAGAGAGCAGAATTTCTGCCTATCGTTTCACCAGAGGTTGTTGACACAAAACATGTAAATAAATATATAAATCCCACTACCACACTTTATAATAACACACAGATTACTGATTGGATGCTTGCTTGTTTGTCTGCCCGTCCCTCCATTATTAGTGTCAGTATTACATAGGACAAATTAATTTACTCAATAGTAAAGAGTACTTTAGACTGAAGCGTGAAATTTTTTTGGGGTAGCATAAAGAACGAATTTCACTTCCTTCTCACAGCAAAGCTTAAGCTGCTCTAAAATGATGCGCAAATCGAGAAAATCAAAGAATGGAAAGGAAAGGATACTATTTAGAGCAGAACCAAGAAAAGAAACGAATGTTTCGCGGACGTTATTATTTTTTTCCTTTATTCCACGTACTCTGTGGCCGCTAGTTATTGTATAACAATTATCTTATTTCTGCATCTGAGTTTTAATAGAATTAGTCGTCTCTGTTGTCGGCCGGCTGCCCTACAGCTCCTAGATATTCTATGCACATCTTCATGGCATAAGAGCAGTACTTGGTTTGCAAGCGCGGATTTGGTCCTTGGCGTGATAAGAGCTAATTAGAAAGTACGTCAGATTCGAACGTGGGCCTGATTTAGGATCTGCTTCTGCACTGGTCGACTGCAGTCTTGATTTGATGCTCATTTGGCAAGTATTCAGCAGCTGCCAGTGCAACTTGTGAGGAGACTGCAGAGCAGCTTGGCTTTTAGATTTGGGGGCTGCGTAGTAGTTGCGCTTATAAGAGAGCTGGGCTGTGCAGGTTTGAGAACGGACTTGTTCAACTCCAAAATAGTAAAGGAAAAGAAGTTGTCTCCTACGTATATGCATTGTCTTTTAATGAATTAAATTATGTACAGTTTGTAAATATGAACATTCCGGATTAGGTTTTCTACCGAAGCTGCAACCACAAATTACAGTATTTCAACCATTAAAGGAAATGGAATATTGCTTAGATGGTTAATTTGATTAGATTAGTTAGGCGNCTTTTAATTAATTAAATTATGTACAGTTTGTAAATATGAACATTCCGGATTAGGTTTTCTACCGAAGCTGCAACCACAAATTACAGTATTTCAACCATTAAAGGAAATGGAATATTGCTTAGATGGTTAATTTGATCAGATAAGTTAGGCGGTAGTAGACGGACCAACAGGCCCATTCCCAGTGAGCCGCCGGGATTTAAAGCCCGGTCCTCTATGAGCTATTGCCATTATGTCAGTATAATTTAGATGACGGATGAAAAAAGAAGAAAAGGGGAAAACCCTCAAACAAAGAGATCATCATGCAAGCATGATTTACAGCTGCAGATCTGCATAGCTTAGAGACGTCAAGTTACTTGGGGCGGAAGAAAAAAAATTATTGAATATTTATTAAGTTGGCTTCCGAAGCTTTGGCTATTAAGAGTTTGTGACTCCTAGGCTGTAGGAAGTGTTTTTAGCTGTGGAGGGTGCCCCTCCCATGTTTGTCAAAACCATTTTTAAAATTGTTGACTGTTTCTGCACCGACTACGTGAGAAGTAAGTCTATTCAATATGTTCAATATAAAATACGAAAGAACTGCTGGCTTAAGGTTGTTCTTCCAGCTATATGCTTCAGTTTTTGACCGTTGGTTCACAGGCGTTTATTAATATTTCTCGCAACCCATTCAAAAACTTGAATGTTTCTATTAGTAGCCCTCTGAGTCGCCTTTGCTCGAGAAAGATCAGGCCCCCTTCCATTAGGCGACACTCCTATGATAGCATATGTTTTACTTATGATCACAATCCGATATCTTATTCCGACAGACATACATATGTTTTTGTTCGTTGTTAAAACGTCCGCATGCATGTTACGATAAAAAAAGAAAAAAATATCTACCAAACAGTCTCAAAGTACAGTCACCTCTACGTTTCTACTGACCAATTTGAGTTTATCAAATTATAAGAATGGTTTTCGCAGTAAGCTTGGTAAGTTTGTTGACCACTGCAGTATTCGCTTTAGCTCAACTTAAATATATTTTTATCCATTTTCTTTACTATTGTGCTTTTATTACCAATATTTGTTCTTGCCCCTGCAAGGAATTTCCTAACAGCACAAGTGAACTCTTCTAGCTATCAGGAATAACAGCACAGAATTCGCATCAGCTCCTGGCAGTCAATGTTCTACAATGGCTAGGAGTAATTCAGCAGAAATGCTGCAAAGAAACCATAAGGATTGCGGGCATGTTCCATATTGGACACTGCATTGGCTGCTCATGTTTCGCTGGGCACCAAAGTTAATACTTCGAGGCTTGGCCCATCCGAAGCATCAGCTACAAGGTTTGGATTGTCACTTTGTAATCGTGCGGCAAGTGTTAGCAGCAACACGATTACGTCCAGCCTGCTGAAAACTGCATATTACGGAGCGGGATTGAGTTTCTCTAGGCATCAAGAGTAGCCTGTTCAGGGCCAATGCCAGATACTCAATTCAGTTTCTCGAAGCCAGCTCACCTGCGTGAAGTTCCGAACAAGTCGAGCTATGAAGGCTTTAGTTTAGTCGAACATGTTCTAAGCCTTCGAGGTTTCACTTGTCGGAAACTTTAGGCAGAAGCGTTGGCCCTTTGAATCGTGTTACAAGGGTAAAAGGCAGTACGATTACATTGAGCTGGCTGAAAAGTCCATTTTAGGGAGCAAGTCTCACGCCTAACCGAGTATGTGCCAATTAATGCCTGAAGCTCCAGCCAACAAGTTGAAGCCAGCACCCCTACCTCTAGTATTAGATAAGTCAAGCCTAGAAAGCTTGATTTCGGGTCTCAATTGGAGGGCTAATCTGACTAGTGCAGAAACGCCCCTAGGTTTAATTGAACCGTTGCTGCACTTCCGTAATAGTCCTCCATGAAAATGCCCTAACAACAGTTGGGTATGGGGGCAGCCAACGCACGCTTAATTTTTACTAACACGAATACACACTCGAAATTTGACAAGACAATTTCTTTATTCTATAGTATAAAGAGTTAATCGCAAGACATTTCTAATCAAATACCTCACACTGAACTATGTATACATTCTACAGTTCTAGATTCTAACAAAAGTAGTATGTTAATTATAGGACAGATGTTACAAGTGTTACAATATGATACCGGTTGTATACCTTCGGCTCTATTTATTTTTTAAACAAAATACGAATGAATCCTTAGAGTAAAAAATTTCTAACTTATTTTCGGACGCGTAATTAGCTACATCTCAAATCAAGCTGCATTTTTCTACTGGCTGTTTTCCGAGCTGAGCCTAGAAAATTGAACTTATCCTTACCCTGTGTTGAAGTGAGCTTGAAAAATAAGTGTTTAGAGCTACTCAGTCTTAACCTAGAAGACTCATTTTACTTTTTGTCATTGAATTAACTTAATTCTATAAAGTACCAAGTCCGTAGCATCAAAGGTATACCATCTGTTTGCTAGTTTGATAGCATTTATCATGACTATATCGAGCAACAAATCAGCAGTAGTGTCCGTATACTCTCGCTATTTGCACGTTTCATAGCATCTAGATATGTTAACTCCATGGAATACGAAGTCAGCAGCAGAATAGGCATATACTCTGTTAGTTATTTTGATGGTACTTAGATTAACTCCGTTGGACACAAACTCAACAGCAAAACATGTACTCTGCTTCAGAACGCCGCTCAGCACCAGAAGCGGTAGAAGCAGCAGACCCGTAGCGTGCTAACAATTTCTGGATGATAATGAAGGGTCTGCATTGCCCACCGTCCTCCGAAATAGAGCGACCCCAACCGATATGTCAACGTCAAGAAGAGAGCCTGAAGATCGTCCCACTTATTTAGCTCCGTTCCAGTGGTAATTTCGATGACATAGTGTAATTTTGGTCAGCTTATGTTTGGCTAACGCGCGGCGGGCAGCACATGTCCAACCAGATACGTGTTATTACTTCCAAAATTGTGATAAGTGAAAAAATATCAGGTGGAGCGGGTGTGTGTTTTCTTCCCAACTGTCATTGGGTAGAAAAATTAATGGAGGCCATTTATTTGGGACGAGTTAGCCAGGCACTGAAACCAAAATGTGTTCGGTGAATGGCACAAATGAAGGCTCTTAGTTGACTTCAGAAAATGAGCGGTTGACAGAAAATGAACTTGAAAACCAATACAACGCTCCTGGTTTGCAGATGTTCCTTCCAGTTTTGTTTCTTAAAAGACTTGTCGACTTTTTGGCATAGTTCTTTGTCTTAAAAAGCTAGGCTTTAACAATATTTCATAATAAAATTCTAGAATGTGGTGGAAGAGTATTCCAAACCATGACCTATAAATGCGAAATTTTTGAACTCGTCACCGTAACTCAAGCTAACATTTACAGGAAAAGATGAATTTACTACGTTTAATAATCAAACATCAGAAACGGTAAGAGAGGAAATCATCGGAAACGGAAGCGTTAAATCTGCACGAATGTGTACTTCAAGGACTTCCATGAAGGAATTTTAATTTCTAGTTCAGGCTCTAAATGTTTCTTTTGGTTTGTTATACTCAAACGAAAGTTTGAAAACACGTAATCTTATTTAATTTATTACTAACACTTTCAATTGTAGTTCCTTCCATAGCACTTCGAATAAATGTTAGATTAGTTAGGTAGGCAGCAGTAGACGGACCAATAGGCCCATTCCCAGAGATCCGCCTGAACTAACGCTCCCGGCCTCTATGAGCTATTGCTATTATGTCAGTATCACATTGATGACTAAGGAAAAAGAGAAAAAAAGAGGAAACTTTTGCTTCTTGAAAATTATCTCACTCGTTTGTCTGTCTTCTTTTCTATTTACAAATTGTTGTGCTACATATAATACTTCAGGTTGGGCTAGTTAGATTGGGTTGAAGCGGCATCATTTTATTGAAGAATATTTACAGAGTATTTATTAAATCTTCTATAAAGTTGTTCATTAATACGTAAATTAATGTTGGAGACAGCTAACTCACAAATGCAGAGTTTGGTAGGCTAATGAGATAAGCAGGCTCAATCGAATTACATTCGAAATCATTTGCGAATAAGATATTTATCACTCTCTCTCATAATTACGTAATCAGTAAACAAATATAGTGCGCAAAAACCTTCATTATTTTTTTTTTGTTTCGTAAAGTAACAATATTTTTCTAAAAATATTGAGTTAATTGGAACTTAGGAAAAGGTATTTATTTATTCGTATTTCCAGTCCATTTAAAATGTTTTGGCAATTCTGTGTAGTTCTGCAGTGTAAGTATTCTTCTTGCAGTGGAATACAAGTTGATGCTACTGTTATTCATCAAGTACCACAATCAGCTGAAAATGGTTTTGCAGTTGGTAATCTTTTCCGCTTTCATTTTTTTCAATAAAATAAATTAAAAAATTCAAAAAAATAGTATCAGCAGTCCAGTAGTTTACACCCATCATTAATTGCGCTGATTGCACTACAGTTTTAACTTCATGTTTCCGTCCAAAATATCTATTTCAAGATTTAGTTAACTTTTTTTCTTTGTTTGGCTTCAATTTCCTGTTCGGGTGCATCGTGTCCACTCGATCTTGAGCTCATCGCGACCGAAGAAATTGGTTTGCGTTGTTTGGAATCGTGCTGGTCCTTACGGGGCTGATCTTAATAACATCTCCGCCCTGGAACCTGTCATTATTGACTCCATGTTTGTTTTAGGGCACAGCAGATGGTGCCACAGTTAGTTAGAGGCCGCTGCAACAGGGGCCAGAGTTATTGCTCTGTAAGCATTGGACTTACCTGCTCTCAAGTATATATAGAGATGACACAAGAACTTTTGAGGAAAAAACAGATTAAAGAAAATTGCTTTGCAGCATGGAGACTTACTTGCTCTCAGGTACAGAGATGGCATGAGATCATTTTTTTTAAAGTACGTTTAAAAATAACGATTCTACAGGATTTGGATTTACTTGCTCCTGAAAATGTAGATGACGCAAAAACTTTGTAAGAAATAACGGCAGCAAAAAAAAAATGGTGTTGCAGGGTATTGACTTACTACTCTCAAGTGTGAGAAGAGTGGAGAGTTGAAAACATGAGATACTAAAAAAAACTTGTGAATAGAAATAGGATTATAATAAAAGTTGGTGAAACCCCAGTTAAAAAAAGGAGGGTTTTAAGAATATCGTAAATCTAGAAACTTGGGAAAAAAATTTTGAGGGAGAAAATGACACTGAAATAGAGAATGCCAGGAGTTTTGACAAAGCTAATAATGAGAACTGCCGAGAAAATACCCTATAGACAAACAAAGAAGCGGAAACTGTACAAAACTTAGCAGAACGTATAACAATCAGATTTTATAGAACGTAATTTTCATTCTTTAATATCATCGGGTAACATAGTAATTATTGCATTTACCAACAGACATGTTGCTTAAAACATAAGTATATCATCTAGGGGATCTTTCACCATGGAAGCATTACTGTAATTAGGCAAATTCACGTTTTTTGTTGTAGATATTAGGCTGCATGCCGAACTTTAAAAAAATTTTCCCGTTAGGTTCTGTAATATACGTAGATAAAATTTACAATCAGGAGTTCTTTCCACGTACCCCACACTTCCTACGTAAAATTTTCTGCAAACAGTGCGAAAATATCGCAGTATGATAACATTAGACCACTAGCTGATATCATCCGTACCCGTTTTATAGACCTGGGCTGCTCGTCAAAATGTAATTGATAGGATAGCTTTTAAATATTATGTCCATACTATTTTGCAGACACAAACTGTAGGTTTTAGCTTCACCCTATATTTATGATTTTATGGTTTTATAGTGTGACAAATAGAAGATGCCTGTAACAAGAGCTAATTTTACGTACGAGCTGCTCTTCTCTAAAGTGTAAAAATCCAATTATTTGCCTCAGAAATTACGGCGATCTTATGCCCAGGACACACTTAGGCATTTACACAGACAACTTGATGCAAGGATGCGAGACTCGGACGTCATTTATGCCACGGTATCTATGCTACCGATTTTAAATATATCTCGAAACGGCCCGCGAGCTGCTCTCCTAGCAACCAGTTGGGCGTAGAAATGCATTTGTGTCCTCGGCATAAGAGTTGTGATGCATTTGCTCAGCCAATCACAATCCTTAATTTTTTTTTCCTAGAAATAAAAATCATAGTTAATTACTCGATTGATGCACATGCTATGACTGCAATCATGTCCACGAAATTTTCAGATGCCAGAATTTCCGCTCTTAAACACAAAGCCCTCAGAAGAGACACTGAGCAGCCTCAGTAAATTGACATCCGCACTGGAACAGTTCCTACCATTGATCTTCGTTCTGGTTGACGATAATGTGTGACGCTGGCAACAATATCCGCGCGGTCCGTACGCTAATTGTATTAGAGGAACAAAATTTTCCAATTTCCGCTGGATTGACGCAGATGACGCGCCCAATTGAATCGTAACCACGTGAGAGGAGCAGGGCTCACTGAAGCTGCTGACCATAAAACTATTAGAAATGTTAAATAATATTAGGAATACGTCTCGGCGATCCATTTGAAGTCCTACAATGGGAATAAGAATGCTTTAATGTCAACAGATCTTGAAAAGGCACTAGTAATGTATGCTTTGAGGAGGTGTTAAACGCATCTTCAAATTCTCTCTGCTATCAGAATCATATAATGCTGCCCCCCCCAAAAAAAAAAAAAGTTTTCGATGGAACGAACATTGTTCTAATGCCGCTTCGTTTCTCGACTGTGTGGGTACCACATGTGCCACTACGCTCCTTCAGAAATATTTAATTGGTGTAAACTCAACGAAATACTACGAATGAAAACAGAAATAAACGTGTATGCCAATTGCACGAATATATATATAATAGCATATATATTCTGGCAATGAACTGTAAAGCACCAGTGACCGATATATGTTTTTTCTGAATAAGTTGCACTTATTTCTTTAATAGCTGAACCCATGAAACTTCTTTCTCTTGGCACGCGACATTACTTTACATAGCGCATGTCCCAAAAGGGTGACAGCTTCCGCTTATGTATAATTACGTTCCAGAGACTGGAGCTAAAAAGGGCCGAATTAAGACCCTCGACCTTTTGCATTTTTATTCCTCTTATCAGACAACTAAAAGCCCATCGCGTTGTGCTCAGGAGTGGTGGCGTGGATGCTCTATTTAGATTAGATTAGATAATCGGCAGTAGACGAACCAAAAGGCCCATTCCCAAAAAGACACCGGGACTTACACCCCGGTCCTCTATGAGCTATTGCCATTATGTTAGTAGAATGTAGAGGAATGAAGAAACGAGAAGAGAAAAAATGGAAGACGAAAGAGAAAAAAGAAATGAGAAAAAAATAGAAAAAAGGGGAGAAGAGTGGACGCCAAAGCGTTACCATATAATCAGTGTGGCAAGAATAATACGGGCAGGTAGTCAGCATTTGATAAGTGTTTAGGTAAATATGCATGGATTTTGGACCACTTCAGCTGTTAATGCATCATGTATCATATATGACAACGAAATGTATACTATGGTGGCCACTCAACTCGAACTGCCTATTACTCGACCAAATCTTTCCCACAACAAAAAAATTAAGAAAATACTGCTGGGAATACTGATACTCACACTTCTGTTATTTATTCAGAGTTCCCTCATACAATGAGTCAGTTAGGCATTTGTAGCGCTCTAGTAGAAGTGAACGTAAGGAAATATATTAAATGCAGGAATATCATATAGCAGAAACACATAGCAGCAATCAGTAATGAACTAACTGAATCATTGACGTTAAACAGCCTACACCTATGGCGTTCAATTTCACAATTCATGACGATTCAACCAACACATTTTTTATGTACTCATTACGATCACTTACCGTGTATTTTCGATAGACAATCCTGGTGGAGATGACTTAATTCGGTGCGCATTATTTTGTCGGGAACATCAATCCTAGGCTTTCGATTCTCCTCTACAGATCGAGTTTCAGGAAGTGATAGCAAATCAGCCTATCGAACAACAGCACTTAAAAAAAATAATAATGATACAAATATCTTAGAACAATTTGCAAAATTCCTTCTGGTGAATAGAACTTAATAAAATTCATGTATTAATAAAGTTGCAAAGTCTAAAATATTCATGAAAATTCCTTAACTTATAGGGAGAATTAAGAGTTTAACTTTAATTTTTATGTAGGCGAAAGCCTACAGAAAAGCTAAGTTTAATTAAAACGTATTCAGCTATTCAATAAAAGGTTGAAGTTAATATGATCTTTATTTTTTAAAATACTTTGACCCTATTACGGGTTTAGCAGAGACTTTGGTGGTTTCATCGTATTTCCTAACCGTGAATTTGTTTTCCTTCATCAGGAAACCGAATTTTAGAGGTGTCACACAACTGCGACACGGGACCTTGTTAGGGCTCTATTTCCCTCTCATGGAGACACTAAGATTTTTTGTTTCGTCGGCCATGTATGTCAGTGTATGTACCTTTTGTATAGCTGGGCAACCGTAAGCAAAGCGTAAGTTACCATCACCATTTTTTTTCGTCAGTGAGATTCTAACCATTGTTCTTCCTGATTGTATAAAGAGAGTGCATGTGTTCAAAAGTTATGTTACACTCAGGAGCTAATGCAGAGCCAGCTGTCATTGGATCAGATCTCAAAGAGAGATTAACCATCTGATGACAAGAACACAAGCGATATCAAGTGCAATGCCGCATCAAAGAGTTTGCATGCTTAAACAGTTCACTGCCAGTAACTTGGCCACGGTCTTCGTCTAATTAATTCCATTTATATTAATGGATAATTTTCCTACACAAACGTGTATAGCACCATGCATACTATTTCCCTCACACTTTACCAAGATCTGGAACGTGGGACTTCCCAAGTTTGTTATAGACGACAAGTCATACAAGTGTAGCATCCTCATCAAAATCACGTTCCTATCATTTGCAAAACTACTCTAGGAATATGTTGATTGATTGGGAATTTGGGAATACTCATTATGTTTCTAGAAGCAAAAATTTTTCTATTCTAGATGCAGCCCGGACCTCTGCTGACCTCAGCTCTTTAGAGTCCTTGTACATTTTTAAACTTAGGACGGAGCTGAACGAGTGCACATGAGCCGTGAAACTCTATATAATTCTATATATAGATAACTAGAGAGCACTCTGAGAGCGCATACCTCCGCCAAGCAATGCAACGGTAACGAAAAATCCAAATTGGTTCTGAAACTATGGTTTTCTTTGTATCAACACCTAAATCTAACCAATTGTGCCTTTTGATTGTATTAACAATTCCTGTAATTTTCATGAGATCGGTTCATTACTTTTTCAGTTATGCAGTTAGCAAACATTATGAAAAACATAAGTAAAATACACAAACAGATCAACTGATTATTACAAAAAATTTAATCATTTATGTCTTTTAACATACCAACAACTCTTGTAAATTTCATATAGATCCATTGGTAAGTTTTTGAGTTATTGTGCTAGCAGGCATAAATCAAACATAGCCACAAGGGAGCGAACAAATGAGATCATCCCCAAATTTTAGCCATTTACTCTTCGTAATTTACCTAACAACTCATGTAAATTTCATGAAAATCCGTCCAAATCTTTTCGAGCTATGGCCTTAAAAATAAATAATAGACAGACAATAAAAAAAAAAAAACAGACAGATGAACGGATTTTCACCAAAAGTTAATCATCTGTAACTGTTAACATGCCTAACAATCCCTGTAAGTTTTGTAAAGATCTGTCCATAACTTTCTAAGTAATCTTGGTGTCAGACAAACAGAATAACAGACAACATGACAAAAACATAACCTCGTCGGCGGAGGTTATAATGCGAATTTTCGTTGTTTTCAGAACACTGATAATAGATTTTTAGGAATCCGCAACGTCTGGTTTTAATTATGTTTGATCAGTTTAATACTCCATTTCAGCCGAAGAATCCTATCTTTCCAAATTATGGCATTGCAGTGCTTGTCACAATAGCCCTCCAGTTCATGTCCCAACTGTAAATAGATATGTAAGTGTTGTTGAATGAAATTGTTGATTACATATTTCTAATTTTAGTCCGTGTGTGAAAAATAAGAGTTAGCCTTAATTACTTCTCAACTCAGATGATATTTTAATTTTTTTTTTACAATTTGTCAATGAACGTCTATCCAAAGTAAAATACTTGTTGATAGTTCAAGTGACGTAGAGCCTGACTTCCAAAGACTAAAATTAAAAAAAAGACAAAAAATGTGTAATTCAGTTAGATGACTCGTTTATAATGAACAAAGTACAAACATTCTTTATATTTGAATTCTCTGAATGGATACAACCATCAAATACAAGTTTTCATTAGCGAAAATGATAGATTTAATAAATTATGATAGATTTCAGTAATCCAAACTCTTGCTAAGTAGAAAATTAAGCGAGAAAGAACCAAAGCTACAAGAATCAGCTTCGTTCATATATGAATACATATATTCCTTTACTGAACCCAGCAACCACCATCTATTTTACACGAATGGAGTATTCATGTTGAATTTCCCATGCTGGAGGGTAAAATTACATATCAAAAGCTGATAAAAAAGTAACCAGCATTACTAGTTTTTATGCTTTCATGATATATTCAGATTTCAGTGCGTCAACACTTTCGCAAAACAAAAAACATGGAATCGCTTCCCATATGTGCCCAATTCAGTTTTTGTTTCCTCTGCTCGGAAGGTGCGTGAGGATCTGTTTGGAATTCATGAGCACCGTCGGAGATTCTTGTTAGATAAAGGACGGTTTCTTTGTTTTGGAGCGCGACCTGCAATTTGGCTCCTCACGTGGTCGTCTGTTGTCGGTGTTGAAGTGAGGAAAACGTCGGCATTGTCACTTCTAAGCTGACCAGAAGCTCTTCAGTCTGTCATTTTCAAGTGGACCGAAATGAAGGATCAATTTGCCTGTCACACCTCAAGAATATACCAACAGGCCCAACTAATATCCGGCTGCTGACATAAAAACGAGCATCGGGGCTTTTCTCCCGGTAACCTAATATAAATAAGGCAACAATTTGCTGCCGGCGTTCGGAAAATACAGGACTTGGGGATGGAGGTTCAGAGGAGCCGAGCATCGTTAGTACTTCCGTGGCATTGCACTGAAGAAGCCGATTTGGGTTAGGCATTAAGTTAGACGCGAGAAGTTCCTGACTTTTTACGACGTCAAATTACCTCTTTTTCGACCGGTGAGAACTTTTATTGTGACTATCAGCTGGTACCCTTAACAACTTTCAGAAGCTTCTAAATGCAGAACTCCAACCTCGTACAAAAAAATTTATTTACTATTGATATAACTCATTTTTGCATCAAAAGTCTATTATCTCATTACTCAATGAAGAGAATTAAAATTTGAGAAAAGTGTTATGACGTGTTTGCTTTCTTACACAGGGTAGGCATTTCGTTGAATTGATACCTTGTTTATAAATACACAAACTTTGGCTAATTTTGTTAAAAATTAATTGTATATAAGCAATGGAATAAGAATCCTCTTGTCTGACAAACATTTTGCTTTTTTTACGATTGATGATATTGTAATCTTCATCAAGTCACCTGGGAGAAAACCCAGAGTAAGGTACAAGGTGAGAAAAATTGCTTGCAGCGTTATTAGCTTAGGAGGTTATATTTATAGGCTTCAGCTGGGATGTAATCAGCCCCGGACAGCTTATTATTCATCAGCTTTTTTAGCTCTTGACACTCCTTGTCTTCAAACACGGTGCATTCTTCGCAATAGGAAGCCTAATTATCAATGATGCCTTAAAAGTCATGACTATCAACTGTAAAACTTTATAAAATACCGGCATAATGGGTGCTCTAAAATTCGGCTATATGACATTACCTCGTGACTCTATTCAGGGACTGTGCAACGGTGGGGAGTTTCGCTTTCATATTTTTTATTTTGCTCGGGAAACTAGTGGATTATTCTGCGTTAGCAAGCCAGACAGCTTTTGGGCTCTAATTTCATTCACACATCTACGTATTTGCTTGAGTGCAGTACGACGCAAATTGTACAGTCTCTTCATGCCCTTCCATGTACCTATGACCTGTGCACTGCCTACCACAATCCATCCAAGAATTAAACGCCAGTCTGTTGGTCATATGCAGCTGGCAAATATTGCCATTCCATCCTGGGATATTAAATTTCATCTTTCTTCTTCTGTCACGTGTACCAAATATGCGACACCCAGATTCACGAATGGCAATTTGTAAGTCTTACAAGAGCATACGTAACACCACTTCATTTGCCGTTTCAATTTCACTGTCAGTGTACTCCAGAATATCATTTATCAAGCAAGATATGCGCAACCTAGGTTCTAATAATAAAAAATGCCATTCGTTATTGTCACTATTATCAAAGTTTTGTTCTACTTGTATTGGAATTCTGCCTATCTGAAATTGCAATAGAGAGGTAGATGGTCAGAGAGAGGCGAATATTCTCCTATTTTACAGTTAACTATACTATTCAGTGAATTCATGGATAGACATAGGTATGTGGCCAAGTCAGCTCCCCCGTCCCTACCATTAACATGGGTAAGCGTGTCTGACGGAAGCAAAGACTCATCTGCGAATGCTACACTATATTTTAGGAACACATCGCGCAGTCTGCTATACATAGTTGTGCTGTGAAGAGGCATGCGTTAAAATATGGTCTCCTATAATACAGAACTGCGAGGCTGCTGTGGCAGTCAGAACACGTTCAAGTATTTCTAGATACTGCAGTTGATGAGCGACACCATAAGATGGAGCAGCTAGATACACATTCAAAAACATAATTGAATTTTTCGGTGCCTCCGCGGGAGGCCAATAATATTCTCTTATTTTCTTTAGAAAGCTTCACGAATATGGCAGTTCTCTGTGACCATAGATTAGATTGAGTAAAAAATATTTTGTTCTTCAGATTTTCTCCATTCAATTCTTTCATCCAGGAATTGGCAGAAGATATTTTGTGGAATATTTTTCTCATTCGCTATAGACTATCTGGATATAAAATTACAATTTTTTCTTGAAAATGTGCATACATTTTATGGAACAGGTCTTCCTCGTAAATACTGTATTACTAGAATGGATGCAGCCGTGGAGCGAATTTTATATTATCGCAAAAACCCACCAGCTCCCACAAATTGACAGCGCCGAATGAAGCGTGGTGGTCATTTATAATAATGAAATTCCCTTTAAAGGAAAACCTCATAAGTGTTTAACATTTTTCTGCTAATGCCCATAGTTTGAGCTCTGCTCGTAGTCAGAGGCAGCTTCCTAATAAATCTAAGTTATTTGCAGCTTTATTATTATTAATAAATATTTCAGCTGGCGCTTCAAAGTAGTCTCTTCAGACACAACAAAAGATGATCTACTGCCACTTTATTTAATTCGCTTAAGTCGGGCAGTGAAGGGCAGTTTAGTAGTCTAATTAGCGGAGTGCTAAAAGCTCTAATAGTGGCGCCTGCAATTACAGTTTCTCTTGAGCCAATTTTTGAAATATTAATGCTGGTGAGGAGACTTGGTTATTCTCTCCTGCATGTTAGCAAGCTGCTGCATACCAAAGTCAGTAACGCAAATAATAACTACAAAAATGATAATTTTAATTTTGATGAAGAAAAATTGTATAGATTTCGTCAGATAGCTATGAATATCAAAGATTTAGAGGCATACATTCTAATGTGCTTCGATACTACGATTTACAAATTTTCATGAAGATACTTCTAACAATGTTAGGAAATGCTATATTTTTACATGAAAAATGACATAAAATTTATTCTAATTGATATTTGGGTAAAACTTGGCAGCAGTGTTTACGAATATTTTTAAAATTCATTGCAAAACCAAATTATATCATGCCAAATAACAACACAACTTCATGAATTATTTGCAATGCAATTATCACTGTTTAACAAAAAAAAAATTAAGATAGAATTTAATTGCATTCATGCTCCTCAGAAATAAAAATTTCTAACATTATTCTCGAGATTTAAGAATAGCTCCTCATTTAATCTCAGATAATTTATTTCCTGTTTTAAGAGAACTTAAATTGTTGTACTAAAAAAAGCTCCTTCGTATTGAAATATTAGAACAGTGCAATCTTTATTAACAGAAATATAAAAAATTATTCAACATTGTGAAAAATGACTTACTTAGAAATATTCTTTTTTTTATCTAAACTTTTGTGCAGCGCAGTGTCTACCAAAGCTTTTTAGATAATCAATTTCTCTCTCGTAAATGGACTAGCACTTCAAAAAACAATCTCTTTTCAATTAGATATTTACATATTGTAATGTATACGAAAGTCAATTTTCAGCTAATTTATTTCCAGCAATAAAAATATATATATATATATATATATAAAATCATCTCCAGTTACATAACAGTCCAGGTCGGTCTAGGCTGAAGTTGAATTCTTCTTTTGATATTGTGTTTAACTAGAGTACATGGGCACATGCTTAGGCGAGCTATTTATATCTATAGAATCTTCATGTATAAAAAAACTATAAATAACACAGCCAATACACTTTTATATCTTACCAAACTTGGCTGATGCTTTATGTGCTTATGAAATGATTTCATCTCACACAAATGTCGGCCTGCGACCATCATAAAGAAACCATGCCGACAAAATGGGCGTTAATTGTACTTCCATCTATTCTTTTGAAACAAAACTTCTTCTCATACAATAGTTTATAAAAGCTACTAGAAAATCCTTCTAAATCGGAATAGTCTACCTATCTGTAGTATTTTACTTCGAAAAACAAACGAACGCTAGCAAAGGTTTTGAATTAGCTCTTGCATGATGTGCTGTCTAATTTCATAAAGAAAGACTCAATGCGCTGCTTTTGAAAATCAATGGTAGCTGATACTTGTGTCTCGAGTGCCCGTTACTAGCGAAAGGGTTAAAATGTAAGCAGACTGATGGCGTGCATTTAGAGGCAGAAACATTGATGAACTTTTTCTATGCAGTTCCATATTTTGAAAGTTATAATGTAATGTGATATGGTCGTATGTATCTGATTAAGAATAAAATGAAAAGTTACAATCTGTAACTCAGAATTTGGAAAGACCGCAGAATATTTTGAGAGATATAGTAAATTCTGACAAAGAGGCCATAATGAAACGTTAACTTAAAATGGAATGAAATACCATATTAAGGAAATTAGAGTTTGAATGAGTGCCCAGCATATTAAGTAATAGAAATAATATTCAAAATAACCAAGATTAAAAGTTAGTGAAAAAATAACTACACATTCACAATTAGAAAGCGTATTGTTTTATATTATGATAGACTTTTTCATCCCATCGAGAATAGTTATACTTGTTTAATACTCCAATAACCGCATTGTGCATTAGCAGCATTACATAAAAAGGCAGGCAGTATTGAGAAAATATAAATTAATATGCAGATGAAGGTAACTTACCTTATTTGAAACAACGTAGACCAGCTCAGGACGGATTTCAAGCTCAGCAGGCTAAGCCCGCACCTGGAAAGGAGCAAACCGTTCACCAAGTAGTAGTAAATCACCAATGTCAGTCGCCAAGTATGCATACATAATTCATTTTGTAAGGCACTGGTCAGACTTTTTAACCTTCGAATATATGAATAATAACAAATGAGTAACCTCAGGAAGGCCCAAGAAATTTGCCTGGTCCACTGAAAAGGTCCATAAACATGTCAGGGATTTTGAAGTATGCGTCTACCCGGCACACTGTTCAGCCTGGCGCATGCCTCCTGACATAGCTTTGAACTTACCAACCAGCACAAAATTTTCTGTCCACCAGTTAGTTTAGGGAGTTTTTTAGTGAATCCTCTCTAAATAATAAATTTGTTAATAAATATGGTCTTCATAATATTTTCAACAGACAGAATTTAAAAATTTAATTTAATTGCTCCGACTTGAAGCCTGGGAGACGAACGGCAGAGTTTCATGGGTGAGTTATATCGGTGATTTGGGTTGAAAAATACCTGTCAATTTTTCCTTAGGGAACAGCTTACATATTACTTCGTGAGCGGGCTAGCTAAGTGACTGATTTGGCCGGAGATGCTGCAGGTTTTTTCATGATTTATGGTGGTCATGTATCTTTCTATCATGAATGAACAAATATAATGTCGAACATAGATATTGATGACATGAGAACATATTTTTCATGTACGAGTATCATTTCTTGCAAATTTGGTGTTGAGGGCGAAAAATAAATAATTAAGATAATTATTCATGGCTGTGAGGAGTGCCATAAAGATTTCATGATAGATGCACGTATGAAATGTGCGTTACTAAAGCACAAAATATATGCTGTCGCTGTTCAATGCGGGTAATATATACTTTATATCACTAATATGGAAAATAAATAAATGCCGAAAGTGTCATAATAAAGAGGTTCAGCGCTTGGGAAGTAGTGCTATGGACAATATCCGTATGTTTGGGGTGCAGCTCTCATACTTTGAGACTTGAAGATAAACTGTCGGTATTCGATGCCTTGATATCCCAATTTAGAGAAAGACTGCATATTTTATATCGTCAATTGGGGCAGTTCCATCGAAAAAACTGCTCGAGCTAGAGCCAAAGTAACGAAATCAACGTCATGATTGGCATACAAGACAAGTTAAAGCTAATTAGATTAGCTCATTTTCATAGACCTGTAACGAGGATAATATATTTATATCCTGCATTTTTCGCTCAAACTCCTTAGGGTATACATGACTTTTGGCAAACGAAATCACCATAATTTGGTATGTCCATGAGAGTTCTTGAGCTAATCGGCCTCGATGCCTCTTACAGCGCACACGCTGTCTCGTACACAGAGCCCAAGTGTCAACTCGTGGAACAGTTTTGGTCCTCAGAAAGCGACCGCTTATTTTTTCCTTAATCAACGCACTGATGCGTATCGCGTTAACCTAAACCGTTCGAAGAGACCCAGCAAGGATAAACAAACAAAAAATCTATAGGCCTCCCAAAATGTGGGTTCTTGTTATGTCTGCGAACAGAGAGAACGTGTCCAGGTAAGAGATTTCCCCTATAGATAGGTGCGCCGGTGGAGCGTGACAAATGAGGAACCTTTGTTTACAGTCTCTTCTGTTTCTAGGTGCATTAAACGTATCTGTACTGAGCCAGATATATGATAATGCCAGCTTTTATTGCCAGAAGTTAGGGTTCGCTCAGAAAGGCACCTGTAGTCTACCACCACTTCTATCGAGCACTTAGTAAGACATCAGAATAATGCGTTCTGGTAAAGCTGCAATAAGAGTACAGGCCTGGGAGAAAAATCTTAGGATTTATGATATTACTTTTTATTAAGAAGGCAATGGGTTCACAAATAAGCCTACAGGTACAAAGTAGCTAACGTTAAACCTAGTGATTAGGTCCAGTCACAAATATTAGTGGCCACGCACAATGAGAAACATTGATAAACTAAGTCTACACCTGCAGACATGAATGGCATTGTGCAGCTCGTTCTTACACAAGAACACAGGTTATAAATATGAGAGTAGTAACAGTTTGCTGTGAACGTAAAGAGAATTTACTAGTGACTCAAGCTCAACTCTTTACTGTGAGACGAAGACACATTATCACATCACAACTAACCTGGCCAGGGGGATTGTACATGTACATGTGTCAGTCTTACTTGTATATATCGCGTGTCAAATTATGAGGTAGCTTTTGCGTCATCGTAGTACTAGAGTAGAAATTTATCAACGGTTGGTTATTTAAGCAGGTAGTAAAGAAAGTAAATCCTTTTCTAGAGCTGAAGTGTGGTAGTAAGCCACATAGATATCGATTTGTTATTTTTTTTAGGAATGAATGTCGTGCTACCCTAGCCGGACAAGACGTGTGGAGTAAAGGATGGGTTGCAAGCAGTGGGATTCGTCTCCATCTTTGAGATGCCAGCATGGGTGATGCGTGCTCTGGGCTTGGGTGATTGTAGCCAAGTTCATTACTTCTTGAGAAGTTCAAGACAGAATTGCAAAGATACCTGCCTACATAAGCCTATGTTGCATTTTTAGATGGTATTTTTAAGCCAGCCGGGCCATTCAAAAGTTCTTTCCGATACAGCAAAGAATCTCAGGAATACCAATAGCATTGGGTTGTATGAACACAGATCGGTGAAGTGGCTTTCGTGTTCTTCAGACTTACATCCAAATTGAAAATCTGTGCAGTGTTCTGAGGAGCAAGCTCTATCAAGCTGGACCCCAACTTTTATCGAAAATGCGATCTAGGGGAGAAGCAGCTCTGACCACTGCTCACAGTACTCTACCAGATGAAACAGATGTTTTGATGAATTCAAGGGACAACAGAGTTAGGAATGTTTTTGATGCGGAGGATCATGCATCCATCATTAAGAACTGCAATACTTATCATTTTATTCAACAATTCATTTTCAACATGGTATGATGGTCAATATCAAGTCAGTTTGTAGTCGTTGTTAGAATTAGTTCTCGTATGAAATAAATGTTAGTGTTTGCAAATTAATATTTTAATTAGATCTTATATTTGAGGACGATAAAAATAGTGCTCTAAGCAAAAAATGTCCTTCATTTTTTACTAGTGGGCAAATCATATTCGCCCCTGGCACAATACATTCAAGCAGGGTGTAGGAACAAATATGAGCAATGCAGGAAAGAACTACAGCACTCTGAGAGCGCATACCTCCGCCAAGTGAGGCAACGTTAGCAAAAAATTAAAATTGGCTCTAAAACCATAATTTTCTTTGTACAAACTCCGAAATCTAATCATTTGTGCCTTTTTATATTAATAATAGCTTATTCAATTTTCTTGAAGATCCGTTCATAATTTTTTGAGTTATACTGTTAACAACCGTTAAGACAAACGTGAGTCAAACATACAAACGAACGAACTAACCGATCTGCATCAAAATTTGATCAATAATGTCTTTTAACATTACTAATAACCCCTATAAATTTCATAAAGATCCATTCATTATTTTTTGAGTTATTGTGCTAACAAGCATAAAATTAAAAACCCTGAAAAACAAACGAACAAACAAACGGATCATTACCAAAATTCGATCATTTACTCTTTGTTATATACCTAACAAGTCATGTTAATTTCATTAAAATCCATCCATAAATTTTTGAGTTATGGCATCGAGAAAAATGAGGCAGACAAACAAGCAAACGAACAGATGGACATATCTTCACCAAAAGTTAATCAACTGTTCCTCCTAACATACCTTACAATCCCTGCAAATATCATCCAAATCGGCTCATAACTTTTTGAGTTATCTTGGTGACAGACAGACAAACATGACGAAAACATAACCTCCTTGGCGGAGGTAATTAGCAAAACCGGTGGAGCGTCGGTGAGGGTACGCAAGCTACAGCAGCATATGTGACGTCATTGGCGCCAAGCCACAATGACAAGTTTTGTTACAGAAACTTGCATGCACTCTAGTCCTCCCTCTTTTGCGAACCCATTGTGTTCTTAATAAAAGCTAATCAATAATTAATTAATTTACATGAAGTCTTGGAAAACTGCTATGAAATATTTTATATCTATCACCGTATGCTATCTAGCACTAGCTTTGACTTGATGACGAAGCAGAGAATTACATAGAAGCGATTAATAATACGATTCGGAAAGTAGATATTACATAAATCCCACGGTGACTAATTATTCGCTACTGATTTAAGTATTAGATATCCTCGTCATGATTATTATTCCTTCGTTTTAGATTCTATTCTATCCCGATACTTCACTAAAAAGTTAATGAATAGTGCATGACTCCATATACAAGAAGAGATGCAGGCATACTCCGTTCTTCATCTTCTATAGATGGAAAACACATATTAGACAACAATTCCCTCTATATAATCTAAGTCGCACATGGCAGTACAATCTTTAGGGTGGGTAAAAGAAACGGAAGCGGACATTTATTGCGTCTGAAACACGGAATTTAAACTCTCGGTTTAGAAGGAGATAGGGGAAGCTAACGATACGATATTCTGTGTCCATTTTGTCCTCTGAAAGGCAGTTATCACAGACTACCAACTCTCCAAACGCAGCTGAAATATTGGGGAGATGTTAGCGAAAGAGCATGAGTATGAACTGTCACTTCCAAGTTTCCGACACAGCGGTAAACATTTCAAGCATTTGCTCTTCATACCTTATTCAGTCGGTATTACTGAAACGTAATATTACGTGTAAGAAAATGTTGCAACAACTTGAAAATTAGAGTAAAGACGTGACTGGGATTTTGTTCCTATATACTGGTCGGTACCGATAACCTCATCTAATACTGGATGCAAATAACAGAAACAATTGAAATCTGTCTGGTTTACTCGTTATATTTCATACGGTGCTGTATGCAGGGGAATGTTATTTCCATTCAAGGAAAATATATGACATTAATTTATTTTCCCATGCATGTATATTTTAAGCAAGTTATGAAGTACAATAAATAATCTTACTTAACCTTCTCGATACTGAAGGTACCACAGTATACTGTAGAGGGAGTCAATTTTCTATTTTCAAAACCAATACATTGTATCCTAAAAAAGTAACAGAATCTTTAAAATAGGCAGTTCAAAAGTTATGTTAGCTTTTATTTACTTTTCTCAGTCATAAAATAAATGAATTATGATAAGTGATTATCCTATAAGCTTGTAAAACGAACCTCTTGCAAGAGCAGAGTTTCCTTAGCCTGGCTCGGGAGCCGGTATACACTCTTATAACTTTGTTAAAGAAAAAGCCACATTCCCTATAAAATACTTCTTTCAAAATATAAAAAAAAAAACGTTTGAAACTCTGAAGCTCGTGCTGGTCTAGGTCCATTTTAGAACCATAGAAAATGAGCTAAGCCCCAAATAAATGCATTGCTTGATGGGGAAATTGTAGTTAGTTAAAATTTCCGAGCTCGTGCCTGGCGGACGCTCCATCTCGTTAGCTTCATAAGAATAATTCCAGTAAAAGGGAAAAAGTGCAACCTATGCTGAATTTGGGCCTGACAAACATTGGGGAGCTGCGAGTCATGTTTTGTGTGCCTGTAATAGGGTTTTTCCGGAACAGAACGTGCCCCAACAGTCCGTCATAATCACGTCTGGTAATGTTAAGCAAATAAGTTTCACAAATATTCTTTGCCAAACAGTAAAATCAGGAGCAGAAATGTTACTCACGCCCGAATTGGGAAAGTCTTTGTGTGTGACTCGGTGTGTTGACCCACGTGATGAGGCGAACGTGTTCCAGCAAAATGTTCTCAGGATATTGTAAGTTGGAAATCACTCGCATGCACGTACATGGAAGTTAGTGCTAACTCTTGATATGGGCATTATTTTGTTCTTGCTATGTGAGCATGTTGTGCTTCATTAGTTTAGGGCTAATAAGTTGTTGCGACGTGCACTGGCGATAGTTCTAATTTGCAATGTGAACCTTATTCCGGATAAGCGACTAGATTGTGTACCTTCATTTGTGCTTATGTGTTCTAACGAGAAAGTAAATTACAATAAAAAGTTTTTTTTACACCAGTCTATCGTAGTTATGGTTTATAAGTGCCGTTTTAATCATCGCTAATATATAATCATCGGTATATGTGAGCTTTTAGAGCAAAAAAAAAAATGGAAAAGAAGGAATTGCGTAGATTATTCAGAAATTGAATTTCGTCGAAGTATGTAATAACAGTTAGAACTCATAACTTCAGAAGATTGTATAACTAACATGTCATCGTGGAGTTTGAATTTCCATGCGCTCTTTCCGTTGATTGATTTTCGAAAATGAGTGTAAAAACGATGTATTTCTAATATAAACGTTGACACAATCTTGTGTATAAGATTTTTACTGTATGCTTTTCTCAAGAGTATATTGTGACACGACTCGGCAGGATGCTTTGTTACATCTTTCTGTCTTTCTTATTATTCAAATGCTCAACTAGACAGTACGACAAGCCGCTCTAATTAAAAAGAATTAGATTTCTGTCACGGTTCTGAATGCAAATCAGTGAAGTGTAACTGAAAGCAAATACTGCTTTGAGGCAGATTAGTCATTCTAATCTTGCTCAATTAATGCTTTTTTGTATAGAGGGCAAAAATGGAATAAAGTACTTCTCTCAGATTTTATTCGCGTGATACGTTAATTGCGCATTTATCTGGATATATTGTCTATTATTTCAGCCCATCTATGGTCGTTTCATAGTGGAAGTTACGGAATTCTAAAACTTTTATTAAACTTTGTAAGTTGAGCTCCTAGCTTTGAAAATTTACCTATATTTTTCTCCGTCGATGAGCTATATATACACGTCTGTTCCTTCCTCAGTCTTTCCTCTGTTCCCCGGGGACGGCTGAGCTAGGTGTGGGATTGTTTTCCAAAGACCCTGCACGCTCTGCTGCATTTCGCTCCTGCTGTTTCATTTAATTGACTTCCTCTGTAATTATTTGGGCTCCGCTGAGCAGGTGTTGACAGCCAGCCTGATGGATCAGGTGACCCAAATGTACCTGCACAGGTACGTGCCGAATGATTTCCCTCCAGTGAAGGGCTTTTTCAGTACAGTTACGTTTGTGCTTTATAGTTGGATTTAAGGCTTGGAACGCAATATTTTTGTTAGTTACAATTAATCAAAAGAAGCTCTTAACGATATATTGTAGGAGTAAAATTACATTAAATTTGTAAATAGCCAAAGTAGTTTTCCAATGAAATGTTTAAGCGACGTATTTGTTGGAAAGTATTATTCTAATGCAAGGTTTAATGAGAATATTTAAAAGATACGTGTTGAAGTTTCGAAGACTACTACTATGTATACGGCGGATATGTAAAAATAGTATTCCAACAAAATACTCGTTTGACGTAGGCAATATGTTACATTCCGTTGAAAACATTATCCGATAAAACATAACCTTCCATGCTCTAAAAGTTTAATAACCCGAGTGTTATAAATTTTATGAAAAATTTTTTACCAAGTGGAGTGACCCGTGAAGTTTTTTCAGGAAATTCAATATAATATTTAAGAGAACTGCTGCACCTGTACAATAAGCTCTCCAAGTATCATTACGTTCAGCGCAGAAAAAATTGGAACCCCCATTTATAGTTGTAGATATTCTCAAAGAGAATCAGACTAGCGACAAAAATTTTCCATAACTCCGCAAAAAATCGTGCCAAGTCTTCTTCAATCGTCTCTCGGTGAAAATGGTGTAGATGGTGCCATACCGCCGCTTGGATTCAAATCTTTGTGATACTAACATTAGAGTGCCGAACGAAGACACATCTATTATCAATGGAGCTTAAATTCTTTTTTGCACTTGTTACCATTTTGATGCAAAGATTAACCCCATGAGTCTTTGAAAGTATGCGTAAGTTGTGGTTGCGTGCTGATGATGTTTGAACGTTCTATCGCTAGTAAATTTCCTTCTTCTCCAACTAGTATCATTAATAGCTAAACTGGCTTTCCAATTAACTTTCAATTAATTGCACCTTAAGTACCTGTCATTATTTTGAAAAGTGCACATCAGTGCCGAAAAAACTTGAAGAGGTCCGTTGAGAGGGAAAGGGTGCCAGCAAGATCTTTTCTCCCATAGCACATACGTGTTTGAAAAGATCGTATAGGGTAAACCAAGAAAACAACATACCTAACTCAACAACATCATAGCATGAGCTGAGTTCTGTGGAAAGCTCGCTCATGCAGCCCGAGGCGAGTATTGCTAATCGCACCCAAAAGGTAAAATTGATGATTGAGTAGAAATGCTTGTCATTGTGCACAATAATTTCAGTAGTACACCTTCTTTCCCCTCTGAATTTGGGTACTTCCCGTAGTTTTTCTTTATTTTTTATGGAGAATAAATACGTATCAAAAAGTCCAACAAAACTCTAGCGCAATTTTGTATTCATAATAAAATAGCGTCACGCATCACCAATATTTTTAATTTACTTTCATAGGAGGTACATCAAAGTTGCAAGAGGCAGAGCGCTGATTAACGTAATTAAATATACATAATGGTTTGTGGAAATAGCGATACAAAGTTGATATGGCAGACAGATGTCCAGTCTAAACTTCGCTTGAAATTATTATCAACGAGCACCTACAGAGTATGATGTGCTAATCTAGGTTTTACTTAAATATTGCTGGCTTGAACTTCTAAGTGTTTGAAATTTCAAGCGATTACCTCAGGGAAAACAATGTTATTTAGTGGAAGAAATCAAACGCCGGAGTACTGTTTTAGGAGGACTTGTTATTCTCTGTCCAAAATTGGAAAGTTTCTGCTTCACCATCATCAGGTGCCCGCAGTAATTGGCCAAGAGCAAAACGAACTGCCGGCACCACTCGGGTGTGGTCATTTCAAGTCTAATAAAAAATGTTGTTTTGAAAGTTCTAATAACCGAATAGCTGCAGGAGGCAACAGGCTCCTGTCACTGGGAAATGAGCAAGGCGATTATTTGAGTAGGTCTAAATGGAAGATTTTTCTCTTTTGTTGAGGTTTTAGTAATGTCTTCGGGATGGCAGATGGCTGATGCAGCGTGAGGTTGGTTGTTATTATTGGTGAAATACACTCGTGACAGTATCAGTATTTTAAGACTTCTATGATTTTCGCTGCAACTGCTGCAACGTATACATTACAGTATGTTATACACATAGTAATCCCATTGTAATAATTAGTAACAAGCACTTTATATTTTTTCTCAATGTGTGGTGAAATGAAACTGCTGAAATAATAATATAACTTGTCAATTGGAGCAAGATATGCTTCTAAGTAAATTACATATAGCTTAATATCAATATTGATTAGCAAAATTATACAACATAAATAATTACATTTTTTTCCAGAAAGGACATCACCAGTTGTAATAATATTCTTGTACGTGCTTGTAGATTAAGAAGCATAACTGCGTTTGGTATATGCTACATCTACAGCATCTTATTTATATTTAGTAGTAGACTATTTTATGTTAAACATCTGTTTTGTTCGAAAGTTTTCAGTAGGTGGCAGACAACGAAAAAAAGAGATGAAATTCGAGCTATCAGATATATCAAAATTGAACGGTTGCATACAGTATGAATATAAAATTTATTTTATAAGTCATGTTATTGTTTAACAATCGACTCAGTAGCTTGGTTTATGGCACACATTCAATAGCGACTCTCTTTAACAGAGGATGCGCTGGACTAATTTTCATGTTCTAAGAAATTAATATCAGATGCAGCAAGCCACTTCTGCGTACATAATTTTAAAATACATTACATTAAGCGTATTTACATTGAAAACTTTATTGAGCTGTCATAGTAAGGCTGTAATAGACTAGCTTCCATGCTGCCTCTCAGAGCTCGCTGACACCGACCGGGGCTTATATTTTATATACAGATGAACTGCAGCTGTAGCGCAGCGCGGCCTGCCACTACATGCGTCAGAGTGCCATTGATGGCAAACAGATACTCTGATAACTTTATCCATCGCTCTTGGATGAAGACACGGTAATGGGTGACTGTGTACGAGACAGCCAACTGTCAGTTCAGTGTATCATCTGCTTGACGTACTCATCAACGTTATATAGTGGAATATTATTTTAATGTATTAAAGCTTTCCGACAACGAATACCTAAAAGATTTTAGAACACAAGTCTGACTTAAAATTGTCAATATTAATATTCTCTCCCACCGATGGTGTAAGCGGGTGAAGTTGTGCTGCTTTCTCGTAAGGCATTTTATGCGTCATGCTTATCCGTTACAATGTTTCATTTAATCTCCATTCATCTGCCGGAGGAGTTACTCGCAGCGGTGGGTTGTAGCAGTTCCCCATTACACTTGTTGCATTATATTTTAAAGTTACCGAATAAATTCTAATCCAATATGCAGTTATTCTCTGTTACACTGTTAGGCATAGCATTGCAGGAAAATGCTTCATAAATTTAACATAATATTAATTTTTTTATAATACATTCGATACAACGAGAAGAACTTTCGTAAATGTTTCAACCGTTCCTTTGTATTATTTCAACTTTGAACCCAACGCTGCACGAAAGTCATTTTGCTATTTTATATATGCAGAAGACTTTTTATTTTATTTTATTGAAGATGCTAACACCACATATAAAGTCACGGAGCAAGCCACTACTTCAAGTTTTATTTTTATCTCTGAACCTTCAGCTCTGTGGTCGTTTTACTAGAAGGGTACTTACTTCTTATCCGTTAAAGCTCGTCGTGATATAACAAATACTGAAATACATCTTATAAACTTCCAGTGGATGGCCCCATCACTTTCTCAAAATACAGCGAAGGTCTCAGCTGAGAGGACTGCTATACTCCTGCTGGTCTCGAGTGCATCAGTAGTCTCCAGGCAATCCTCTTGGAAGCTCTCGAGTGCACCAGAGGAGTTTCTGTAGAGAGTTTGCAAACACATCATCCATCGTCTCTTGATGTGAGCGCATCAGGCTCTGCACGCAACATTTTCAGGGCCTTCCCACAAGCTCTGTTGATGTTAGCTCTGCCCACAATATATTTCCCCCTCTTTTTTTTTTGGGGGGGGGGGGGGTGAACTACACTGTTAATGTTAGTTTAGCTCTCAGTATTTCCATGCTTTGGGGTGGCTTACAGAGGGTGTTGATGTAAGTTAAGTTTTCAAGCTTTCGCGGGTTTTGGAAGGCCTACAGTCTTGTTGATGTTAAATTATTCCTTATATCCAAGTATTAGGGAGGCGCACTGTCGGTTATGATGTTAGCTTATCCCCTCAATATATCTAGGTTTAAGTGGGACTCACAGTCGGCACATACCGGTTTTAACTTTCAATTTAAAATTCTGAAAGATATGACCCATGGCAATTTCACTTAAGCAAAGCTGTTACAGTATACACCCCTAGTGATGTTGGAAAGAAATTCAATTGTTCAGTTGGAAAAAAATTTCGTTAATCCATGAGTACGATAGAATACCTGTACAATGAAATTCCAGATCAGAGAGGTACTGCAATATCAATGTAATTATGTAAAAAATTGTGGATTAAGTGTTTTAAACTTGAATCTTCTTCAATTGATCAAACTTACCTTACAAGGGCTGCCCAGAATGTTTCGCAAGGCCTGGCGGCCCTCACACAGTGTACCGTGTCTTAACGAAGCCGCAGCGCATGTTGATGGCTTACTTTATTGGTACAGTTTCAGGTATAGGTGACTGTAGCCATAACAGAGCCTTGGCTACGCTCTTGAACGATGAAATGGAGGTTGATACATAGCCTCTGTTGTCAATTTTCGATAGCCAGTCCCTGAGCATATCGCTAATCTCTACACTAATAATTTTATGTTCATATGATATTTGCAAATACATTAATAAAGGATATTTCAAGCTTATAATTACTATTTTCGTAGTTTTTCATATTCCATGCCTGAAGTTAATATGCAAGCATAACAATCAAGCTTTAGTACCCAGGTGTAGTATCTAGCCTGGTAAATGATGCTCCTAATTCAGTTAGATCGTAAATTATTAACCCATAACCTTCTTCCCTCTTCCATCTGCCACTATTTCACTATCGTTGGTAAAAATTCAACGGTAATCAGTCAGTATTACCATCAGTGCATTGGAATTCGGAATTCACAATTTTCGTAAAATCAACCTGTCAGCTGTGATTTTCAACATGGTGCCAGCGATTTATGCTAATCCAATCTATTTTTAATGATAGCTGTGACATACAGATGGGACTGAAACCTAGACTTCGTAGCCATTCTGGAAACAAGAGCTCTTATTTTAGCTAATCTAGCACTAATAGCGAAACACTACAACTATAGTAACCCCTTTTTAGCAGATTCGACTGTGCCGCAGTGTTCTGTGGAATATTTTAATTGAACTGCTTCCTAATTTCCTATTTAAATTGCAAAACAAAATCAGGCGATTTTTGTAGTTTTTTTACACTGTATGTTATGTCTAGTTTTTGTTCTACTATACATTTTCTCTCTTTTTTTATCATATAGTAATGTGCAATGTAATTCTAACTGCATTGTTTTAGACTCGCATTTTTTTTATTTCTTGTAATACATGTCCGTTTCTCTTTCGCTCTTGAGAAAGGCTAACGGGTCTTTATCTTCTAAATTTCACATCCCACTTTTCTCCCTATTTTGAGATCCCTGTAATCGTACGAAGTGTTAACTAGTTCACAACACTTTGCTTAGAAAAAAAACTTTTTCTTTCGATTTTTTTTTTCTAGCCAATTGTTTTCTGCAAATGGTAGCTACTTCATACTCCCAAGAAACCTGTTTTGCTTTAACTCTGTGTAGCCTACGTTTCTCTTATCATCTCATTCATAACGTGTAGGCATTGTGCCAGTGCCTCTCAGCAGACCATAATGATAACTCTCTTATGCTAATGTTTAGTATTGTATAGTTTTAATCATGCAAACCTCAAAGTGCTGTGCCCCAACCTTGTTGGACACAGTATCCATATGAAAACAATAAATGATTTTTCTTTCTTTCTTTGAGTTCACGTTGTACAATCTGATTGATGTAGTCCGAATAGCTTTAATTTATCCGGAGTTGGAATTATGAGAAGCTCTTCTCTACTTTGGATTACGCTTAAGGCCTTAAACGCAAACGGGTAATACTTGCAACGGTAAAGAATTCAATCTCAAGCAGTAAGATTGAATTTATTTCTTATTTCACGGCTAATTTTTATATCTGACACCAACAGCGGGGACATCATGTATAGTCTTAATATAGTCTATGAGCTGCAGCAACTCTGGCTATTCAAAATTGAATTGTGTTCGAGACACATTGTGTTTAAACTGCTATTAAGTTTCATAAACAATTTTAATCTTCCGTATGTTGTCCATTAAATATAATGACTCAATAGCAATATTAAAGTAATGCTTACATTTTTAAACCTCAATAACTATTTAGAAGTGGCCTTCATCAAAAATCATAACTTAATAAATGTTGTTTTGATATATCTAGATGAATGTGTACGATATTTGAAAACAAGTGACATCAAATTATTGAGAGGAAACAACCTTGGAGAGATACGTCGAAAGGAAGGGATTCATTTTACCGCTATTTATTTTGAGTGGGAAACTTGCAACTCATTGCAATTTATTTAGTGGTCACAATATACACCAAGCTCTTGAGAGCAGGGCGTGCCTTAATTCAGTTGATTTTCCCGGAATATCTGAAGAGGCTCGAGAAGATCTTCATTCTCTCTTAACAAAGCCAAGAGCACTTCTGTCGAGGGTCGCTGGAGCATCGAAATACAGAGAATTTAGGGGCCTCAGTCACTTCAGGGAAGCTGCCTCAGGGAGAGTATACAGTTTATTTCCACCATACGAAATTGAATTTTTACTCTTTCCGGCCCAGTACGCTTCATCGAAATGGATTAATTTCATCTCTATTTATTTTGAGCCCTGACCACATTGCATTGAAATACTGAGCCCGTTCCGAAGAGTATAAAATTGTTTATGAATGCAATATATACATATATATACATTACATTTTTCCAGGCAGTAACACTTCAGTTTTTATACTTATTGGTCGGAGTCGCTATACCTTAGTGAAACTATTTCAGAGACTATTACCACATGGAAAAATTAACGGTTAGATTGTTTCACATGCAGTATTTTCATTTTTGTGTATTTAGGCCGCATCATACACGGAAGCTATTCGGAGAATGTGTTCTCACTTCGAAAGACAGCTACGTCAGTGTTACTTCTACAACCAAGTTCTTGTTTTGGTATTTGTAGGCTTTAGTAACAATCGAGAAGTCGTGTTAGAGACTCTATTGTCAAATTATTTTAAACTTCGTTTTGAAACTTATTCGGAAAGCAAGAATTTGAACTGATTGAACAGTAAAGTAATTACTAACTAACTAAGGTTCCCATGGCCAAACAGTATGAAAAATTATAATCAGCAATAAGCACTTCATTAAGCTATATTTAGCAAAAAAATTGTAATAAAGTTAGCTGAAACCTCAAAACCTCTTCTCGGCTCATAACATTTTCTGGCAATAGGAAGCAACCTCAGATATACATATACTCGTACATCTGGCTTAATAACGGCAATAGCTCATAGAGGGCCGGAGCGCCAGTTCCGGATACTCATTTGGAAATGGGTCTATTGATTAGTGTACTGCTAACTATCTGATCTAATCAATATTGTGCTGAGTATCATTGCTTTGATCTCGATCACGAAAAATGTCATTTGCTAAAAATAACTTTACCGCGTACCACGAAAGTGTTCAGGTTTTCAAAACCAAAATGTGGTATTAGCAGTTTTGTACGAACTACAAGATTATTAAATTGTATGCTTCATTAGCAGCCTTTTCAGAAAAGTCGTTCCTATATATGGCAAGTAATTACTTGCAACATTCTGAATCAAGTTCGTTTCAATATTCCTAAATATAAGCGATGAAACTCTTGCGCCCTAATAAGACAAATCCATTCCAGGGATATTTTTTTAGCAAATGCTCTATCTTCGTGCTATCATGACTACGTTATATGGATGATACGAGCATTTTTTATAACATCTTTTACGTCACTATTACAGGTTTCATCAATGAAGTATTAAACGTTTATTTTTAATGCTAACCTTGCAACATTTCAGTATTAATTATATCAGATATATGGATAGTAATATTAGTTGATATGTAAGGGGGACAATAGTAACCTCCGCCGAAGAGGTTATGTTTTCGTCGATTTTATGTTTCTGTCTGTTATTCTATTTGTTTGTCTGTCACCAAGATAACTCACGACCGAGCTAACTCCTAATGCCATCACTCAAAAAGGTATGGACAAAGTTTTACCTCCGCCAAGGAGGTTATGTTTTCGTCGTGTTTGCCTGTCTGTCTCTCTGTCTGTCACCAAGATAACTCAAAAAGTTATGAACTGATTTGGACGAAATTTACAGGGATTGTTAGGTAAGTTAGAAGAAACAGATGATTAAATTTTGGTGAAGATATGTCCATCCGTTTGTTTGTTTGTTTTTCTGCACCATTTTCCCCAATGCCATAACTCAAAAAGTTAGGGATGGCTTTTCATGAAATTAACATGAGTTGTTAGGTATATAACAAAGAGTAAATGACCAAATTTTCGTAATGATCCGTTCGTTCGTTTGTTTGTAATTGTTTTTTAATTTTATGCTTGTTAGCACAATAACTCAAAAAAACAATGAATGGATCTTTATGAAATTTATAGGGGTTGTTAGTAATGTTAAAAGACATTGATGATTAAATTTTGGTGCAAATCGGTTTTTCGTTTGTATGTTTGACTCATGTTTGTCATAACGTTTGTTTGCAGCATGACTCAAAAAGTTAAGAACAGATATTCAAGAAAATTGCACAAGCTGTTATCACTATCTAAAGGCACAAATGATTAAATTTTGGAGCTTATACAAAAAATTATAGTTTCGGAGTTAATTTGAATTTTTTACTACCGTTGCCGCGCTTGACGGAGGTATGAGCTCTCTGAGTGCTCTAGTTATGAAATTTACACGAGTTGTTAGGTATATCGGGAAGAGTAAATGACCGTATTTTTATGCTGATCTGTTGGCTCGTTCGTTAGTTTGTCGCAGTTTTTAATTTTATGCTTGTTAGCGCAATAACTCAAAAAGTTACGAATGGATATTCATGAAGTTTACAGGAGTTGTTGGTAATGTTAAAAGCCAAAAACGATTAAAGTTTGGTAAAGATCGCCTGATCTGTTTATGAGTTTGACTAATGTTTGTCAGAATGTTTGTTAGCAGCATAACTCAAAAAATTATCAAAAGATCTTCGAGAAAATTCGTGAAACTGTAAATACTGCTATAAGGCGCAAATGATTAGATTTTGGTGTTGATACAAAAAATCATGGTCTCAGCGCCAATTTGATAGTTTCGTTACCTTTGCCTTGCTTGGCGGAGGTATGCGCTTTCAGAGTGCTCTAGTTACTGGCATGGTTCTTTACCACAGTCATTCAGAGGTTCTCATTTTAGAAACCCTAGCGCCATCCTATTCTCTGGCAGCCGGATCCTGCTGATTATTCATAATAACTTCACTAAAGTTGTCGGACTGGAAAGTGACAGTTAATTGACCTCCTGCTGTGTAAGGTTATACCAAGTACAAAATAAGCTGATGCGGTTTTTCATAGTCAACGATGACACTTGCAAAAGAGATAATGATAACGCCCCCTGTGATAAAGAGGACACGTTGCAATGTAATCATAGGTACAAAAATAAAACGAGATGTACTAATGGAGTTACTAACAGCTCTCGAGGGCGCACACCAAGGTTATCCACAGTGCAAAACAAATGCTAATGAGGGTATTA
>LQNS02007216.1:13860853-13926751 GCA_001587735.2 Parhyale hawaiensis
TCAATGTAATTATGTAAAAAATTGTGGATTAAGTGTTTTAAACTTGAATCTTCTTCAATTGATCAAACTTACCTTACAAGGGCTGCCCAGAATGTTTCGCAAGGCCTGGCGGCCCTCACACAGTGTACCGTGTCTTAACGAAGCCGCAGATATGCGCATGTTGATGGCTTACTTTATTGGTACAGTTTCAGGTAAGGTGACTGTAGCCATAACAGAGCCTTGGCTACGGTCTTGAACGATGAAATGGAGGTTGATACATAGTCTCTGTTGTCATTTTCGATAGCCAGTCCCTGAGCATATCGCTAATCTCTACGCTAATAATTTTATGTTCATATGATATTTGCAAATACATTAATAAAGGATATTTCAAGCTTATAATTACTATTTTCGAAGTTTTTTATAGTCCATGCCTGAAGTTAATATGCAAGCATAACAATCAAGCTTTAGTACACAGATGTAGTATCTAGCCTGGTAAATGATGCTCCTAATTCAGTTAGATCGTAAATTATTAACCCATAACCTTCTCCCCTCTTCCATATGCCACTATTTCACTATCGTTGGTAAAAATTTAACGGTAATCAGTCAGTATTGCCATCAGTGCACTGGAATTCGGAATTCACAATTTTCGTAAAATCAACCCGTCAGCTGTGATTTTCAACATGGTGCCCGCGATTTATGCTAATCCAGTCTATTTTTAATGATAGCTGTGACTTACAGATGGGGACTAAAACCTAGACTTCGAAGCCTTTCTGGCAACAAGAGCTCTTATTTTAGTTATTCTAGAGCTAATAGCGAAACACTACAACTAGTAACTCCTTCTTGGTAGACTCGACTGTGCCGTAGTGTTCTGTGGAATATTTTAATTGAACTGATTCCTAATTTCCTATTTAAATTGCAAAACAAAATCAGGCGATTTTTGTAGTTTTTACACTGTATATAATGTCTAGTTTTTGTTCTACATTTTTTCTCTTTTTTATCATATCGTAATTTGCACTGTAATTCTAGCTGCATTGTTTTAGACCTCATTTTTTTATTTCTTGTAATAAATGTCCGTTTTTCTTTCACTCTTGAAAAGGGCTAGCTGGTCAATATCTTCTAAATTTCACATCCCACTTTTCTCCCTATTTTGAAATCCCTATAATCGTACAAAGTGTTAACTAGTTCGCTACACCTTGCCTTAGCCTATTGTTTTCTGCACGCTGCCATTCATGCTCTCAATAAAAAAAAATTTTCTTTCGATTCTTTTTTCTAGTCAATAGTTTTCCGCAAACGGTACTTCATACTCCCAAGAAACCTATTTTGCTTTAACTCTGTGTAGCCTACGTTTCTCTTATCATCTCATTCATAATGTGCAGGCATTGTGCCCGTGACTCTCAGCAGACCATAATGATAAGTCGCTTATGCTAATGTTTAGTATTATTCTTAAGTTAGTTTTAATCATGAAGACCTCAGAGTGCTGCACCCTAACCTAGTTGGACACAGTATCAATATGAAAACAATAAATGATTTTTCAGGCCTTAAACGCAAACAGATAATACCTGAAACGGCAAAGAACTCCATCCTGAGGTGTAAGATTGAATTTATTTCTCATTTCTCGGCTAATTTTTATGTCTGACACCAACAGCGGGGTGATCATGTATAGTCTTAATATAGTCTATGAGCTGCAGCGACTGTGGCTATTCAAAGTTGAATTGTGTTCGAGACACTTGGAATTTAAACTGCAGTTAAGTTTCATATACAATTTTAATCTTCCGTATGTTGTCCATTTAATATAATGACTCAATAGCAATATTAAAGTAATACTTACATTTTTAAACCTCAATAACTATTTAGAAGTGGCCTTGATCAAAAATTGTAACTTAATAAATGTTGTTTTGATATGTCTACACGAATGTGTACGAATTTAAAAACAAGTGGCATCAAATTATTGAGATGAAACAACCTTGGAGAGATACGTTGAAAGGAAGGGAATCATTTTACCGCTATTTATTTTGAGCGGAAAGTTGCAACTCATTGCAATTTATTTAGTGGTCACAATATACAGCCAGCTCTTGAGAGCAGGGCGTGCCTTAATTCAGTTGATTTTCCCGGAATATCTGAAGGGGCTCGAGAAGATCTTCATTCTCTCTTAACAAAGCCAAGAGCACTTCTGTCGAGGGTCGCTGGAGCATCGAAATACAGAGAATTTGGGGGCCTCAGTCACTTCAGGGAAGCTGCCTCAGGGAGAGTATACAGTTTATTTCCACCATACGAAATTGAATTTTTACTCTTTCCGGCCCAGTACGCTTCATCGAAATGGATTGATTTCATCTCTATTTATTTTGAGCCCTTGCCACATTGCATTGAAATACTGAGCCCGTTCCGAAGAGCATAAAATTGTTTATGAATGCAATATATATACATATATATATATACATATATACTTTACATTTTTCCAGGCAGTAACACTTCAATTTTTATACATATTGGTCGGAGTCACTATACCTTAGTGAAACTATTTCAGAGACTATTACCACATGGAAAAATTATCGGTTAGATTGTTTCCCATGCAGTATTTTCATTTTTGTGTATTTAGGCAGCATCATACACGGAAGCTATTCGGAGAATGTGTTCTCACTTCGAAAGACAGCTACGTCAGTGTTACTTCTATAGCCAAGTTCTTGTTTTGGTATTTGTAGGCTTTAGTAACAATCGAGAAGCCGTGTTAGAGACTCTATTGTCAAATTATTTTAAACTTCGTTTTTGGAACTTATTCGGAAAGCAAGAATTTGCACTGATTGAACAGTAAAGTAATTATGTACTAACTAACTACGGTTCCCATGGCCAAATAGTATGAAAAATTACAATCAGCAATAAGCACTTCATTAAGCTATACTTAGCAAAAAATTGTAAGAAAGTTAGCTGAAACCTCAAAACCTCGTCTCGGCTCATAACATTTTCTCGCAATAGGAATCAACCTCAGACATACATACACTCGTACATCATCTGACTTAATAACGGTAATAGCTCATAAAGGGCCGGAGCCAGTTCCGGATACTCATTTGTAAATGGGTATGTTGATTAGTGTACTGCCAACTATCTGATCTAATCAATATTGTGCTGAGTATAATTGCTTTGATCTCCGATCACGAAAGATGTCATTTGCTAAAAAATAACTTTATCGCATACCACGAAAGTGTTCAGGTTTGCAGAACCAAAACGTGTTATTAAATTAGCAGTTTTGTACGAACTACAAGATTGTTATATTGTGTGCTTCATTAGGAGCCTGTTCAGAAAAGTCGTTCCTATACATAATAAGTAATTATTTACACCCTTCTGAATCAAGTTCGTTTCAATGTTCCTAAATATAAGCGATGAAACTCTTACGCCCTAATAAGACAAATCCATTACACGGATATTTTGTGAGAAAATGCTCTATCTTCGTGCTATCATGACTACAATGTATGGATGATACGAGTATTTTTTATAACATCTTTTACGTCACTATTACAGGTGTCATAAATGAAGTATTAAACGTTTATTTTTAATGCTCACCTTGCAGCATTTCAGTATTAATCATATCAGATATATGGCTAGTAATATTAGCTGATATGTAAGAGGGACAATAATAACCTCCGTCAAAGAAGTTATGTTTTCGTCGGTTTTATGTGTTTGTCTGCTATTATATTTGTTTGTCTGTCACCAAGATAACTCACCACAAAGCTAACTCCTAATGCCATCACTCAAAAAGGTATGAACGAATTCTTATGAAATTTACACGAGTTGTTAGGCATATCGGGAAGAGTAAATGACCGTATTTTTATGATGATCTGTTGGCTCGATCGTTAGTTTGTCGCTGTTTTTAATTTTATGCTTGTTAGCACAATAACTCAAAAAGTTTGGAATGGATATTCTGATGAAGTTTACAGGAGTTGTTGGTAATGTTAAAAGCCAAAAAAGATTAAAGTTTGGTGATGATCGCTTGATCTGTTTGAGAGTTGACTAATGTTTGTCAGAATGATTGTTATCAGTATAACTGAAAATATTATGAAACAATCTTCGAGAAAATTCGGGAAACTGTTAATGTTGTTATAAGGCGCAAATGATTAGATTCTGGTGTTGATACAAAAAATCATGGTCTCAGCATCAATTTGATTTTTTCGTTACCTTTGCCTTGCTTGGCGGAGGTATGCGCTTTCAGAGTGCTCTAGTTACTGGCATGGTTCTTTACGACAGTCATTCGTAGCAGTACGATTATTGCATAGAAGTTCTCATTTTAGAACCCTAGCGCCATCCTATTCTCTGGCAGCCGGATCCTGCTGATTGTTCATAAGAACTTCACTGAAGTTGTCGAAGTGGAAAGTGACAGTTAATTGACCTCATGCTTTGTAAGGTCATACCAAGTACAAAATAAGCTGATGCGGTTTTTCATAGTCAACGATGACACTTGCAAAAGAGATAATGATAACGTTGTCTGTGATAAAGAGGACACGTTGCAATGTAATCATAGGTACAAAAATAAAACGAGATGTACTAATGGAGTTACTAACAGCTCTCGAGGGCGCACACCAAGGTTATCCACAGTGCAAAACAAATGCTAATGAGGGTATTAACTGTCACTGAGGAGAACACCGTGCAAGGTCATACCAAGTGCAGGGCAAGTACTGGTGATGTTCCTTACCAGTTATTGAGGACATTTTATAAGATTACCCCTAGTACAAAAACAAGTGTGATGGCATTACGAACACATGCCCAGCATCAATGTCCTCGTGCTTGACACGCGATACGTCGTCGAGCAAGCATGGGAACGGGACCAGCACAGTGGTCTATTTGACACCGGCCACATGTGGGGCTCTCCGGGTTGGGTCACAGCGTTTGACAAAAATAGAATGTGGCGAAAACAGGACACGGATCTCTCTTTTTTTTACCATAAGAGGTACTAAATTAAACCATGGTAAAATGTTGATTGAGTTATTATTAGGTTACATTGCAAGTGCAGTTTTTCACTGCAGTTATTTTCTGTCCAAATTAAATTCTAATGCTCTCGATTTTCAATTTTGCTATAAATTCAGCTATATTGAACAACTAGAAAACATTGCATGCCCAGTTTATCTACTTCAGTTTTTTTTTTCTATCCGGCTCTGATTCGTAAATGTACGAATCGTCCTCGTTCAACATTGTATCTAATGTCAAATTCAACAAAACGTAGCGTATGCTGTTTAACCACTAGATTCTTTTTTATACGGTTTATTACCGCAAGTCTTCAAAATTTCCTCGATCGCAATGAATTAGGCAGAGAAAAGAAAAAAAACTCAACTCCAACTACATGTCTATGCAAGTAGTATAAAAATTATATTATTGTTTGTTTTGTACCAATAGAAGAATATGTACGTAAAAAGTAAGCCTCTTTTTTCTAGGTTCCAGAATCCAGACATAAAAAACTATTTGCATTAGACAAAGAAAATAAAGTAAAGGATGAAATAAAAAAAACTCATATCGCTTTTACTCTATACCTAGGCTTGTAGGCAGAATTAAAAAAAAAAGATCCCTCCCGCTTTCTGTTGAACGACAAAACTGCTTCCAGATGAAAATGTGCTCTGTAGGAAAAAGATATTAGGCCTTCGCGACCGAAAGGAAATTTACTTGAATTTAAGAGTGAAAAGGGTTCCTCGTCATTATTCTTTTGTTTCCGGGATAAATTTCAGTAGCTCTGTTAACCTATACGTCGTTGGTTTATTTTTAACAGAGATACATATATCATAATTTCCAAAAATATTTATAGCTACGGAAACTAAATTTTGAAATTCGTGCACCTGTCTGTTTTACTGCAAATGCTGCTAAGAGCGCAATAAATTAATCTTCTTTGCACACGAGTGAATCGCTCGTCTGGCTCCGGTTCTCAATACGACATCCATTCGATTAATTCTGAATTGCCCTACAGTCTATTTTTGCTCCTTGAAAAGATGCAAAATCGCATGTGCTTCTGAATGCGATTTCCTATTGAAAGACTCGATTCATCCTAACAAGATTAAGCTCCAGGCCTATTTCTGATCCATCTCACTCACCAGCCTTTACCTTTTGTTGAGCTAAAAGGTCGAGCCGGAAGAGGTTTGTTTGTCCTGGAGAATTCAAGCAAAAGGCGAGGGTTAGCGCTNTCCTAACAAGATTAAGCTCCAGGCCTATTTCTGATCCATCTCACTCACCAGCCTTTACCTTTTGTTGAGCTAAAAGGTCGAGCCGGAAGAGGTTTGTTTGTCCTGGAGAATTCAAGCAAAAGGCGAGGGTTAGCGCTGATGGAAACTTGAAGATGTCGTAAATTTCGACTCTGAAAAATTCAAACCAAGATATATTTTCAACTCTCCATAATTTATGAAGAAATGACGAAATGCCACTTGCATTATAGTCTACTTTCGGATATTCTCATTTGTTTCAATCACCTATGGCGTAATTAATGGGTACCTAAGAGATACTACTTTAAATAATAGCTTGAATTAACGATATTACAGTGAAACAACTGCTACTATAATCTGCTTCCAGATATTGTCATCTATTTCCATTGCTTTAATGTAGTTAATTAACAAAGTCTGCAAAAATATGTTGGTAACTCCAATAATATTAGATTTGCATCAATGCTTGACTGTAGACAGCTATTAAACACTATGTTCTAGTTCAGTTTACTTTGTTATGCTTGATAATCAAAGGATGAATGCCCAAGAGACATTAGATTCTAATATTAGTTTAATTGATTGATATTAGTTTAAAAGAATGCGTTGTAACATCATGGTAGTGCACTCCATCAATTGTTGGGACTTATATGTTGCCGACACAGTAAAATAAAACTTTCTTCAGCATCGAAGTCACTTTTCTTGAGATATCTCTCGAAAAGAAGCTGTCAGCGAATGAGAAGCAAAAATCAATATCATATATAAAATAAGCAAGCAAGATAAAAATGTATCACCACTATAAATAATAACGGCTCAATATGAAAAACATTACACCAGAGAGAAAAAAGTATAAGGATATATAACAATATTAATAGTGAAAATATATTTCTATTGCAAAAATACAGGAACGAATCCATTAGCATTATGATAAACAACATATAAAGAGCATAATGAAACAGTGCCGCTATATCTCTATATGACAATGACGAACAGAGTACCATAAAAAATGATAATACTTCGAAAATAATTGAAAAGAAAGGCTGCTACAAAAATAACCGTACCAAACAAATTACACTACTAAAAGGAACAATATTAGCAACGCAGTAGAACATTATATGCAACAGAATAGAAGTGGAGCAGCAGGAAATAGACTATAACTAGAATAATAGAATCAACGCGAATAATAATGCTGATGTTAAAAGAGAAACTAATAGCACAAGAACAATTAAAAATGCTTTACAATACAGAAATATACCAGAAATAAATTAGTATCCCATAAATTTAGGAGTTCTTGAAGAATGGAAAGAATTCACGAAACAACGTTGCAAAATGTATCCGACAACGTAGAAAATGGAAATAAGACGTAAAATGTGAGAAAACAAAGAAAAAATTCCCAATTAAAGCTAAAATAATTACCAGTTGACTAACATTAACACCATCAAGAACACATTACAGCAATCTCAAAGAAAACATCATAACACCGAAGAAAGTGTGGTGAAAAATAAATTACTTTGACAAATAAGTAAATTAAAGTAAAATGAGTCATTTTGTAAAATGAAAATATTTCTGATATTTTTTGTAATTTCAGTATTCTGAAACGTTTACATTTTAGAAAATTACGCTTGTTACTTTGTTTCATTCATTATTATTGAAAAACCACAATGTCATCATATGTAAAAAAAAAACACAAGAAGGCGTCGGCACGCACCTGATCTTTGTTTCAGTTGGAAAGAAGTGGAGCGTGATGGACACGCGCACCAGGCGTGCGCGCCCCTACACCCTAGCGCCTTGTTTGGGGAAATTCTACACCAAACAACACTAAAAATTGAGCTAAATCTGCGACCTGTGCGAAAACGTAGCGAGGGTCAGACCAACATCAGCAATAGATGGGGAGTAGGTAAAAAACACAGTTTCATAGAACAAAGCATGATTGTACCGTATGCCGGGTGGGATGGAAGTACGAGGAGAAAATAAATAAATATATAAAAAAATTCAGTTTGCATCAAACATTTAATGGGAGGGCAGGAAGTATGATGATGCTATAAAAATATCATGTTCAAATATTTGCTTTGGTTTGCTAATGAGCAATTTTATTAGTTTTTTCGTCTCTTCTACTCAAAGAAAGACGTGTAGAAGCGTTACGAAGGTAGAAGAAATAGAAGTATACCAAAGCCAAAGAAGTAAAACACAAACTGATAGCAGAACACAGTACTAATGTGGGAACTTTAAATTTGTAGGAAATATATTCTCCCTTCATATTTTGACTGTAACTTTATTAAATCAGGAAAGCATTTTTACCTCCGCCAAGGAGGTTATGTTTTTGCAGTGATTGTTTGTCTGTCACCAAAATATAATTCAAAAAGATATAAACGGATTCTTATGAAATTTACAGAGCTTGTTAGTCATGTTAACAGTAACAGATGACTTTTGGTGAAAATTCGTTCATCTGCTTGTTTGTCTGCGTATTTAATTCAGATGTCATTACTCAAAAAGTTATGGGCGGATTTTATGAAAGTTACATGAGTTGTTAGGTTTATTACGAAGAGCAAATAACCAAATTTTTATGATGATCTGTTTGTTCGCTTGTTTGTCGCTCTTTTTGATTCTAAGCTTGTCAGCACAATAACTCAAAAAAATTCTGAATGGATCGTATAAAATTTACAAGAGTAGCTAGTAATGTTAATAGACAAAGATGGGTAAATTTTGGTATAGATAGGTTGGTCCGTTTATTTCTTTGATTTATGTTTGTTAGCATAAAAAATCTGAAATGATTAGATTTTGGAGTTGATACAAAGAAAATCATCCTTTCACAGTCAATTTGAATTTTTTGTTACCGTTGCCTTGCTTGGCGGAGATATGTGCTCTCATAGTGCTCTAGTTTAAAATAATTTTCATGGAAGGAAAGACTGGCGTAAAAAACGCTATGTGAAGAGGCAGGGCAGTTATGCAGCGCCCGGTGTTCGTATAAACATTGGCGTCTTCCCACGCTGGCGTAAACTTGATTACAGCGCCGCCTGGCGGACTGGTGCTGCACATGCCCTCGGGAATAAATATTTTGGGAGACGCAACTTGAGTGCATCATCTTGTGCGACGAGAGGCAGCTGTGATAAACTATTCAAAATATACTTAATATTAATACTTGCACCGTGAGAAGGAAAATTAAGCTTTTTGCCTTTTGAGTTTTTTGGGGGTGAGGGGGTGGGGAGTGGGGCTTGCCGGTTCAAAATATACTGTGAAAACTGTTTTCACTTTATAATTTGAAAAACGAAATCAAATAATCTAAACAGAAATGAGAATTAATGATGGCTAAATACATGGAAAACTGTTAAAATCACCATAAAAAAATGCTAAAGTAACACAAAATGTAAAAATTCATTGAAAGTGAAACGTGTTTCTATAAATTGTGATAGGGAAAAGGGTGCAGCGTCTGCAATGAAGATTTTATCAGAATATAGTGGATGTCTTGTGCGTGGAAGGCTGCTGGTAGTGTAATGTGTCGCAACTGAATACGGCTTAATGTATTTATCTATGTCTTTAAAGCAGCTCCTTGATATTGATTAAACGATGAAAGTAATATTCTATGCAAGCAAATTGTATGTTTAGAGCATGAGGTGCTGCTCCCTTAGGTACGGTTACGTACCCTTGTCAGTTAATCAATCGTCTTATGTATGTTTTTTGTAGGTATTTTTTTAAATTTAACGTTCTACTAATGCAAATTATACTGCAGAATTATTGTTGCTTGTCTATTAAATATTAGAGGCTGTTGTAACTTCAACGAATTACATATGGTTACAGCTCAATAGGCTTACCAAAGTGCTTAGCAAAAGTTGATATTTCACGTAAAAAAATTTATGTTGAAAATTCTTTCAACTCAAAAACAAGGGGTTTTTAGTCCAAAATTCTCCCGAGCTTTGTTTTACGTTCTCTCAGTGACCGTCTATGTTGTCGTCAATAAGTACTAGAATATACTTAGGGAATAGCAAAATGTGAGAAAATTATTTCCTATTAGCTAAATCGGTAGCAGAATATTAAGTAAATCTATTGGATGAGTGAAATATTCGAGTACATCCTGTATTTTATTGTAACTTTAAATTTATGCATTTCTATACAAAATTTCTAGGGGCCAAGCAAGTGCTATACATAAAGAAATAATTTTTAAAGAGCGTAAGAGTCATTTTCACTCGTGATCGCTTACTGCGTCGTTGAAGACTACCAGTAATGAGTGATCATTTGTCTGTTAGAATAAAAGTTTATAAAAGGGTAAGTAAGCGCAGGTGAGGCACAGAAGCTCGAATACTTATTAAATAAGCCTGTTGGATTCGATACTGTCTTTTGCAAATGCCTCAATCCTTGGTCACAATATACCTATTATGTGCACTTGCTGTATTTCCCATCACAGCACCATGTACAGACCCATACGCGCTTTTATCTATAATTTTTACGTTTAAAAAAACTCAACGAATGTAGCGAAAAACAACGTCCCTACAAACAGTAAGATGCCTAACCCTATACCGGCCAGGCAGATCTCACGTTCCAGTTCCAGGCATTGCTGTTACCGTATTTCAAAATTAGATATTCAATTTAAATGGAAATGGATAACTGATGCACGCATGAGTTAAAATTTTGTTGGCATTCAAGGTTTTAACTTTAATCCAGAATAATTTTTACTAGGTTATGAAATTTAGGAGTTAATTAGACTAGTTTATAATCATATACACCTAATGTAAATCAACATTTGTATACACTTAATTTTTAGTCCACTTGAGCGGACACCTTCGAGTTTTAATTGCGCTTTTGTTTGCACAAAGTTTTTAGCGAACTTTTGCATCCACCTAGTCCTCAGTGCACTGATATATACACTTAGTTTTGAGCACTTTCATTTAATCTTTCATCCAAACAATATTTTGAACACGACGGGTGGAAATAAACCCAATTTTTGCAGTCCAGTATTCAGGTCTAGGCACGTTCAGGCTCCGTACGCTTGCCCTAATACAACTTTTGAAGCATAATAACAAACATTTTTACCTGCTGTCAAAAGGATGTTCACGCGTTCTGCATATCTCTTCTCTTTTACCTCCTCAGAAGTCTCCATGATTCGAAATTATTGGCAGGAGAGAGAGTTGGAGAGTGGCTAAGTACCGGTGTCTCTCTGGGAATAGGGCTGTTGGTCCGTCTACTGCCAGCTGTCTATTCTGTTTTGTCTCGCAGGGCCAGTTCACACGTCCGCCGTATCAATTCGTTCAATCACGAAAATGAACATAAGCTTGCGTTAAGTTTGTCAGTCTTTGTCCACTTATTGAATTCTCCTTCAGTCAAATGACTGATGCCGCGCGTTCATTTATGATATCGTTTCTTTACATTTTCTCTAATAATTCGTATCGGTTTGACGTCATATTTGTACAACATAATCTTATAGCCTGCTTTTGATATGAACAAACTATTTTCAAAAAAATTTTCGCCTGATAAACCGATAAAGTGAAATGACTGTGCAGCAATCGCATCGTTGTGAAATTAAAGATGGCGCCACTGTTCTTAGTACAACATTTTCAGCATAACTAGTTTTTTTTTTTGTGTGTGTTAGACGGGAAAACAGTGATTTTGATCGTTTAAGTGACGGTAAAAAATATTTTTTCCCTTGTTCATGATTTAAAAAAGCTATGGAGGTTTAATTCTGCATTTATTGGCTTTGTTTACCGAACTTGAATCGCGCCATTCGTTCAAAAATGCAACGTGTTCCATCTTTCTGTCTCCCGCATTTGCTGCAGCCGCTTCCATCAAATCAACGGGCCTCGTCCGTTAGTTTGACTGAACGCGTTACGAAGATGAACGTGTGAACTGGCCTTCAGGAATTCCAATGTGTTAAAGACATACACAGCAAGATAATGTTGCTCATGATGCATTCAATTTGTTCAATACAGCCTCAACTGGTCTGGAATTGTAATTAGCACTGGGCCGAAACCAAACAAAAATTCCTTCCAACAAAGACATCATTAACATTCCCATTAAAGTTTTACCTGCTGAATCCAAAAATCATACCCATTTTATTCACGGATGATTTAATTTTTTTTTTGCGTTAACCGTAACTATATGATTATGGTTTATTATGTAGACATGCATCTAATCCAGGTCTATAAAATTTCCATTAATTTATCAAGACACGTAAGGGCAAACCGAAGTTGAGAGGCTATTTTAGTCTTTAAAGAAGAAACAAAATCATGATGAATGCACATCACACATAAACGGGTATGTACACATTTGCTTACGAAAATCATAGTTGAACTACTTGCAGAGTTATATTGGAATTTTTACGGTGCACGTTACTAGTACAAATTGGTGTTCGGACGTCATCACTGTGTGGTACAGGTAGCTTAGCTGATAGAATGTTTGGATATTTAACGTGTTTCATGTTTTAATTAAGCATTCCTCCCTAGCGGTTTCATCGTGCAGAATTAGCAGTCATCTTGGCGATTTTTCAGATCTCGATAAAAGCACTGGTATACCAAATTAGTTGGTATTGATTTATGTTTCCGTTTCCTCCAATGGCTAAACCCAGGAATGCAGATCACTCAGGCCTTGCGAGGAGTCAATGGGTTGTCCTGACCTGGTTCATTTGTAAACTAGGCACGATACAGCCGTATTGCTGAAGATATGATAGCGTGTTTCAGGCTTGAGGGTGTGTACTTCCAGCATACGGGGAAGAACGAGTCAGGACGGTTCTTGCTAGTCTATAGCCGGCATCCTTCAGTTAATCTGCAAAAAAAATAAATGAACACGAGTCACAGTCAGCGATCACGCGAGAACAATAACAGCAATAATTCAAATATAGCTACCAACGCACGTAGCACTACAACACATGTTGTGTTAGAAAAAATAGAACCTCACGTGCAAATTCAATACCAACACTTTGTTCAACGCTCAAAATTGGTCTGGAAACCATACAATCTTTTATTTGTCATTTTTGATGCGGACCAGTGTCATGAGCTCTCGAGTCGGCACTATCAATCGCAAACCGCTCACGCCTGATTCGAAGCTTGAATAAAAATGTCATATCAAAAGCTTAGGCTTGCAATGTTTGATGAAGTGACGCTGACTAAATTAAGCTGTCTTGACTGAATTGAGCGCATTTAAATTTTAAATCGAATATAATCTCATTGACAGTGCACTAAAAAAATTAATCTTATCCATATAAGATATTAAAGCTCGACGTTAAAAAAAAGAGATCCACTAATCCTTCCTTTTGTACTAATCACCTCTGCCTCTCAAATTGTTTTCCGAAAGCAGCTCCGATGTTTCTGTCGCTCTCTCACGAGTGTCAGTTTCTACCCTCCGCTGCGCCCCCGCACTGACCCCGGCGAAATTGGTACCCGACACTTGTACGGTTCCCCTTCTTCTCCTTGGCACGTACAGCAGCAGCACAGGCTCGAAAAGTGTTTCAAAAATACGAAAGGTGCTGTGCCCTCATACAAAGACCAGGGTAAAATAGCAACGTCGGAATTGAACGTGAAAACTGACCGTAGTTCTTATGAAAATATCCTTACCATCACTGGAAAACGGAAATGGACGTTTTGACCATTGAGGTCATTTTTAATATATGAGAAGACTGTAATAGTGATGCAAACAACATCGAATAAAAATTTGTTCTTGTGCGTGCTTATGAAGCACAGTTTTCCAAAAACTGTTCAAGTTACGCGTGGATGGGGCTTGATTCTCAACACCGCCCTTGAGATGCAACAGCGCTCTCGAGACTCGAGCGGCTGGCGAGGGCTTCTCTGAGTGGCTCTCTGTACTGATCGATAGCTTGTCTAATTTTCTGAGCAACCATATCTTCAAAATTAGATAATAAATACAAAAGGCATGCTTTGCCATCTGTATTCACGGTATCCAGAAGCATAATTGAGCGTTATTATTGTGATTTTCAGGAGACATTGTGACTAACCTCGTTAGTCGAATTGTCGATTTCTTTTCTATCGACAACTGGAGCATTTTAATAGGGATGACAATGAGTTTTCATTTTAGCTCTAGTGTGACAAACAAAGAAAAATGTGACAACTAAATAGATTTGGTGAAGAACAGAATATTTCAAAGTATGCCTCGTGCATATATTTATTTCATATACACAACTTGCTATAGTGAATGCTGGGAAATTGTACGCACATAGTCTCGCCCATACACAGACAGTAACCTTAAAATAGCAATATTTCTACAGGGCATCACGCGAAACGGTCAGTTCCAAAAAATTACTGCAATGCGGTAAATTTGTGAGATGTTTCATAATTGTTATCATCATTATTATTCAAACTTCACGATCAGTTTTGGCTTGCAATTCGAGAACAGGCAGCGAGTAATAATTTTCCGTTACTCAGCTGCTCCATAGAAAACTTAATTTTTGTTTTTTCCATATATGTGCTTAATGTTTTCATATGAATTAACTTTTAGCTTGCACGCCTTCACGTTTGATAAATTTGGTAATTATTCAGCAACTATGTCTTCTGCATACCTGCCATTAAAGTTTTGGAATGAATCACAGCATTTGCAGCAAAAGACTTCTGTACAAATGAAAGGACAATAATGACGCATTTGAAATTGTTAAATGAGTATTATGTATTACTGACAAGCCATCGAGCACTTTGAAGATTCTTTAATGTAAGTGTCAGGTATTCGATCATCTGTGAACGATAATCTGAATTTCTTACTAACTGCAGTATTACTGCTCGTAAATACTCGCTAGCTTTTCTGAAGGACGCTGTAAGCAAAGCTATTTCCTGTAGAAACAAAAGTTGAATATCACCAGCAAGGGTTAATTTGTTGTCAAAACAAGCTAAATTTTCACATTAAGCGAAACTTTTCTTAATTAATTGATTTAAGTTTTACATATGAGATCTGTGTTCTCAACTTGGCTCGTCAATCTTCTCATTATTAAACATACATACATACATATCTACCCATTAATCTACAGAATATTTCACTGTGCTTAAAAGTAAGTATTAACAACATCGATAAACCGATTCCTTATCATATAATTATGGTAAAAAAATCGCGAGCATCAGTGGTGAAGTAATTTTGGAAGTCCAGCATTCTACAAATGACTTTGTTTAAGGACAAATGCAACTAATGAAATAGAATTTTTCTTTAGGAGAAAATTAAAGCTAAACGGTGATTAGAGCAGACTCTTAACTGCATGCGAACTTTTGGAGGCTCTTGAAAACTCAAAACTTTGATTTTCTCTAAAACTTCTCGTTTTTTTAGCAGCACAACAATTGAAACTCAAATAGCTACAAGCCTCTTTGTGTTTTCTTAAATTTAAAAGCCGGTTGGCAGATGTGATTAGCAGTTTAAGCAGTTTGTTATATCAGGTTATGAGGAACTGTTTCATATCACATGCAACGCACTATGGGAACAATATGCTACTTTAGGATTGTGTAATAGATGCTTTAAGATTAGGACCTATACGGTTTAATGCAATCTATGTTAAGAGCCAGTCTATAATGTAGTTCTCATCTCCAACCACTCCTGAACTTCATTCTATACGAGCAGATATTGCCAGTTAACGTCGGTTCATACGTGATGCTCTTGTTGGTAGCCGATTAACTTGAAGCGCTAGAACTTTTATAAGATTCTTTTAGTCAGGCTCACGTTATTTTGTAAAAAATACAAAGGACTCATGGAAGATTATTTTTTGCCCTGTCTCTCGCTATAAATTAAGGAAACTGATGCATGAACTTCACTGAGGACCGTGTCCACAAAATGGCAGGTTTTCTGTCCTGGTAACTGCTTAATAAGGCAATTTTCTTTAGAATGCTTGTCAAAATTTAATTTTGATATGTTGATACTTGCAGTTTGTTCAAATACCATCGATATTGGTACACCCTAATTAAACTAACTATTAAAACAATCTTCGTTACCAGATGTGCCATAGCACGAGAAACTTTGCGGTAGGCTAAAAGTTTTTAAAAAAATATAGTCCATACTGGATTTTTGGATACTATGTACTATACACTAAGCGTTTAAAAATATGAGAAAACTTATACCTTATTTTACTTGCAATAATGCACTACATTGTTTGTATTATAGCTTCCATTTTGATATAAGCAACTTTCTCTTATACGTCCTCCCTCCTTTAAACTATTTACACTTACCTTTATTGGCAACCTACACCGTTTTCTTTCGATTCCATTGGGACATTGTCAATTTTTCTTCTTCTGATTTCTGCGAGCTTCTTACATCATGCTTCTTCCAACTGTCAAAGCATTTATCCGTTCCTATACAGAATAACTTAGATATTTTTCTCTCGATTCATGAATAAAACCTATTTTTCGCTCTTAACATCTTGCTTCTTCTATCCGTCGAAGCTATTACATTTTCCCTTACCGAACAACCTACACCGCTTTCTCCCGATGTCATGCTTTAAACCTATCATTCGTTCTCAACATCTTGCTTATTCCATCCCTCAAAGCTTTTACCTTTCCCCTTACAGATCAACTTCCATCTTTTCTCTCGATTCCATGCTTAGAACCTACTATTTGTTCTTAACATCTTGCTTCTTCCATCCGTCAAAGCTTTTACCCGTTCCCTTATCGCAATGTTCCCAAAGATTTCATGTGGCCTAATGACACACACCTGCCAGCCTTGTGTTGCCAGCATTAGCGTATCGTGCCCTAACCATTAGTCCGACCATTAACCTGCCTAACCTCTCACACACACACAACCCTATACACCACGTGGGTAAGGCCTCCTGTGCTAGGTATAAATAGGGCCTGGCCTAATGCGATAACTGATCGCATAGACCCACCGGATTATTAATGACTCTGGGTTCACGGAAATGCCGTGACAAAGTCAGGTTCAGGGAACGTCAAAAGTTTGTTTATCATATCGAACGAGATAAAATACCATTAAGCAACGATAGGATAGTTCCAGTGAAGTTGTGGCACACAAGGAAGGTTGTAGAGTAGCGGGTATTCAAATTTGTTATAATTTTGAAAGTTAGTAACTTCGCAACAAAATCTTTCAATGATGAAAAACTTTAGGAGGAGGAACGAGCCAACCAAATAAATTTGGTGCTCACAGCTTGTCGTCTTTACTGGCCATACTCAAATTATGTTGACACTCTTGTTAATTGGATTATTATTCTTAGTTCAATATTCAAATTATGCAATTTTTATCCAAATTCGAAATTTTTAGCTTCGGTGGTTCGACATACTGTATGCACTTGTGCATCAAGAGTACCTATTTTAGATACATACCTGAAAATTAAAATATGGAGCTTCAATGCAACAATAATTATATAACTGGCGCTACTACTAAGTTAATGCTGAGGTGTAACAGTCTTGAAAAAGATTATGGACAAGAGAAATTTTATTGGACTGTCAACTGTCATACATTTCCCGATCTCGTTACTTGAACGCTTCGAATTTTTGGATAGCTCTTGTGTTTTTTAGCTGCACTGTATGAATGACCATCTGCTAGTAGAGCTGACCGGACATCGGTCTACTTGCTGTCCGTTTGGACATTTGAGCGTCACGAGAGCAACGATTTGACTTTTTTAGGTACACAGTATTACTATCCTCTAAGATTGAGCGCAAAAGTGGTAAGTGTTTCCCTGTGGTGGTTAAGCACGAATATAAGTCTGCATTATTCATCGAAAGGAGAATTGGGGCGCAACCAAGGCCCCCTAGACAAAAGATTATTCTAGGGGGCCTTGGCACAACTCACTGGAATCGCAGCTACGCCACGCTGCATTTTTTTTAACCTATGCTCAAAAAAACTCATGGACTGATTTTCAACGTTTACAGGAAAAATTTTTGTTCGATTTTTTTCTTGGCCGCCATTCTTACAGCTCTTGCCTTCGCATCGCAGTAAAATCTTTTCACATTGATGCAGAAGGCAAGTGCTATAAGTGGAAGGGCCCGTCGTCGTGAAAGTGGGTGAAATCTAGAGAAGAGACGTGTCGCAAGCACGGGTACCAGCACCCGTCACACTATAATCACAGCTTCCCGGGAAACTTGTACCATGCTATGGACCAGCAAATGAAAAAAATAAAAAATACGTATACCATCCCATTATTGTCCAAGGTAAAGATGTTCACGTAACAAGCGCTTTGTTTTAAAGTTTGTCAGTGCACTTTTTGAAAAGGAATAATTATTATGAAACGAATAACCATTTTTCTCATTCAAGACCCAGCTAAGTCAAAGCGAATAGTAATTTTCAGTTTTTTTTGACGAATGGAGGGAAAATTCCGTGCACCATACCCAAAAAGCCGTCATGGACCTCCAAGGGTCTCTTGACCACCAGTTGCGAACGCAGTGCACTAGGTATATACGTTATATGCATTAATTTTCAAGAAACTTAAGAAAAATTGTATAATGTATGTTTCGGGAAAAAAATTTTCTTAGCTCTCAAAGGAATTGAAGAATGTCCTTTTTATGCAAGGCATCAGATGAAGTGATTTTTAGTAAAATATATTTCATCAATTCATCACTCAAGAAGTATTCATGCGAATAGTACAAACATTTTTAACCCCCTAATTGTTCAAATTGTTTCTGCCCTGCTGGGCTGTGAACACTCCTTGGGTTAAATCGAAATTCACGCATGCATAAGTCAATAAGACAAACTTTCGAAGCACAGAAACTTTAGTTCAGTTTTAAATTTTCTTTAGCTCTGACATGATATTGAATGATTTTTTTAAAGAAATTTACGGTTGCCCTACTCTCAAGATGTATGGCATGCAGTGTATGCTCATGAAGCAAAAAAATATAAGATAAGACAATCACTTTGAATCACTTTTCGACCCTGGCAGGAACATAATGGCCCTTGGGGTTGAATTGATACTACATGCACGCAAATAGGCTGAACCAGGCAAATTGGTTGGCGGTAGGCGAAACAGTTTGTGTTGAGTGGAGGCCTCTGTGGTGTTGGATTTCAAAATATAGCGCGGCATTGCTAACTCCAATCCAGCTACCGACCCTGCAGCATCATTCTTGAAATATTTGGTAACAGATCAAATGGACTTGGTAACGTCTAGTGTCAAGAATGAGGGGGAGGGGTCAGCACACTATGGGATCCATATAGAGTAGATAGCGGGCAGTAGACGGACCAACAGGCTCATTCCCAGAGAGCAGCCGGGACTCACGCTCCGGTCCGCGATAAGCTATCTTCAATACGTACTTCTTCTTTTCGCCCGTTTCTTTACACATCCGAAATGGCTCAGCAGCCTGGTTAACAAAGAAGCTTTAGAAACATACAACTTTTGTTTGAGTCTGGCCATCATAAATGTAAAGTACATAACACCGAATATAACAAGCTGAGTTCCGTGAAAATTCATGCAGAGCAACATTTTTGAGAAATTTGTATGCTTCTTTAAACGATAAACTGACCGAGAGATTAAAGAAATGAACTGCCTTAATTTGAAAACAAGCGAGACGGTACACTATTATTTTGTCGAGGAAGAAAATCTGAAACGAGTCCTGTTCAGAGGAGCAAGGTCCGCAGAGTTTATGCGTCACGACGAGTGAGATGAAATATCGTTAGAAAATGTATTTTTCAGTGTAAATATTTTGATTTAGAAAATACAGCTTAAGTTATTACGTACTGTATAGATAAAAAATTGGCAAGATGCCGAAGCCTGTCAGGCGCTTAATTTTTATCAGATTAATAGAAGTGAAATATCAGAATGATACAAGCAAAGTTTGTTACAGAAATGAATGAAAACATTCTGTTTGCTGCATTGATGACAGGATGAAGATAGCTACACGACGTTTTTCGACTTCATAAGCACAAAAATGTTAAGTAGTGTGATGTAGACATTACACAAAAAACTGTACCGTGTGGTTTTTTCTCGTCTTTTTTTTTTAACCGGCCTACCGTTCTTGATAAGTTCGACGGAACTAGCTAACTGATAGCTGCACACTTATAAAGAAGCGAGACGTGCTGGCTTGTTTTTTTTTCTGCGTAAAGAAATAGGATACCGAAAAGGAAGAGGGGAATATGAACCTGACTGAAATACTCTTTTATTACTCTTCGAATGGAAGCCGGACCTGGATGACCCTCTGTTTCTCTTTTGGAAGCTTTGAGAAATTTCAGCCTTGCTTCGACCTACAATCCATCAAAATGATCTAATTTGCTTAGCTTTAAAGTATTCGGAACAACCAATCGTCAGCTTCAGCTTCGCTTGTTTAGATCGTGATGCAGACTTGATCAAGTTAGAGTCTGAAATCTCAACCCAGCGCTATAACGGTCGTAGTTGCGGATGAATTAAAAAGTGGATGTTCAGATTTTTCTGCTTGAGCAATCTCTAATCATATTAACTTGATTGCAGTGTCTGCATGAAGTCAATGGGCAGATCCTCATAGCCCAAATTTATTTATTTGCCCTCTAAATTACTTCTTAATTTAGGACTGAGAGGGGCAACTGCAACCCAGCCATATGAAAAAAACTTGGCATAAATTTAAAACTTTGGTTCCTTTTTTGCTTCTATGAAATGATCAGGTGAGTTGGAAAGTTGCTGGACGTAATGAACTCGCGACTTGGGATTTATCACCCTCTGCATCCTAACTAGTCTAGCACCGGTGCTATTTTCAGTCGCACAGATAAATTGAGGTAAACGATGGCTACACTTATTTGTATACACATGTGTACCTTTCTACACTTGCTTACAAACGAGTAATTGAAAAATTGTTCAAAACTGTTATTACAGCATCAGTGATGTGTAATGATTAAATTTTCAAATGTAAGAAACATTAGATATTATGCATAAAAATAGTACAGTAATTTTCAACACAGTCCGCTATTGAAAAATTGATGAATTTAGACTCCTAATGTTGTAAGACTGGTTAGCTGTCGCAACGAAGCATTGTTTATTTACTTAGTGTCATGAGTTCTGTTAAAAATTTTAAGCTGTTTTTGCCCCAGAAATGTAAAAGTATTATATCCATAACAATGTACAGTACCTAGATATAAGTATTTGCACAACTCTAGTTTTTATGTATTTTTTAAAAATTCAGGGTCTGCTTTAGGATAATTAATACAGGTACTTTATATAGCATATATATAATAGAATATTTAAACAGAACAGTCAAATATGCACTTATAACAAGGAAATTTAACACAAGGCTGGAGATGCTAAATCGGTTTGTAATTGCAGGCCTGTTTTAACTTTGCCATTTATAGATAAAATCCTTGAGAAATTTTGCATAAGAGGCTTTCTAACTTTTTAGAAAAATTTTCACGGTGTCCCAAAAACCTTACTGAAATAAAGGTTATCTGCATGGGAGAATGGAAAAAAATACCATCAAGTGAATGTAAAATGTTAATTTTCAGCTATAACAATCGTCTCCATGCTGTTATTGCCAATACAGGTCACGCCACCAAGTACTAATGTCATAAATTTTTTGGCCGAATACTTTTCTCCCTCATTACTTTTGCTTGTGTTAAATTTTCTTCTTATAAGTGTACATTTGACTGTTCTGTTTAAATATTCTATTACATATATGTTATATAAACTTCCTGTATTAATTATTCTAAAGCAGACCCTGATTTTTTAAAAATACAAAAAAATAGAGTTGTGCAAATACTTTGTCTAGGCACTGCATATGAGACCATAAAATGAAGGTATTCAACTGTGCTCAATAACTGCTTGCTCGAGCGTTACATCGAACAATGCTATTTGTCATATAACTACCACAAAGAATGCTATAATTATGTCCACAGTATGATAAAAACAGTATGCGAAGTTAAGAAAGCATATCGGATCCTAAGCGTTTGAAACAAATGACTCGATTACATTTTAAGATAAGCATATTTCATTTGTAGATAAACTGTAGGCTGTCGCACAGTAATTAAGAGGCAATCATAATTAGCTAATGCATCATTCTAGGACACTAGTTATTGAACACATGTATTGAAGTGCCTTTAAATTATGACCGGATGAAATACGTCAACTTGATGTTGAGACTATATCTTTGAGACATACTTGTTAACGCGCAGATGACATAACTTTTTTTTCAGAAATTATCTACAGAACGAGGTACTTGTGGGAAACGAAGGGGACTGCACGATGGCAAGTCCTAACTTTGAAAAAAAGAATGAAAAATCAGTTTGCATCTATTTGTCATTCAAAAGAGTATATGATTTGCTCAAACTTATTTTGTTAGAATTAGAGAGGAGTAAGATGAACTTTCCAAACGTAAGAACTTATCAAAATACAACAAAACAAAAGAACTTAATTGATTTTTGAAAAATCGATTCAGCTGAGAAGATGAACTCATACGTGTGCTACAACGATAAAACTAAATTACGAAACTTGGAGAAAATATAGAAAATACCATTACTTTTATAGGAAAAGACGTGTTGCCTGCCAAGCGAATCGAAAAGTAATTGACTGGCGATCTGTTTAGACCAGCCGATGTTGACGGGCTGATTTTTTCTTATTCTCTACACAAAACACCGAACCGCTTTTAGAAGCTGCGCTAGCTGAAGTGGTGTCAGTTTTGTGTATAAGAAAGGAAGAAGCGAACGCAGTGGTCTTATCAACACCTCTTCTGGTTCGGGTCAAACTTGTGCGGGGGTTCGCGGTTACATCAAAACATAGTAGAGTTACAACCATGAGTAATTATGTATTTTCTAGAGTGCCCGCGCTGTCGAAATGACAGGGAAGAATTTGTGGTGATCTATCTTCATCATTGATCATAATTTTCCTCTTTTTTTCCTATTCTCCAGGACAGAGCAGCGTCAATCTTTCCTTCGCTCATATGCTGAAAATTTCTTTTTTGGCCCGCCGTCGATATTGTCTCATAATAATGACCGAGCTCTGTATCTAGGACACAGACGCTCTCATATAGCTCGGAAGTTTTCCTCAACTGAAATGTTCTGTTGAAAGGAGAACCCAAATTAGAGAAAATTATTTCTTGAGAAGAAAACGTCGTGTTCTTTACCTGCCTTCTTACCGCTGAAGAATATCTTGCCAATTGCTTCGATGGCTATGCAATCAATAAGAGCATCAGCTTTAGTATATATAGTATATAGCTCTAGGACCTATATGCATCTTTCCCCTGACGACAGCTGAAGCAAATTCATACCGAAAGCTTGGGCTAATAAACCTCCTGTCTTGATGAAGTCATTATTATCATGATGGAAACCTAAAATCAACCAAGACGTCCTCTATTCTCTTCAATAAGAGCATCAGTGTAAACCACAGTTCATTTACAGAAGAAGTTGTGTCAAATTTGAGTGTGTGCGTTACGCCCCTAAATTTTCAGGTTTGTGACGTCATAATTACGTCACGCCATTGTTGCAGTGAGTAATCTTTGATATTTCCACATTGGCGTGACGTAATTTTGACGTCACAAACCTGAAAATTTAGAAGCGTAGTGCATACACTCAAATTTGACCCAACTATCTTCTGTAAGTGAACTGGGGCGTAAACTGAGGCAGCTGGAGCTCGAGGAAAGGAAAGCTTCGCAGAGATTACGAACCACGACTCAAGAGATCGAGTGGTTAGAAAAGCTGTGTGTATCTGCCCTGAGTGCACTTCAGCGTTGAAAAGAAAGAACTGCAGTCAGATCTACGTTTGCCATCATCTGCATCCTGGCCTATTTTCTACCCATCAGTCTTCAATGAAGCTAACAAACATATGTCTCGTTGTATGGAAAAGTATCAATAAAAATAATATTCCATATAACAGCGCTAAAAGAAGCTGAAACTAGCTTTATTATTTTCGATGGCGGTAATTGTTTTAAGGAAGAAATGAATAGAGACGAATAAAGGAATAAGGATTCCACTTTCGTCATTTTCTTAATACAATCTGGTCATCGGTATCCAAGAAAACGTAATCTACTTACAAAATCCGCAACCTGGCCTATTTTTCGCCTATCTATTTCTTTAACAGTGGGACGCGAAACATATTAATGCATAAGCATATAAATACATAAACAAATAAACACACGACGTGCTTATTATATCGTTTGATTTGATATCTTGTTTAGTAGCATTCTTTGTGTCTTGCTTCACTTTGCTTCCATACAGCGAAAAAATAAATCTTTGGGAGGTACGAGGAGGTAGCTAGATATAGGTGGTGTGAACAAATTTCCTGTAGAATGGAGAAATATTTAACAAGAAGTATTTTTTTAGTTATAAGTTTTTAATAGAGCTTTCGATAGTTTTAATGTCTGGGTGCACAAGTGCACAGTTGATATTTTGGCCTGTGACAGTTGGAGCAAGTGAAGAAACTTGATGTGCATATATGTAGTTTCTGACAGAGAAACGAACAGATAGACAACTAGACAAACTCGACGAAAAGATAAGCTTCCTATCGGAGGCAATATGATATGTAAACCTTTTTTACTAAACCTATGACAATATTGCTACAGGTTATTTACATGTACCAATGAGGTTATGTTTTTACAAAGTTTTTCTGTCAGTATATGTGTCTATCTTTCACGAAGATAACTCAATAAGTAATGGACGGATTTTGACGAAATTTACAGGGATCTTAGGTATGTTACGAGAAACAGATGAATAACTTCTGGTGAAGATCCGTTCAACCGCTTGCTTGTCTGCCGTTTTTTCCATAAAGCGCAATTTTAAATGTTACGTAGCGATTTTTATGAAATTTACATGTTGGGGTTGTTACCAGAAGCAAATGGCAAAATTTTTGCACAGATATGTTCATCTCTCTATTTGTCTCTATGTTTGTTATCGTGTGTGTTTGAAACATGATTCAAAAAGTTAAAAACGGATCTTCACGAAATTTGTTACATTGTTAAAAATGTTAAAAGACACAAAAGATCAAATTTGTAGTGATAATCAGCTTGTCTGTCTGGGTGTTTGACTAATATCTGTTGAAATGTTTGCCAGGAACACGACTTAAAAAGTTACGGACGGATCTTCAAGAAATAGCAAAAGCTGTTATTCTTGCCAAGTGGTACAAGTGACAAATTTTTGGCGGTGAAAAAAGAAGTAAATAATAATTTCAGAACCAGTTTGAATTTTATGTTAACATTGTTTTGCATAGAGGAGGTATGTTGTCGCAGACTGCCTTGCATATTATTATTTTCTATCATGAATTATTCCCACTAGGGAGCAGCTCTTACACATGAAATTTTGCACAGATAATCGTCATCAAAATATTCATTCTAATGAAATGCCGCTCATTCAGAAAGTTTTCATTAATGCACATCGTTGTAATATCAATCCAGCTGTTCCAAAGTTGCGTAACTCATTGCTAAGATATCAGATTATACGTTCTGGAATTGTTAAAAGCGGCTTCTTCCTCACTTAACTGTTAGGTCATAAAAGATGTCGTTCTAAATATGGGTACAATCGTTCATATATACAACCCATTGTTTCATATCTTTACATCACTGCATGACAGCTTTGTTAGCGGCACTGGGAAGTGAAGACTTGTTTTGATAACGGTTTTTCTGCTAAAATTTATCTGGTAATAGGCCTCGAGCAGGTAATCAAGACGCTATAATCTCATTACACCCACAATTCCTATACATCTACGTCAATACTTCTTGTTTACGTTTCCACGTTTGAGCAGTTGAGCTCTGACTCCGTCCGTCTACAGCCATCATCTCGCGCTCTCACACTATCGCCGTGTCGAGTGTATCCCTCGCTGGTCAGACGCCGTGACACAAACCAGACCTGACACGTTCTCTTCTATGCGAGATAAGCCATGACAGAGACTTGTTTAGACACAACGCTGTTTTAAAACCTTCAAGCTAGGCAGACCCGCTCTTATATTAGGTAAAAAACGATGCTGTAATCATCGACTTGCCTAAACTCAGCTTTCACTAGAGCTTTTTTATTCATTCTCATAGAGCCATCAGGGTTTAAAAAGTTAATAAAAACATTCAACTTAGACTTTACGACTGCAGAAAGTGTAAGTTTTGATAAGTATTTATTCATATAGCTCTCAGAGAAATAACTGCTCAAAAATGTTCAGCTTTGACATAATGCTGTTTTTGTAAAGAATGTTCGTGCATGTTATTTTTCAAGTAATTTCATGATAACGAACCAGTTGAAAAACGCTTCAGGTTAGACATTACGTCATTGCTACATTAACTATGTTCTAAAAACTTACCGCTGAACAATTTCTTTAGAAATGCCCTTTGAAACAATACTTGAAAACATTGCTCCGCGTTTTCACCGTAGTTTTCTAGGTTAAATAATTTGCCGAGTTTGTCCCTATGAAGGTTCTTAAATTATTAACCCTAAATAGAACGCTATCGTTTCCCAACTACAGTAACTGATACTCTAAATAGCTAACATCTGTCACCGGAGAACAGTACTGGCGTTCACGTGTTAGTGACTATTATTTACACGCACAAATGTATTATTTATCACAGGCTTTCCTAGGTAAGCAAAAAGTGCCAAGCCCTTGAACTTACTAGTTGACGTCACAAGTCGATAGACAAAACTTGACAGTAGCATGAGGAGGGAGCATTAATATGTAGACAAAGCTACAATATAATAAAGACCGATATGTAGTTCTCTGTTTGTTTATCTGTTTATCCATTTTCTGTCACGCTCTAACAAAACAGAAAGGTGGGGATCTTCCTACTTAGGAGGCTTTGGTTGTCCTCTCAAGTATTATTGAAATCTGATAGGTAGAAAATAGGCTGCGTTACTGATGATGGCAAATTTACACTGTATCTGCATTTCGGTGTTCCTTTGACAACGTTCAAGTCCACTCAATGCAGAATGCAGATATGTATACGCAGCTTCTCTAAGCAATCTCTTGTATAGTGATTTCCACTCGCTTCTGAGGTTTCTTTCAGCCAAACTTCAGCTGCCCTTAGTTTACCCTGATACTTCTTCAGTGGTCAACAGACGGCTAAAGAACACAAGGACTTTTTTGCAGGTAATAACTTTCTCCATCTTGGGTCCTTCTTTCGACAGAACAGATTTTCATTTAAGGAAAAAATACTTCCGAGTTATAAATAAATAATAAATAACTTTTATTAAGAACACAATGGGTACACAAAATACGCTTACAAGCTCACAATAAACATGTCCCACCGCGAGTATCCTGGACACAGAGCTCAATAATTATTAGGAGCAATATCGACTGAAAAAAAAACATCGCACTTCATCGTATTACTCAAGGAAAGCTTAGTGCTGTCCAGCCTAGCATGCTCATCTGTAAGTTCCCCAATTAAGTTGGCAGTTGCATAGCATCCTACATAAGGAAGTGAAGAAGGAAATTATGATCAACGAAGACTGGTCTTCACAAATTCTTCTCTATCATTTTTTGACAGTGCGGGCACTCTAGTCCTAAAATATTTACCTGTGCATATGGACTGAAAATAGTGTAGAAAAAAAGAAAATTAGATTTAATCTGAATTAAGAAACTCACTGCATTAGATGATACTTGATTTAATTAGCTATAGGCAAAGCACTCGCAATACAAGTTCGCCCAGCTGTAGTAACTGTTTCATGAACAAATTGAAACTCTTAGTCTGCCACAATATGGCAGGCCAAAAAGTTCGGATGAGCACTGCGTAGGGGAGTAAATACTGTATATGTTACAATTGTATATATACCTAGCACTGTGACGTACTATAAAACTTCTCCATTCGGCAGCTCAGAACATATCTAACTTTGTGTGGTATGACCACCGTTGGAATTAAACATAACTGATTTGCAAATTACTGATTTTACAACGGCCAATTTTACAATGGCAACATTTTTTTGTTATCCTGAGACCATAGGCCTTTTCTCGAATACACAATGTCTGCACAAAATGGCATCAAGACAAAGCAATAAAGCTAGTGCTGTACTGTAAGTCCGTCTCAAAACAAGTGCTATTGCAATATTTTCCAGGAAGCCAGGTAAGCTAAACCCATGTGTGATGGATATTTCAACAGACGAAGCACACAGATTCGTACAAATAGTCTAGACGATATGCGCGGCTGAAAACCTCTACACGCACCAAACACACAGTATCTTCAAGAAGAAAGAGAAAATAAGAGATGTGTAGTCCTTCAAGAAAACTGAGAACGAAAAAAATAAAAGCGGTGCATCGAGTCGCAAGGACCGTAAGCCCAGCCCAAGCACGAGGGCATCTCCCCGCAGGATAACGACGCAAGAGAACAGGTGTAGGGAAAGAAGGGAAGAAAAGAACAAAGGTTATCAGTAGAAGAAGAAACAGGAACGCAGCGCAATGAGCATAAATAAAAAATCTCGAAAACTGAACCCGGCAAGGGAACCTGGAGGTCGTTGATACCGGGTTAGGAAAAAAAATAAAGGTCAGAACAAAGAATATCAACAGGAGATACGAAAGAAAGGCAGCGCAGCGGGCACCTAAAAAATACGACCTAAAGGCCTAACTAAAATTATAGTGTCGCATAGGATATGTAACAGGAAAGTCGAGAAGTAGAGGACACACGGAATGAAGAACGTCAGTAGATGAAGATGAATGGGAAGCTGGCACAGAACACATTCCCTCGCTTCCCAACCTTATTAAGCAGCACTAAAATTGCACCTCCTTTTTAAATAAGTAACGTAACCCACGAAAAGAGATAAACGTGTCTGTAAATTATAAAATTTAAAATAGAAGTTCTATCGCTATCTAAAGTACACGAAAGTAACGAAGTATATCGAATACTTTACCTTGAGTTACCTTGAGAGTCTTCGGAAGAAGTCCAGGTGACGTTGCTCACGTCACCCCACGTGTGTGGAGTCACTCTGCTGGGTGTCTTCTGTGGTGCCGCAGTTTGCGACCANACCTTCAAGCTAGGCAGACCCGCTCTTATATTAGGTAAAAAACGATGCTGTAATCATCGACTTGCCTAAACTCAGCTTTCACTAGAGCTTTTTTATTCATTCTCATAGAGCCATCAGGGTTTAAAAAGATAATAAAAACATTCAACTTAGACTTTACAACTGCAGAAAGTGTAAGTTTTGATAAGTATTTATTCATATAGCTCTCAGAGAAATAACTACTTAAAATTTGTTCAGCTTTGATATAATGCTGTTTTTGTAAAAAATGTTCGTGCATGTTATTTTTCAAGTAATTTCATGAGAACGAACCAGTTGAAAAACGCTTCAGGATAGACATTTCGTCATTGCTACATAAAGTTTGTAGTAAAAACTTACCGCTGAACAATTTCTTTAGACGTGCCCTTTGAAACAATTTCAAAAACATTTGAGCTCCACGTTTCCACGTTTTCTACGGTAAATAATTTGCCAAGTCTGTCCCCATGAAGGTTATTAAATTATTAACCCTAAATAGAACGCTATCATTTCCCAACTATAGTAACTGATACTCTAAATAGCTAACATCTGTCACCGGAGAACAGTACTGGCGTTCACGTGTTAGTGCGTATTATTTACACGCACAAATGTATTATTTATCACAGGCTTTCCTAGGTAAGTAAAAAGTGCCAAGCCCTTGAACTTACTAGTTGACGTCACGAGTCGATAGACAAAACTTGACAGTAGCATGAGGAGGGAGCATTAATATGTAGACAAAGCTACAATGTAATAAAGACAGATATGTAGTTCTCTGTTTGTTTATTTGTTTGTTTATCTGTTTATCAATTTTCTGTCGCGTTCTAACAAAACAGAAAGGTGGGGATCTTTCCACTTTGGAGGCTTTGGTTGTCCTCTCAAGTACCGTTGAAATCTGGTAGGTAGAAAATAGGCTGCGTTGCAGATGATGGCAAATTTACGCTATTTCTGCATTTCGGTCTTCCTTTGACGACGATCAAGTCCACTCAATGCAGAATGCAGATATGTACATGCAGCTTCTCTAAGCAATCTCTTGTATAGTGATTTCCACTCGCTTTTGAGGTTTCCTTCATCCAAACTTCAGCTGCCTTAAGTTTATATTGATATTTTTTCAGTGGTCAACAGCTGCTAAAGAACACGAGGATTTTTCTCGCAGGTAATAATTTTCTCCATCTTGGGTTCTTCTTTCGACAGAACAGCTTTTCATTTGAGGAAAAATACTTTCGAGTTATGACCCACCACGAATATCCTGGATACAGAGCTCAGTAATTATTAGGAGCAATACCGGCTGAGAAAAAAAAACAAACATTGTACTTCAACGTATTACCCAAGGAAAGCTTAGTGTTGTCCAGCCTAGCATGCTCATCTGTAAGTTCCACAATTAAGTTGGCAGTTACATTGCATCCTACATAAGAAAGTTAATAAGGAAATTATGATCAACGAAGACTGGCCTTCACAAATTCTTCTCTATCATTTTTTTTTTGACAGCGCGGGCACTCTAGCCGTATAATATTTACCTTTGCATATGGACTCAGGATAATGTAGAAAAAAATATTAGATTTAATCTGTGTGAAGGAAGTCACTGCAATAGATGATACTTGATTTAATTAGCTATTGGTAAAGCACCCGCAATACCAGTTCGCACTGCTGTAGTAACTGTATCATGAATAAAATGAAACTCTTAGTGTGGTATGACTACCGTTGGAATTAAACATAACTGATTTGTAAACTACCGATTTTACAATGGCAATATTTTTTTTTTGTTATTCTGAGAACAAAGGCCTTGTCTAGAATTCACAAGGTCTGCATAAAATGGCATCAAGACAAAGCAATAAAGCTATTATTACACCTCAAAACCAGTGCTATGGCAATATTTTCCAGGAAGTTAAGTAAGCTAAACCCATGTGTGATGGATATTTCAACAGGCAAAGCACACAGATTCGTAGAAATAGTCTAGACGATATGCGCGGCTGAAAACCTCTACACGCACCAGAAACACAGTATCTTAAAAAAAAGAGAAAATAAGAGATGTGTAGTACGTCAAGAAAACTGAGAACGAAAAAAATAAAAGCGGTGCATCGAGTCGCAAGGACCGTAAGCCGAGCCCAAGCACGAGGGCATCTCCCCGCAGGATAACGGCGCAAGAGAACAGGTGTCGGGAAAGAAGGGAAGAAAAGAACAAAGATTATCAGTAGAAGAAGAAACAGGAACGCAGCCCAATGAGCATAAATAAAAAATCTCGAAGGCTAAACCCGGCAAAGTAACCTAGAGGCCGTTGATACCGGGTTAAAAAAAAAATAAAGGTCAGAACAAAGAACATCAACAGGAGATACGAAAGAAAGGCAGCGCAGCGGGCACCTAAAAAGTACGACCTAAAGGCCTAACTAAAACTATAGTGTCTTATAGGATATGTAACAGGAAAGTCAAGAAGTAGAGGACACACGGAATGAAGAACGTCGTAGATGAAGATGAATGGGAAGCTGGCACAGAACGCATCCCCCTCGCTTCCCAACCTTATTAAGCAGCACTAAAATTGCACCTCCTTTTTAAATAAGTAACGTAACCCACGAAAAGAGATGAACGTGTCTGTAAATTATAAAATTTAAAATAGAAGTTCCATCGCTATCTAAAGTACACGAAAATAACGAAGTATATCGAACGAAAAGCACTCGTATCCAAAATCTCAGGATGCACCTCGAAAATAAAGTTTATCACCCAAAGCAAGTATGGACATGACGGCTGCCTGTTCCAAATCTGTGCGCCCTCACTAAAGTTACGTGCCCCGTCAGCGTGACGTCATTACATAAAATGCTTCAATTACGCATAGAGATTCTTTCTAGATTTAATTTCACAATAAATATATAAATACACCAGAAGTAACATCCTGCCGTCCGCGAAGAGGATGGCACACAAGCACCATGATTTACGAACTACTCTCAGCCAGCAGTTTTTCCCGTACTTTACAGGGAGATTTCGGAATAGACTCTCTTCTGAAGTTGACGGAGAAGAGACAGTCAACGTATTGAAAAGTTGAGTTGACAAGCACACAGAGCAACACCTATTGCAGTGACGAACTCGTCCTCAAAGACTTACCAACTCCTGACGGTCAAACATTTACAGGCCACCCTAATCATGATTATCTTTCATGCCTCTACTAACTCAACAATTCCGACATCTCCACTGGATTGCTGCAACCACTCGTGCTCGCTCGACCACCTCCTTGGCTAAGTTCTTCGCTTTCCCTTCTTCCTCTGCTGCAGTGGCAGCAGACTAAAGCGTCTGACTTTGACTCTCAAGGTCGCTGGTTCGTGCCTCGTTTCCAGCTGTGTATTTTCTTGGCGGCGCTTGATGTGATCGGTCAGCATCTGGTCTGCATACTGCTGTGGGTTTACTGACCTTCCCCAGCAATGGGGATGGTTGAGGGGTCGCAGATATTGTCGCATGGAGTCTTCCGCCTCTGGTGCTACAGCTCTTGACAACCTATGGTCCACTGCTGCCGTATACTGCTCTGGGGCTTGTTGGTCTAAATCTGCAGCACATACCAGTGCATTCAGGTTTCCCAGTTTCGTAAAGTCAAGATGATTTTACCTTTTTTTTAGAAAAAAATGACTTTGACATAACAACAACAGCTCATAGAGAGCCAGAGCGTGAATCCAGGGTGCACTGGCGTTAAACTCGCCATTCCGTATACGTTCATCCCTTTGTGTGAGTTCAAGTAAGCTTTCTTGCCGCGTCACATCCACCAGCAGCAATACAATAAGCACTACCTAGCTCTAGCCTAACCTAACTTAAACTAACCTAACCTTACCTTATCTAACCTAACCTTACCGAACCTAATCTAACGATACAGCGAGCAGAACAGCATATGAACTTGAATGCCGCCCGCACGCACACCGATGCCCGTACACAGAATAGTCGCAACCGTACATATCGCGCGGCGAGTTTGACGCCTGTGCCTCCCGACTGCCTTCTGGGAATGGGTCTGTTGGTCCGTCTACTATAGCTATCTATTGTAATCTCATCCCGCATGCGGCAAAGACTATGCGTAACCTTTTAAGCTCCGTGTTTACTGTCCAAAAAAACCCGGTCCATTAGGGTGTTATGCTTGGTTTAGATGCTGAAATATCTTTGATACCACTAAGTATAAATAAAAGCGGATGATTACATGATAATAAATTTTGCGTTTTTGCTCTTCAGGATATGAACGTAGCGGCGTGGAGTCAGCCCATGGCAGTATACTTTATAAAAAAAAAAGAAAAAAATTATGGCCCTCGCAGTGGCAGGTTCCACCAGCAGCTATTAAACTTTTAGATTTAAACATGCGTTGCCAAGGGACTGTACTAAGTCACTATATGATCTGTCTTGAAAGAAATCATATTCGGAGGATGACAAACGTCACTGTAGTGACTTTCCTCTGTGACGTCACTAGCTGTACCGACGACTTGATTACATGAATCAAAACAGAGCATAATTACAGTCATCAGCACGGTGAGGTCATCGCGAAACTATGCCGTGTTTTGAATAATTTTTACCATTCTCTAGTTCCTTAGATCCCAGCGTTAAAAAAAAAAAAATCAAAACACAACAAGGCTCACTATTAAATTAACAGCTGATACTGACAGGTAGAATAGCTCTCTCAATTTTAAACCAAAATTACCGCTATTCAAGTTAAGGTCGTTAGACTCGTGTGCTTAGACACTTGCTAAAAAGCGTGTACAAGTGGTCTAAGCACTAATTAAATCTTGATGGAATCAGAAGAAATTAATCCACGAAAATAGATGTATTAGTCTATTTTTATGCCCTAGCTTGTAGCCAGTTCTATGCATACATAATGTAAAGCACATTTTTCAACTTCGACATGTGTACGACCTGGGAGAGGTACTTCAAACTAACCCTTTTCCCTTAGCACGCATTACTGATACCATGCTTCTCTCCCATCTAAAGCCCAGTGCCCACGTAACAACTTTCGTTGCCGCTAGCAGCCAAAAGTCAACTCAACTAGTCCGACTGCGTAGTCGTATCCATGATTTCAACAGGACGTCTATGAGCATCGTGCACTAATTCTTGAAATATCAAATTACGGCCGCCACTTGCTTTGGTGTAACAATTGCAGGAGCGACTGAGATTTTCAATAATTATTAATACAGTTAAATTTTGCGCGAGCTGAAGCCGGGCCGTGGCTACGCAAACAGATAAGTTGAGTTTCCTCTAGCTGCTAGCGGCAACGAAAGTTGTTACATGGGTACCAGGCTAATACTGTGAGCGTGGCATACGATGATGTACATATTACTCACTATTTCTGCTAAAGCACTGACTAGCAGAAATAATATATGACCTGAGTACCCACGCACTCAGCAATGCCAGAGAGGAATTTGCGATGACCCTTCTTCACAGACTATAATCGTACTTTCGTTACTAATGTACTTCTGAAGCATAAAGCACAATGGCCAGCTCAGCTTGTGCTCTCTGTTTCAATTAAAGTGAATGGCACCCACTCTCTCTTAGACAACCTGCAAAAAATCACTTTCTATTAGCCGGCAGTGAAGCTTCATTGGATATAATTAAATAAATCAGGATGAAACAACTTCAGTACATCATTGGATATAATGAAATAAATACAGGATGAAACAACTTCAGTACATCGAGGTTATTACGCTCAAGCGAAAACTACTTCGTCAAAAGAAAAAAAACAAGCTGGAGTAATAACTGGGACGTTTACTGACCCGAGAAACATCGCTTCTCCTAAACTTCTCTGATCAATCATCTACTCACTTTGTACGTAGTGAACTGACAGAAAAAAAATACAACTCCATTGAGAAAGTAATAACATCATGCCAGACTTCATGGCAGCGGTGAAAGAAACTTCAGATATCTTCATTGTTCGGAAGTCATCATTGGTTGAGCGAAAAGTACATACAAATATAATATAAAAATGCGTTTTCCAACAACTAAAGCCTTGTCTATTTTCCACTTAGCAGTGTTTAATAGAGCGTGGAAGGATTACCACAGTCTCTAACCTGGCCTGATTGTCGCCTATTTGCATAAAGCGTGACAGAAAACGGACAGATAAAAAGATAATCAGACAAACAGAGAAATAAGCATCGGTCTTTATTATATTGTAGACTAGGGAATCCACTGTCAAATAAATGACGCTATCGCCGGGGCCACACGATGCTTTCGCTCTCGCATCTTCATGCGAGGATGTGCCGCTTGCACGTTGTTGAAGCTACCGTCCTTGAATATGCATCGGAAAGACCTTCAAGCTGCACATCATCGCACCAAGTTGGCCCTGCGTCTCTGGCGTAAGAAACTACATTGACAACTTGGTCAGCACCTCACTGCCCATGCTCGTAACCGTGGGTCTATCAATTAAATTTACAATGACAATCGCAACATACTTACTCTTGAAAAGTGCCACTCATCCAGTCGAAGTTGACGCAGAATTTCAATCACGAAGATGAAGAATTGCAATACTAACTGAATTTTTTTTCTTGGCGAAGAGAAAATGAGCGTCAATCTGCTCGCTGCTCATTTGATCAATATACACGTTTCTTGATTTAAATGTCGAATTTTCTGTATATTATGATATATATCCCTTATTCAATGATAAGCAGTTTGTTGGTCGCGTCCTTTCTCACTTTGTCGCTCCATTCTTACCTGAAAATTGAATAGGATAAAATCTTCTTAATTTCTGAGTGTTAAGTACATGAGATAGGAGGAACTTCGAGCCTAATAATTAGCATGGCAAATAAGTTCCTCGATCGAATATACTGACTTGCTGCATTTTATGAATCCCGCTTTATCTAAGAGATAGTTAGATAGTATTTAGCAGCTTCTTTCTCTTGAGCTTAGGAGATAAACGTTCAAGCCTCGATTCTGTTTCTGTTCCCGTCATTCATAATCTCTTCCACGCACCCATTTTTATTCCAGATGAATTTCTTCGCATCAGTTAAAATTTAAGGCAGAGCAGAGGCCAAATATTTCTGTTATTACTGCCGTCATTTATGCCACCGTATCAATGCTAGGTAGCGACTATAAATATGTATTGTAACAGTACGTGAGTTACGCATCCTATAGATACCAGTTGAGCTTACAAATGCATATGTGGCCCCAGAATAATGTATTCATTCTGACAGTTTAGTTGCTATCACATTCCCAATCGGAAACAGCCGGTAATAACCGGCGTCGATACTCCCATAATTCATCAGTTTTTAGTGTGCCCTATCCAACTTTGGGAACGGTCTCAATATCCATCACTCGCAAGCTCATCAGCCTCGTCGCTACAGAAATTTTGCTTCCCTCAGAGCGTATTTTTAAAAAATCTTATGAAATCTTTTCTGTTAGTTTCAAAAACTTGTTCAGATACCAACTCGATCAGTAAACAACACTTGTAGGACTGTTGGACTAACTTACTTTGTCTTAACTTATATATTCTTTGGATGAAGTTAAGGTGGTGCTATGCTATGATTGGTTACTGAAGATTCTGCATGAATCTGTACTCAAGGAAGCAACTCTCTGGTTCTGAGAATTAATAGCAAATACAGCCAGAATTTTTTAATCTAATGATACAGTCAGCAGTAAAAGCGTGAAGCATTTAATAGCTATTTATAATCGTATCTCATAACATGTACTTATTTCGAATTTACGTCTTTAATTTCTCACTTCATCCTGGGTTGGCAAAAAATAGCCTTGCATCTTACAAAGCAGGACTCGTTCGACTGGCTCCTCAAACTCGATCTAAGCCAAACCCTTGCATGCGAAGCCTGGCTGTGGCAGGATCTTCGGCTTCGCTCAGTCGAACCGAGTGGTCGGCGCTCACCTTGAAACAAACACCCATGAAATGATCGCAAGCTCATTCATGTTTCGTAAATATGGGGTTTCTGGCTGTTTCAAGAGCACATTGACTGTTTTTACCACAAGCGACACGACTCGAAAACCGTGAAACTGAAAATTTGTGTGAGATTTCGGACGACTGGGATTGGTTAAATCGATCTCTCACGAGCCCCTCGAGCAAGCGCGTAATATAGTATTGCTTGCATTTCTAAATTATCTTCGTTGTTTATAGATATTATTGCAAGATTTCTGGAGGATAATCGTAGATAAAATACAAAATTAAGCAGTGTCGCGGAAAACTTTAACAAGTGAGTTGCAGATTCCATAAAATGTAAAAATCTAGTATATATCTACTTTGGACTTAATGTTTTACGTTTTAAAACTGCGGAGTTCTGCTAAATTATTTAACAACAATCGGGTGCCATTTTGGCTCTGCCCTTTCACTCTAAATACGATTACTTTTTTATTAGCTCCTCTCTTATAAGCACCGATCGGAGCACCGTGTCTTACAAAAGAATCTGATTTATGGCAAGCAGCAGCCAGCGTGTCGGTCAGGATAACGCTAGAATCCTTTTAGGGTCCGGCACGAGTGGCAGCCCCAGGGAGGCATACAGACTGCCATCCATTATGTGTGTGCTGGAGCTCAGCTCAAGTTTTATGCACGACTTGATTAAGGTCTAATGAAGCCTACAAACAGTCCCTTAATGAGTCCATGCTTGTCTCCATAACGATCGTTATGACCAAATTGGAAGGACGATAGGACGGAGCACATAGGGGATGAAATCAGCAAAGTTAACTAATGAACTTGAAGACTTCCACCTGAAGGTCAGGTTGGGAGTTATTCAAAAGAGGCAACGGCCACATACCGCAGCAGCGAGAAAAAATACCGCGACAAGAAAGCCTAACAAATTGCTAGAGCCATTAAAGAGAGACCCTGCTGGGAGGTTAGAAACAAAGGAGGAGTTCAGACGTCGGGGCTGCGCTCGTCTGTGGGTTTTGTGAAACGCAACCAACCTTTGAGGTGACAGTCACTAATGCCTGGCTATGGTAGGGATACCCAGACGCCGATAGAAGTGGAGGTTGAGGTGAAATGAATGTTTAAACTTGCAGCTCACAAAAGTGGGGAAACTGAGTCTTAGAAAGAAGTGGCAGCTAGTTAGCAAACGGTAGATAGGAGAGCTAGAGAACAGAGCCTTGAAATAAGTGGAAGGTGAAACGAAGTAAGCGTCGAAACTAACAGTTCACAAAAGCTAGAAAATTGTGTTTCAAATAGAGGCGACGGATATGACGAAATGAACATAGCTAAGCTGCAACACACGCATACCAGAGATACAGAAATTTAATGGAAATAAAATATTATTCTTCACACGAAAATCAAACCCCGTGACTTACAGCTATAGGAGTCGCAGCGCCTTTGAAATGCCCCACATAATTGCTGGTGGACGACTCAAGGAATAAAAAATACGTCAAATATAATGAAGTTTATTAATTCAGGCATTGGTTGTTCGAAACGAGAAAAAAAAACTTTATTTCCATAATAACGATATATACATGGGAAAAAGAGCGTATATACGTAATTTGTTTTTTTTAGTGGAGTATTACTCCACTATGTTGTATATGTAGACTCGCATGTATCTCTTGGATGGCACAGGGCCCTGTGTAAGGCATCCTATCTCCAAAAGCAGGCAATCATATTAAAATTGGCGCCTTGTAATATCACACCAGTGCTGCAGTAGGTGCAGGTAAAACGTGTGTGGACCCAGAGAAATGTCATTTTAAAATAGTCTAATCCGGTTTTCGACCTACCACAGTTGTGTAAGCTACCAATCGTCTAATAATTACCTCCGCCAAGGAGGTTATGGTTTTGTCGTGTTTGACTGTCTGTCTATTTATTTGTTTGTCTGTCACCAAGATAATTCAAAAAGGTATTAGCCAATATGGACGAAATTTACAGGGATTGTTAGGTATGTTATGGGAGGAACAGATGATTAGCTTTTGGTGAAGATATGTCCATCCGTTTGTTTTTCTCAATCTCCTAACTCATAAAGTTATGGATGGATTTAATGAAATTAACATGAGTTGTTAGGTATATAACAAGGAGAAAATTACCAAATTTTAGTAATGATCCATTTGTTCGTTTGTCGCTGTTTTTAATTTTATGCTTGATAGCACAATGAGTGAAAAAATCATGAATTGATCTTTATGAAATTCATTGTGATTATTAGTAATGTTAAAAAACATAAGTGATTAAATTTTGGTGCAGATCGGTTTGTTCGTTTGTATGTTTGACTAATGTTTATCATAACGTTTGTTAGCAGTATAACTCAAAAAGTTATGAACGGATCTTCATGAAAATTGCACAAGCTGTTTTTTCTATCAAAAGGCACAAATGGTTGAATTTTGGAGTTTATACAAAGAAAATTATGGTTCTAGAGCCAATTTAATTTTTTTGCTAACGTTGCCTTGCTTTGCGGAGGTATGCGCTCTCAGAGTGCACTAGTTGATACTGCCTTCAATGGCTCGTAATGGACTTTATTCGTCAGCCAGAGGTGTGATCGACTGGTGGCGACTATGTTCCTCTCTTTACTACCAGCTGCCGCTTTGGAAACAGATCTGATTTTGAAAAAGGCAGTAAACACTCAACGAGAACAACTTCTGACGATACTAGAGCTACCAAAATCGTTACTGGTTGAAGTCGAGACGAAATGAGTAACTGAAGTGACTCTTCATTCGCATACAGGAAGTTCTCGCATTACTCTAGGTATATACAATGCTCACCTTAGGGTAACAACTGGTACTGCCGAAGATAAAATACCGTTCACCTCTTTGGGGAAAAATGGAAAAACCTAGAGCCCTTCGAGGCAATCCTCCTAAAATTCGATGCATTCAAGAATTGAACTAATATGAAAGACTTGCCACCTTTCAAGTGTACTTAATGCAACGGAGACATTAGCGCTTTTAAATCGTATATGTTTAAAAATTTTAGAAGAGTTACTATCAATGTCAAGGGGAGATCCTTGCCGGATACTCAGACCATATTGGCCGTACATTTGAATTGCTAATTTTGATCAAAAATGGTAGTGATGAAATAGCCACAGAGTATTCCAATAGCTTCACTGTCAGTGGTGCAAGGCTGTTTAATTTTTTTAGTCGCATTAGAAATACCGCTGGTATTGAAACTGGGAAATTTAGAATATTACTGCCCGCATACTGACTGAAACTGCCAGACAAACCTGCTGTAAGCGGTTACAAGTAATGTGGCGATAACTCGGCGCTAGCGTCTCCCTCTGGTCATGGAATGTATCATGACCTCTGCATAAGATGGACGGCGCGAGCAACGTCGCCTGGACCTCGTCCGAATCATCATCAAAGTAGGCAAGGTAACTCACAGACCTCTGCAAGAACAAGATTATGCATATCGAGCACAAGTGGCCCAAGTCGAATCTTTCAGTTCTACATCAAATCGCTGGGTTCTCCTTTGAAGCGTGTTTTGTCATGCACCGCAATGAAAACCGAAGAGCGTTACATAAATACCTCAATATTGTTGAACAATTCACAGCCGATTCAATGGGACAGAAAAAGTACTGTATGTAAATTAATATGCCCTTTGCATTTCCTCATTGATAATATATAATCGATAAAGCATACACTAATCGAATCCACAGTACCTTATAAATATTGGGTTGTCTGGGGAGCTCCTTAGAATTTTAAGTAGTTCATCTGGCGACTTATATTAGAACATGACTGACTCAGATAAATAAGATTTGACTATATCTTCATTTAGATGACAATTCAAGCTATCTCTTCGTAGGAGAAGGTTTGAGATCCTATAACTTGTGGTAATTCAGTAACAATTCAAAATAGAAGGTAAAGAGAATGTAAAGTTTGGGCTTCGCAAATCGCTACGATATCTGGGTGCCACATGACTAAGGTGAGGAGAATTTTTTGGATCGCATTTCTATCTGTGATCTGCTTCATATACGGAATGAAAAGGCGCCTCTATTGAGCAAATTATGACAGGAGACGAGAGATGGATTGTTTACCAAAACGTTCAGAGAAAATGACCCTGGAGTAAGAGGTTTGAGCCTGCTCTCACCCCGTCAAAAGCAGGTTTCACCCTAACAAAATTTTGCTTTTTTGTCTTTAGGAGTGGAAAACAATTCTGTAATGAGAGATTCTTAGAACTAACTAAACAATTATTCCTGATAAATAGTGCTCGCAACTGGACGAGTTAAAAGCAGCAAGTCAAGAAGCATCATCCAGAATTGGCTAATAGGAAAGGTGTTGTTTTCCATCAGGATGCAAGACCACACGTTTATTTGAAACTCAGACAATACTTGCTATAACTTGGATGAGAGATGTTACCCCACCCTCCGTATTCACCAGATATTACTCTTTCGGATTCTTACCTATTCAGCTAGTTGCAGAATAGTCTTGACGGAAAAACTGCAATACCTTACATGGTTTAAAAATATGCCTTAGTGAAATTTTTGACATGAGACCAACGCAATTGCGGGTAAAAACTATTTTCAAGTTGAAGGAAAGATGGTGACGCATTTGCAACAATGTTTTTTTATATTTGGTTTGTAAAATATGTACAGGCTTTATCTATTGAATTTTTTCCCCTTAAAGAATCGGTATGAGCTTTCGGGACAACCCATTACACGAGACTAAATATTTTGGACCTATATCGGAACCTGTATAAAGCAAGTCTGACATTATAACGAGTATTGCTTGTATACTCTTAAAGGTAAAGGTTCCATGAAAACTTTTAATGGCTCAATAATGGTTTAATAGCAGCGAAAAAGTAAGGAAAAGGGAACTATAAAAAGCAAATAATAGCAGGCAGCAAGAGGATTAAGAAGATCTGATAGTTGAGGAAATACTGAAAAAGTGTATACTTCTTAGTGAGAGGCAGGAAATTAAAATTATAATTAGTATTGCGGTTAAAATCTTAATAGAGGATATTTTTATTTTATTGGAGGCGTTGTGTGTTCGCTTTCTTTGTCTATCAGATCTTTCTCCGAACTGCCTTCCATCTGCTAATCGATTATTCCTGATTTGAGTTTTTCCTTATGTTTTTAATCCAGAATGCTTCAGGATTTAAACTCTACACCGGTGTAGATACTATTGTTTTATGACAGTATACTTAAGGATTATCTCTAGCAAAATACGACTAAATATTGGAAGTAGATCTTAATACAAAATGAATTTCTAATCAAGCAGCTTAGGTACATAGTACATACGTACGCACTAAGAAAAAAAGTCGAGGTAACTCTTAAACTGGTAGACCTGGACCAGCGGTACAGCTTGCCAAGTGGAAGATAACCTGCCTATGAATAATTCCATCTCTAACATTGAATGATTATAGTAATTGTTTTACCTTTTCATGCCGACTGCACCCACTTGAAGATGTTGCAAATATCACTGCTTTTGTAGAAATTGATGTACAACACACAAATAGAATTATTAATATTTACCTACTCGCAGGCACAGCATTTTCTACAACATGCGTTCATTAAGAAAGACTGTACTACCTATGCGTTAAATGAACTGCCGTCAACTGTGTCGTAATCATTTGCCTCAAAGTTTGTACACGACCAAACGACCTAAGAAATTTGTCATGCGAACTCTGTTTATGCTCAATGTGTACAGTTATTACCTCCGTCAAGAAGGTTATGTTTTGGTTGAGTTGGTTTGTCTGACTGTTCGTTTTTCTATCGCCAAGAAAACTCGCAAACGGGTCTTAAGGAAATTTACAGGGGTTGTTAGGCATGTTAAGACCCTATCAGATATTATCGTAGGAAACAACTATGATCATGGCCGAGCTTGGTTGCAAAGCATTCGTAATCAACAGCATTTATGGGGCGATTTCCAACTTTTATGGTTGGGCTAATTCCAAGGTTTCCAACCATAATTAAGGAGAGAATGTAGTCCTTAATCAAGGATGTTTTCGACCATGTTTCCATATTTACCTAACCTTCTGCCACCCGTATTAGCCAAAAACATTTCCTCCCTGTTCGCATATATCGCAACCTGTAAATTATTTCCGATACAAAATCGCATCAACCCTGGATGGCTGCGTTGAATTGCTGATGATTAATTGCTTATAAAAAAGTCTAATTCATACGTGGGTGTTAGGCCTGTAGCTCAGAATGGTTTAAAGCTCCAAACATCAGAATAATGCTAGAGTAAACATCAGAATAATGCCAGAGTAAACATCAGAATAATGCTAGAGTAGCAGCTTGAACCAGTCTGCAGTTTATTCACGTTTATATGCATTTTCTTCAACTCTAAGGCGGAGTAGATACAAATACTACACAGTTAGAGGAAGTTACAAATCTATAAATTGAATTAAGCCGTACCCGTTGTCAGGGTATGTAGGGCTAAATGTAACATAAAACTTGACATCATTTCACATAGAGCTGATGGGAATATTTTCTTCATGAAATTCTACAGACATCAACTAAATAAACACAAAAACAAATAGAAATATTTCATCAAAGATTGCAATGCTGTTTGACGAGAGATACAACAAACAAATAATAATGATGGGTAAATACCCCAGAGTGGCGAAGCATTGATGGAAAATCGTCGAACAGTAGGCATAAATAACGTCCAGGCGGTTAGTGTCCATACATACCTTGCATATTTTGCAATTCATTGACAGGAAATGAAAAAACTGAAAATGTGCACAATTTTCGCACTTTAATATGCATTTTTAGATGTTGCGCATTCAAACTTATCGTCACACAATGTTATTTTGGTCGATTATGTTGGGAATTCCAGACATGTCATAATCCATGGCAATCCATGTATATTCTTCCCCAAATAATGGGAGGAATTCCACTCAAGACCGGACGTACGGAAATCATTGATAACCTACCATGGTTATGAAAAAAAATTCCCCTTAATCGTAAATGAGAAATTCCACTAATAGTTTCCTTTGATTCGTGGTTGGAATTCCACTGAAAATTACTTTGTCTGGAAAAACACTTAAATTGTGCTATATTTCAACCTTTCCGCTCATAATTATCGGTATTTCCACCTAAAATTTCTGATTGGGGAGTACCAGATGATTAACTCTTTGTGAAGATTCGTTAAGCCGTTTGTTTGTTTGTCTGCTTCTTTGTTCTTAGTATAATAACTCAAAAAGTTACGAACTGATTTCTATGGAATTTAACTATCTTCTTCTGTATACCACGAAACGTAAATGATCATATTTTTGTGAAATGTTCGTTTGTTAGTTTATCTCTGCGGTTGATTTTATGTTTGTTAGCAAAATAACTCAAAAAAGAAAGAACGGATTGTTATGAAATTTACACAAGTTTTTAGGTGCATTACAAAAATAAACAATCAAATTTTGATGATGTTTGACTAAAGTTTGTCTCTAGCAATAGAACTCAAAAAGTTATGAACGGATCTTCAAAAAAAAAAAAAAATTGCAGGAGTTGTTATTACTATTAAAAGGCACAAATAACCTTGCTTTTGAGCTGATAAAAAGTTATACTTTCAGATCTAATTTAAATTTTGTGTTAACGTTGCCTTGCTTGGCGGAGGTATGCGCTCTCAGACTGCTCTAGTTTATTCTTGTTTCTGGAATAAGTCCATAGGTATATTCCATGTTCATTAATATCAGGTGGCAGAAAAAAACAAAATTTAATTTTAATATCTCAGTTAAAGATCAACCTCCTCAACTCTGAGCAGCAGAAGAATCTCCACCCCTCCCTACCCTGCTTTGAAAAGTTTGGGAAGCATTCTATACAGCAGATGGGTGGAGGGACGCGGGCGTAAAGGATCCAAAGAGGCCGGCCACGCCCAGGTCGTTTTTCCTTTAGCTTCTAGGTCATTTTTTGTTTATTTAAACAGCAGTAATGCGTCATATCTCGCTCTGAAATCAGTTATAACATTCACAGTAGCGTCTACGTTTCCATAGATTTTTCAGTTCTGGTTTGTTCCTTGATATTAAAATGAAGACGATTTACGATAATGGCACTTACTTTTAGTTGACTGAGGCTAAGAAATGGGACGTAATGAGGTGTAGAATTCAAGACCACTGTGACATTTCCCTTGTTTGTTTGTAACCTGGAAATAAGATGCATTATCTGGTATACCACGTAACGTTGCTATCTTCTAATAGTTCTATAAGTACTAAATAAAGTTTGTTGTTATTGTAATCAATGTGCGATGTTTTACATCCGCAATTAAAATACACTTCTGCAAAGCGAGGTCTTGGAGCAAAAGGGTTTAAATGATTCTACGGACATGTAGGGCATTAAATTACTGCAGTGTGAGGCATTCTCAACTCTTTGTGATGGCTTTATAGCCGGCATTCGAGCGACGGGCTAAGACTGTTCTAAAAAAGAAAAAAAGTACTACCTTAAAAGTACGTTGGAAAGGGTAAAAGCGAGACTAACTAGTTGTGCAGGATGAATGGAAGAGAACCAGGATTTCAGATGGCAGGATAGGAGATACTACACTTAGAAGAGTAAATTACAGTAACCTTGATACGAGTACCCGTCTCAGCTGGCGCACCGCTACTTCATCCTGCTCAGCTCGTCGTTCTCGATTTTTTCCTTTCCTACATATGTACTTTTACAATTCCAATTGGTATTTTTTTCAGAATTGTCGTAGCTAAGTGGTTGGATTACCTGGAGAAGTAAAGAGGAAATACAATTAGTAACATATATGATACGATCTCTATCACGAATATTGAAAAGAAGATATTAAAGTATCAAATTACCCGTAGCTTCCGTTCATGCCCATTGGAGTCGAAAATATTTCGAAATTCATGGAAAACTGAGCGGGTAACAATTGCACAAATTTTTTGGTGATTTTTCCGATAATTATATTGAATACTGTGGATAATTAATTAGGCATGTGATATGTAGATGCATATAGAAAAAAATATTTTTTGAAGATTTTTTATGCAGAATAAAACAATTTAGTTACGAATAACGCATACAAACTTTCAATGTATTACTTAAGTGGTAGAATAAAACAAGTTTTCACTTTATAAGACACCTTCAAAAGTCATTCCATTCAGTGTTTTTAAATAGGTTTTCTGGGGTTTTACTTAACAAGCTTACGCAAGTAAGTAAAATAAATAAACACTGAAGCAGCAATCTACTCTGTTAGTAGTGTCCAAAAATAAATTGTATTCTATTCTTATTTATTGTTGTTTACGTAAAGTTGTGGGCAACTTTTCGCATATAAAGGGTGTCTCATAATTCTTTGAACAAATTTTAGCCTTCAGTTCCTTACATTGAAACAAGCATATTTCACTCAGACACACAAACTAGAATGCTTCGTGGCGGTGGGAGGCAGATTTCAACGCTGTCATTTTTTATGGCCATCTTACTCTAGACTTTTTACATTATCACATCTAGGTCAACCCAGCTAACTCACTGCAAAAAAATTATGAACATTGCTGAACTCCTTCTACCTTTTTTGGGGTGGACAGATACATCTACAAACAGATATACGTTTATAATTACAACTTCAACAAAAACTTTACTATCACTCTTAGCTTCGCTCGCTTGTGATGATCAGTCATTTACACACCATTTTTTTAAGCATCCCCTCAAAACTGACTTACAAATGCAGTGTGAATTTGCAAGGAATGCAGCACTATAGCACAAAGTGGCTTCTTCAAGTTCTTGGGGTTCAGTCTGAATTGTCTGTAATTCTCTACGAGATACGCCGTGCACGGAAATCAAAGCGAACAAAGTTTATAGCGCAATTAAAGAAAACAGGTTTGTAGTTTCTTGTGCAGCAAATGTCGAAGGGTGTATCCAAAAATTAGATATGCCAGATACATAACGGTCACCGAAATTTAGCCTCTTTGTGGAAACCGGTTATGAATTGAGACAAAATTGTTAAGAACCTTCCTAAAAGGTACTAAAATCGAGAACTGTTTGTGTTTCCAGATATTGCTGAGCAGCAAATTTTATTTTGTGTTGAATAAATGGGAGAGATTTGAGAGAGCAGAAAATGAAATAGCCTAGATCTTGCGGCTGCAATAAAACTTGGTGTTTGGTCAATATTATTACAATTAAGACTCCGAACATTGTGCTCGCAAGGGACGATATATTCTCAACCAAGATCTTAAATGTTCTTTGAAGTTCTGGCATCAGAACAACTTTGTGTATCGAGATTATTCGATAACTGCACTCTTTTCAAGCATTGATTCTAAAAATTCTTACAAACACTCATCATATCCACTTCCTTGCAGCTGATGGTAGGCCGCGCTCAAGTTTTCTTACTTTCAGGTGATATTTTGAGTATGCTTTTCAATAGACTACTGTGGCTAGTTTTAGCCTGGCTTTCTTCATAGCTCTAAGATTTTAGCACACATACAAATACAAAGGGAAAAGAGTAGCTTATGCCATTATAATATTCCTGGGATTTTAAGCTAAAACGAAGTTCTTGTGCTATTGTGACAAACAGAACAGGGCTTTTTTTCAGTAGGGTTTCGAATAGTAGGTTGTGGAATGATTTTGAATGTTGTGAATATTAGCTCAAGGTTTCGTGTGGATATTTTCAACAGCTACGAGGGTAGTTTCTTATATCATGTATCGCGCACTCTCTGTTTTGAGTTGGGACTAGGGACGCTGATTTTAAATCCACTTACATTCATAACTAATTCAACTGAACGTTTTAAGACAAATTCAGCGATAGCTTCACGTTAGCTAACGCTTTATTGCGTTAAGTATATTCAGTCATTGCCAAAGTGTCAATGAACGTTTTCATTATAAAGTGATCGCTGCAATGATTTAAAAAACACTTGTACAATCTTGGCTTGGAACCACTGTAGCGTAGCACGGGAAACATGTCCCACCGTAATCAGGTCATTTTTTAAATTATCGGCAAAAAAATACGAATTATGAAAAAGCAGGCCCGAAAGCTATGAAAACAACCGAGACAGGAACTCGATGGAGGGAAACGAACTTTATCGATCTGTAGCCCGATATTCATTTACTGTAAAGGAGCTTAACTCATATTAAAAAGTCCTGACACTTCAGTTTCTTTAGTACAGACGACATTGGCTGAATTAATTTTTGTATGAACTTCTAGTTAATATCAGGCACTGAATCTATAAATACAGCTCTGTTTAGAGAAAACTAATTAAGCTGTATGTGCTTAAGCCGTACCTATTACTGTCTGTCTGTAACGAGATACTTTCGTCCTTGTGGAAATTGCCGCCACGGTAGCAGCATGCTTCCGTTCGCAGCTGTAACACTTTGTATCGCTCGCCGGTTCGATGCCCAGCCAGGCAGCGTGCTCTTTGCCGATCTTGGTGTGCTGACTTGGCAGTTGTGTGTGCATGCACGGCACCGGGGCGGAACTGCCTTCCTCAGAGATGAGGGGGTGGGGGGGGTCTCGGGTCACTTGTTCCTTCTGTCAAATTGGCGCCATAGTCTTGGTGACCCGAGGTCGACTGTAACTACACGTACACATATGGGGTCAGTTGGCCTAGCCCCTGAGCAAAAACCAGCGTATGTGGGTTTCCAGGTGAGGGTGTGCTCTAAGTTGACTTTACCTTTACTTTACCTTTTACTAGGCATAAATTATTGTGCTATGATTTTTCCTTCTCTCAGTCCTGCTGACACTGAGTGCAGACTGGCTTAAAAAGCATAAAACGCATTGCGCACTTCTATTTGTATCGAGGATATATTCTGCTGAAATACAGTACATGTTAAATATGCAATGATCAACTATAGTGGAATTCTATCAGTCAGTATGTAGTAATACAAGCATCTAACTACTATAACTATTTATTAAAATGATCATTTAACTTCGTGAACTAGGAGCTTGCAGGATATTATTGTCAAGAGCCTAGACACTTGCATTCTTTTTCAATGTACAGCCAGAGAAAGAGATGTGTGCGATGTTTACTTACATGATGGAATCGTTAGAATTTTTCAATTATAATCTCATTCGTCTCACAATTTTATGTTTCCCAGCACCCTGACACTCACATAGTTTAGCTTTTGAGACGACTGCCCAGGCTTTCATTTCGCTATGGTTAATTTTTGGTAAAACAAAGGGCGTATTTTCATCACATCCAACCGAACGTCATTCCTGAAAACCACAAACGCCCGTCAAACAAAAGGATACATTCCATTCCTGAATGAAATCTAGAGGGGAATTGTCTTTAGTTTAAATAAAAGTTTGTCGGCTGGACTCAATAGAGGCATTATCATTGTGGCGAGTGTGGCAAATGTGCGGTAAATGATGGGCTGGGCATGGAGCCGTACTGGCTTTCAGAACTGGAATGTTGCGGTTGTGCGACAACCAAGTAATGCAACTCACGATTTTCGTTCTTTTCTGTTGAATCACAATGTGGCTGTAATTAAGGTATGTGACACAGTAGTGTATAACACTATACAGCACGAGTTAGATTGTCTGCTATTGCCCTGCAAAATTATTCAATTGATGATACCTGGCATTGCAATATCAAATTATTCTGACTTAGTAGTGTAATTGCTTGCTTTTTGTTTGAAAGTTATTCAGTTAAAGGTTTGCGATGTAGCAGTGTAAAGCATTTCAGCTCATGATATTAATTCTGTACTATTTCGTTTCAATGTTATATTAAGAAGTAGAGCACAGCATCACACGGTTCAAATTTCAGCTATTTTACTTCACTGTACTCATGTGAAAGTAAGAGACATTGCAAATAAAACACCGATAGCGGCGATTACATTTTATACTTGTAATGTCTAAAGTTTCCACTGACACTTGATATGACTTATCAAGACACTAGCCCCCAGTATTTTTATCTTTACCATTCCACGTTCTTCAGTTGAAGGTAAGAGGCAGAGTAAAATTAATCACTGTTACCATCGACTTCAATTTATACTGTTCTGCCCCAAAAATTCTCCAAAAGAAATTGAGACATCGCAATGTGAAAAAAGAGAACTTGAAAATGTTATTTCCTTGTTATTCAGTCACTTACTTAAAGGTACAACATGTCACATTGTAAAATACAAGTATAACATGTTGGTGTTAATTCTCACCTTCTCTAAATGAAAGTTAAAAATTCTAAACGTATATGACTTGAAACAGACTGTGGTCCGCTGTATTTGCTTAACGTTATGGACTTCCTACCAAATAATGTCGAATGCATCTCGTTCGATGGAGATGGTTCACAACTCTTGTAACTTTAGTGATTTCAGCACATTGTTTATGAAATAGCCTATGAATGCAGCGTCAGCTTGATGCGAGCGACGTTAAAACTGTGTTAAATTTCGCTATACATATTTATTATGACAACATGACGCTGATAGCGTGAACATAATAGTATGATAAAATAGTAATAGTATGATAAATAGTATGATACATGGACCACACGATACCTGGACTGTCCACTCCTCGCAAATGAGGAGTGGAGATACAATTTGTTGTACTCGATACAATTTGTTCTATTCAAAGTACCGACCTGCAGCAATAAATCAATAAATTGTTTTGGGAGACGCAAGGCATGTATCTATTGGAAAGAAACACGCATGCGTGAGAACTGGCAACTGTTAATTGCAAAATTTATTTTAGACAATTTTAGATCATTTTGCTGTCCAAAGCTGCGATTATCGTCGTCCACAGCTGGTATTTAGCAACGGACGTGTGTTTCTTGCTGATAAACAAATTTTCTGCATCACCGAGAACGGTTAACTTTTTGTGTGAGGTCGTTCTGTTGCCAGGAAAAGATTTACAATCAGTATCATTTCAAAAATTCACTGGACAGTCAAGTTATCATGCGGCCCATGGGTGCTATTATGACAACGATAACCTATATATCATGCATTTCACAAATCACGCTGATTATATAATGACTGGTGCACGTTTTCGATAAATGGCGGCAGTAAGTTAGCCCTTCAGGAAAACCCCCGCTGTCTCCTGTGCTTATTACTGTTCAGAAGGCTTCTTTATTGGAAATTCAGTATTCTGCCTTAGCAATTGGATATATATATTTTTAGTGCCCCATGCCGTCATTATAATGACTATACACTATGATGACTATACACTCAACTTGATGACTGTACACTCAACTTGATGACTGTACACTCAACTTGATGACTGTACACTCAACTTGATGACNAACATGTATAACATGTTAATTCTCACCTTCTCTAAATGAAAGTTAAAAATTCTAAACGTATATGACTTGAAACAGACTGTGGTCCGCTGTATTTGCTTAACGTTATGGACTTCCTACCAAATAATGTCGAATGCATCTCGTTCGAAGGAGATGGTGCACAACTCTTGTAACTTTAGTGATTTCAGCACATTGTTGATATGAAATAGCTTATGAATGCAGCGTCAGCTTGATACGAGCGACGTTAAAACTGTGTTAAATACCGTTATACATATACATTATGACAACATGACGCTGATAGCGTGAACATAATAGTATGATAAAATAGTAATAGTATGATAAATAGTATGATACATTAACCACACGATACCTGGACTGCCCACTCCTCGCAAATGAGGAGTGGAGATACAATTTGTTGTACTCGATACAATTTGTTCCATTCAAAGTACCGACCTGCAGCAATAAATCAATAAATTGTTTTGGGAGACGCAAGGCATGTATCTATTGGAAAGAAACACGCATGCGTGAGAACTGGCCAACGGTTAATTGCAAAATTTATTTTAGCCAATTTTAGGTCATTTTGCTGTCCCAAGCTGCGATTATCGTCGTCCACAGCTCGTATTTAGCAACGGACGTGTGTTTCTTGCTGATAAACAAATTTTTGCATCACCGAGAACCGTTAACTTTTTGTGTGAGGTCGTTCTGTTGCCTGGAAAAGATTTACAATCAGTATCATTTCAAAAATTCACTGGACAGTCAAGTTATCATGCGGCCCATGGGTGCTATTATGACAACGATAACCTATATATCATGCATTACACAAATGACGCTGATTATATAAACATAGTACCTATAGCATGATAAAGTTATGGTGTTATTCTGGCAATAATATCCTATCCACATTACACTGTAGATTTATATATATTTTAACGAGGTAAAAGCCGGTGATCCATGCTCTTAAACTGGTGTTGCTCTCCATGCACTGCTGGTAAATTATGGATAAAAGTATGACTTTGAGAGAATGTGTTGATAAAGTGTGTGATATCATTTAGGAGAAGGTTGGTGAAAAAAGCTGCATTCGGATGTGTCTGAAAAATAGAGAAAACAAAATAATTGAAAATGAAGGCACTGAAAGCCATGGAGGTCAAGGTAATTGATGATAGGCAAAGAAGTCCCGTTGGCATAATTATCCCGCATCAGCTTCGGTTAAAACTACCGTTAGCTGTTTACGGCTTTTTCAAAAAACAAGAAGCACGAAGATCTTTTGGAACGACACGAGTGATGCCACCGTGTGTTAGTCATGGCTGCACTAATCGATTTCATCCGTTCATCACTTCAAACAAACATCATTAATTCTGCCTACTGATTGCTACCAAACGCACGTTTGGACAATAGACTCGTTGTTTACTGCAGTTACTTCTGGAGCCACCAGCAGCGTAGTTTGCCCGCATCGAATTTTTCGAGAAGAAAAAGAAATCGGAGTTTTTTAATGGATTTCGTTAACGGAGAGCTGGTTTGTGTCTCCGAATGGAATGCAAAGGTAAATGGGGTCGGTAATGAGATGGAATGGCAAAATTGGTCTAAAATTTCAGTTTAATTTGCTGTCGTAGCGTTCCTCCGCGTATCTAACCGAATTGTAGAAAAAATATGCTTATCAAGCTATCTTTGTTCGAGGTCTTTTTTTTTCTCTGAATATAGACGATACAGTACTGATCGGATGAAATGACGTCGAAATTCATTTGTATGAATTCCTTACAGAAGAAAGTTTGGAGTATTCTAGAGTCTAGAGGAGTTGAAAACAAATACTGCAAGTGCAGTAACTTCGTACGAGTATATGTCACAGACAAATAGAGCAATTTTTCACCATGTTTGCACTACTTGTGCCATAGCTTGCTGCCCTAACAAAATATCTGGACGCGCCAGAAGCTGGCGTACTGGCTGAGCTGCGTGAGGGCGCCCAGGTTTTTGTAGTATTTTTCCGCAAAACCTAGCAAGGTAAAGAAGTACTGCTATTTTTAAATATAATTATTATTGCTAGTATTTTTATGACATCGTGTTCTACTGAATTTTCATTGATATATTGGAAGATTATCGTTTTCGCATATGGTATCCACTGTGATTCAGCCTCATCACTGTGCAGTCATAAATTCAAGAAACGATACCCACACACGATCAGCCAACATCCGTCCGTAATAAATTAGCGAACGGGTGCTTTGCATCCTCATCTTTATTGGCATGAAGTACGTTGCTGGGAAGGATCCGTGTTCGGTCGTGTTGATATACAAGCGTTCCAGTCAGCAGCTAATGGATTACCGCATCCCATTTCTAAGCAGCGTTTTGGGAGTCTTGGGATGATTTGATGTTTCACTTGTCTTTTTCATACTTGTCTATTGACGGTCGGGCTTGTAATTTTTAAAAGTACTGATGATAATTTCTCTATAATTTTACGCCGCGTCGAGTTCTAGAACCTCCACTGCTGCAGTGAATCAACCCTTGGTACGCACATGCATGGGCTTGTGCAGCCAATACCACATGTACTTCTACAGGGTTACAAAAATGGCTTGCAATATGCGAGAGCCAAGCGAATGAACCTTATGTTGAGTATAATACAGTGAAAACAGTATCCATGTATATTAGGCCTAGGAGAAGTATCTTCTTGGTCATAAACGTTCAGTTCTCAATGGTGTAGAGCTCATGTATGCATGCAGGTTCGCTTTCATGGCTCACGATATCACTGATGATTTTCGCGATAACTAGGATATATAGAAAGAAATGTGAAAGCTCCATGGAGTTGGGAATTCGGGCACTACTCTGAAGTGGTCGCATGCCAGCTGTTCCGGACCTAGTGTTACACCCTGTACTTAAACTCAACTTGGTGTAACTTTAAAAAGACATCCATTGAGCGTTTGCACATTGCTGATAACCTCATATCCCACAGGTTAATTAATGCATGTTCCAAGGTTTAATGGTGCTAGTCTAATATTTTCTCAAAAGTACTCACACACTGATTGTCTCAAAGTCAGAACGAAGAAATGCACCTTGAGCTTAATAAAGCGGAGTGAAAGCTTAAACAACGCGTTGATTAATTAAAGCCATCCGTAATGACCCTGGCTACGAAAGATCTAACATGTATCTTCGATGGTAGCGCATACTGTTGCCTTACGGAGGCCAAGCAATGGGGCGTAATGAGGTCAAGACTGTAAGACCACTGCGACAAGATCTTTATTTTGTTTGTAGCCTAGACCTAAGCTACATTCCCTGGTCTACCTTGTAACAATTCAAAGAGTTTCTTGTAATTTTCTATGAGCATTAAATAAAGTTTACTATTATTGTTCTCCATTCTTACCAAAGTTGTTGGCGGCACCNTAAGACCACTGCGACAAGCTCTTTATTTTGTTTGTAGCCTAGACCTAAGCTACATTCCCTGGTCTACCTTGTAACAATTCAAAGAGTTTCTTGTAATTTTCTATGAGCATTAAATAAAGTTTACTATTATTGTTCTCCATCTTTACCAAAATTGCGGTACCAGAATGTTAATAAATACTAATTATGTTGGAAATGCATGATACTGATAACATTGTAGCGTTCCGGATATTATGACTTTGAGTAGCGCAATGCAAGAGCGGTACAATTCAAAACGTGACAAGAAGTAATGGGGTTAAAATTGCCAAATAAATCTAAGTCTCTCGCCGTCTCTCCACCGCCGATGCATGTACAGGATGTATTCTACTTTTTTGCTTGCTTGGCATATCATGTGATTTATTACTCAGAACAAGATATTAAAAAAAATAAATTTATAACTAAATAAATAACAAACCCGTAAGAGATTTTAATCTTTTCTGTTGTGAGTTTTTCAGATATTGTCCCAAATGAAATCTTGACCATCTCTGGAAGGTGACAAACTCACAAGCATCATAGCAGTTCCTCTTGGTCGAAAAAAAAAGTCAAAGCCTGCCGTCGTAAGTTATCGACACAGAGGACGCTCCGTCTCGTGCACCAGTATCTCCATCACCTGTCACATTTTGTTATCGTTCTACTGCTAACAAGCATAAGTCAAACACACAAACAGACCAACCGATCATCACCAAAATTTAATTATTTATGTCTTACAGCATTGCTAATAATTCTTGTGAATTCCAAGAGATTCATTCATAACTTTTTCATTTACTGTGCTAACAAGCGTAACATCAAACACAACGAAAACAAGCGAATCAGCAAACAGATGACAATATAATTTGGTCATTTGCTCTTCGTCTTAAACCTAAGAACTCATGTAAACTTAATGAAAATCCGTCCATAACTTTAGTGGTTATGGTACTAAGAAAAAATAGGCAAACAAACAGATAAACGGGTTTTCACTAAAAGTTAATCACCCGTTACTGTTAACATGCCTAACAATCCCTGTAAATTTCGTAAAAATCCATTTATAGCTTTTTGAGTAATCTTGGTGACAGACAAAGACAAACGGACAGACAGACAAACACAGCAAAAACATAACCTCCTTGGCGGATGTAAATGTCAAACATCGCCCTATTATCATCGGCTTTCGGGCTACAACTGTAGACACGTCGGTGACTTTATTCTTCTTTTTTGACCATCTCGCTGACTTCATTCAGCAGCGATATAATATAATTATGGTCTTAATCAGTTTGTGTTCAGATAGATTTTATTTAGATAACGAAAACTTGGCACGGCTAAGTTACCAGAGGTAAGGTTTAGCTGTTATAGAGGCCTATCCTGATTTGTGGGCAAATACAGGGTTCCTGAATCTGAGGAAGATCATAGAAATACTGGCACCTTGTATTGCCTATAGTTATTTTGTCAGTGAAGATCTACTAAGAATGATAATCTTGCCCTAGCTTTCTGTCGTTTTGGCTGAACGCGTAATTGTAAAAATTCCATACAATAATGTATCAGTTAATTGCTATTTTTTAACTTTAAAATGAAGTACTTTCTAGAGAAAAACACCTAAGAAATTTCGAGGCCGTACTGCCTCTACCAAATTCACGGTGGCCACTGTAATAAGCGTATTATTAATAAGCGTACGATATAAAGCAAAAACTTTTAAAAGAAGAATATTATTAGGCTTTACAAAAAATGAAAATATTATTATGGCTGAATAAATAATTGGTCTCATCTGCAACTAATTCATACATACATAAAAGTCGCATTCTTCACTATCATAAACATATATAAATAAATGAGTTTGAGTAAATAAATGCTTCGCCTTCGTCCACTTCGTAGCTCAAACAAGGTGTTTTGGTCATTCGAGCGACCTGGTTGCCAACATTTATAGGTCATAATACAGAGCTTCCGAAAAATTGTACGCACATTTCTAAATACACGTTTTCATATTTCTGATTTTGTTTCTAATGAAAATTTGAGAAGGATGTATGCGCGTATTCATGCTAAGATAAGTCTTGTTATTAATTTGGAATATTAAAACTCTGATTTAAACCACACCTCGTAATTCAAATGGCCCGTATGGCGTTACACGCATAGAGCAATTAACAAACTCTGTTTCATGTAACTCATCGCATTCTTGGAATAATTTGGTACGTTCTCATTTCTCTCCAAGAATGTTAAGAGCGACATGTTGAGTTCATTTAGACTCCTTATACAAGACCGTAGCTCAGTGTCCTCTCTTCAGGATTAAACTGTTTCCCGATATTTTACCTGTTGCCTCGGAATGTGTTCACTGAAAGTCTTCCAGGCGTTCACTTCGAAGTCGATTGCTGTTCATAGAGCGTACAATCGTCTTTTCCGATTGACAACAATAGCTTCACATTACTCTGCACCAGACGAACCCATCCGAAAAAGTTGTATTGATGGATATCTGTGCTTAGGCATTCTTCATGACACTGAAACCTTAACAATCAAGAGCACTAGAAATTCTTTCCAGTCAGTCATAGATGCCTAATTACTCGCATGGACTCCGTACTCAATGAGCATGTTGGCCTAAAAGTCAAATTGTCGTATAGAACAGAAAGTAAGGTTTTTATTACCGATGGCGTCTCTAAAGAGCAGCTTAAAGCTTTGATTCTCAAAGCAAGCCCCTCTTTCCTTGCTCTGAAAAAGTTGCTACTGAACTTAAATAACGTATACGCAAAATCAACATGCTATAGTGCATTCCAGCAAAGTTAATGGCAGCTTCCGACCTATAGGCCTATACACTAAAAACACTTGGCGAGACCTGTTCGCCTGGCCTGTTGGTTAGGGTCATTGATCAACGATCAGTAGGTCTTGACCTTCGCTGATGATCCCAGTAACTCTCCGAGGAATTACATTAACCCTATTTTAATACGGTCGTATTGAAAATGATGAATCCTGTCGCTCAGTTTTAGAAACATACAAGTAATTTTAAGAAAGATCTGCTGCATAGGATTATTGCACCCGTATGTCGATAAAGCAACACGCAAGGATTCTGAGAATTTTTCTTAATGACCTGGGGCTTGTACCGATATGACTGCACAGTAAGAGAGCTCAATTGCTGTAATCATCAAAAAGTTGTCACTTGCAAAATACAAGCTATAAAATACATAAATAAATCAATAGAACATATACCAATTGAACAATAAACTTAATAATTAGTCGAAAATTGCGCTGTGGGCTGATATACATGGAGAAGCTTTTACAGGATAGGAGGAAGTTTTGGGCTAAGATGGCACCCTGATTTAGTTTCTTTGAAGAGAAACCTTATGCACTTCACTTTATACTGCTCTTTACGACTGATTTTTCCCCATATCGCCGTATTTTTCGACTTATGTCATTTAACCTCCCATTTCTGACTGGCCCGCTACTTGGACTGCACCCATACACACAACATGGTTAAATGATTGACGTCACTAAAATGAAATTTGAGCAACATCGGTTTTTATGGTTTCCTTAGCGTCAAGAACATAACACTGCTTATATTTTTGGGTAGGAATAAGACCCGAACCAACGAAAACCTGAAATCGCACCCTCCAATGCCGTACTGCGACTCGCTTGGTTTGACAATGCCTGCCGACGTGCGGCCCAGACTAAGTTTCACTCTAGGCAAAGTTAGTCTTACCGTTACACTTTCCGTTTCCTGCTTTAGCTTAAGAAAGAAGGAATAAGTTTATCAGATAATTGTAAATCCAGAAAAAAGTTAGCATAATTATTCTTATAAATTTTTATTTGGAAATCATTCTTGGCTCTCAAAATAAAAGTGTCCTGTAACGTCACAAACATTATCCTTGAAGGTGGTGCATTTCCTAGCGACAGAGAATGTATGAAAAGTGAATTCAGTCGATAGTGCCACTGCAATTTGCACTCTTAAAATGCCAAGTCGCTACTACACCGGTAGTGGTTCAGTTATATGTCACCAAGCTCTAATTTCATTTCCAGAAGCAAAAATAAAATAAATAAATAAAAAACCACTTAGAGAGTTAAATAAAATCAGGTGTATTTCTGGTTTTCTGCACTGAGAGAAAATTTGATGCACTGAAGTGCATCAAAATAACATGCATTTTTGTCCCAAAATCGAGACACCAAAAAGCATCAGAAAGAGAAAGTGCATCACGATGATGCATATAAAGGGTCCTACGATGCACATGGTCACGTTGATACACATATGTGTTTCGGTTTGGGACAAAGCCGATGATGCACCAAGATTCATCAAAACATGTAAAATTGATGCACCAGAAAGACGAAATTTCAAATTACAATAGCGATATGCGTGTTAGTAAGCAACCGCGTTTCGTTTCCCACGTGTAACAAAACTACAAAGCTCTTGTTCACTTTCTCTTTGCGGAAATATGTTTTTCTAACTGTAATATGTTTTTCTGTCTGCTGCGATGACACACCAAACTACGCTATGAAACACCAACGTGCATCCTGATGCTTCTCTGTGAAACACCTTTGTGCATCGAAATTATTCTCAGGGTGTAGTATATACTCTGTGCTGATGAAGGACTACCTGACCATTCTAAATAGAAATTCAACATTTTACTACTCTCTACTCAAATTTATAGAAAAACGTGAAATGTGTACGTGAGTTCTTTTTTTAGCCTCTTTAAATGCTCTGCAATTGCCCTGAAAAGCTCTACAGCTAAGAGAGATTTTTTTTTGTTTTTATTTCTTCTCTTCGGCTGTCCGTGCTCGCGGTTAATTACTAGGTTTTCTCATCATACTCCACTTTACCAATTTATCTAACGCAAATTTCAGTTGAATTTAATATGTCCCTCATATATTTAACTGGGATCCATTGCAGCTATTTTTAGGTTTTTTAAATGTTCCTATTCATCGCTCGCAGCCGAAGCGAAGAGCAATTATAATTTTTTCGTCGAATATTTAAATAACTTATTTATTTACCTTCGCCAGGGAGGCTATATTTTTTTCGTGTTTGTCTGTGCGTCCGTATGACTGTATGTTGGCTGTTTGCTTGTTAGTAAGATAACTCAAAAAAATTTGAACGGATCTTCACGAAAATTACAGGGATTGTTTGGCATATTGACAGCAATTGATGATTAACTTTTTGTGAAAATTCGTTCATCTGTTTGCCAGCCTACTCTTCTCAGTCCCACAACTCAAAAAGTTATGGACGGATTTTCATGAAATGTACACGAGCTGTTAGGTTTATTATGAAGAGTGCGCGACCAAATTTTTGTGATGGTCTATTAGTTCCTTTCCTTGTCGCTGTGATTGATTTTATGCTTATTAGCACAAAAACTCGAGAAGTTCTAATTGGATCTTTATAAAATTTACAGGAGTTGTTAATAATGTTAAAAGACATGAATTATTAAGTTTTGGTGATGATCGGTAGGTCCGTTTGTGTGTTTGACTTGTGTTTGTCATAATGTTTGTTAGAAGAATAACTCAAAAAGTTATGAATGGATCTTCAACAAAATTGCAGGAAGTGTTAATGCTGTCAAAAAGCACAAATGATTGGTTTTTGGTTTGATGCAAAAAAAAAAAAAAATCATGGTTTCAGAGCCAATTTGAATTTTTAGTTACCGTTGCCTTCCCTGGCGGAGGTATGCGCTCTAGTTAACACCCGCGATTGAAGTGAAAGAGGTGATAATGTTTTCATTGAAGATTTAAGTTTATACATACATATATATACATCTTCGAAAGGTATATTAAGCGTTTCAACTGGATTTATATATTTGGCCGAGCTTTCGACAGTCTAAACGAAAGTCGTTTACAAGGCAAAACTTGAAGAACCCAAGAGTTATACTATGTACATACTATGTGTCAATGGTACGGAAGAGTAGATTTTTCGAAAATATTTTGTTTGAGAGGTCAGGGCGCATTATATGCATTATATACCTGTATACAAGAAGGGCTGATGCCTAAGTGCTCATATATATGTATAAATATATAGATCTGTATATATTTGTATATTTATCGGTCCACCCAAAAACGGTTAGAAGGATTGAACAATATTCATAATTTTTTGTAGGGAGTTTGGTCGGTTTACCTAGATGTGACCCATGCAAGAAAGAAAAAATAGGCCTAGTTGGCTATAGAAAAGGACAGCGTTGAATTTTCTCCGCCGCGGCGAATTTGCCTCCACGGCGATAGATCGCTGAGAAGTTCGATTTTCCTATGTTATTATAATAGTGAATAGTTTGAGCACCTACTTCCGTAGCAACGGCGATCTAACAGAGGGAGAAGCAAAGGCAATAATTATGACGATAGAAACGAAGAACCCCTGCACGAAGGTGTTCCGACACTGGATGTGACCCATGACAAAAACTGGGATTAGCTGGCCATCAAAAATGATGGCGATGAAATTTGCTCCTTCCGCGAGTGGTCTTACGCCACGAGGCGTTCTAGTTCTATATTTGTTTGTCTGTCTACCCAAAAATAGGGAGAAGGAGTTGAACTATACTCAAGTTTTTTTTTTTTTTTTGCTGGGAGTCTGGTAGGTTGACCTAGATGTAAAGAAATGCTAAAATTACAGTAAGCTGATCATCAAAAATGACGGCGTTGAATTTTGTGTCTTCCATCCAAAAAGAGGCAGAAGAAGTCGAGTCATAGAAATTTTCTTCAGGTTGTCAGGTGGGATGACTGAAATGTGAATGCTGCCAAAATCTAAAGTTAGCTGGCCATCAAATATGACAGCGTCGCATCTTTCCCCACCACAGACGATGGTCTTACCCCAACAGGCGTTCTAGTTCATTGCTGCGGTGATGTGAGACTTTAATCAAAACTATTTTATTTTTATTATTATCGAGGGGATTTCACGACCCAAATTGGAGCGGTTGAGCGATGTTATTATTATCATCATCTTATTTGTAGCAAATATTAGATTAGATTAGATAGGCGGCAGTAGACGAACCAAGAGGCCCATTCCCAAAGAGACACCGGGACTAACACCCCGGCCTCTTTGAGCTATTGCCATTATGTTAGTAGGATATAGAGGATTGGGGAAACGAGAGGAGAGAAAACGGAAGACGGAAGAGAAAAAAAAAAAAATAAAAACAGAGGGGGAGAAGAATCTCCGCCATGAATGCCCCCAAGCATGATCGATTGCCACTGATATACGGAGCTTAAATCTATAGATGGAGTGGAAGTGAGAAGAAGTCAGCATAAAATGGCCTAGGAAGCTTTGGTAGTTAAGTGCTTGCGACTCGTGGAGGAGGAGTTCTTAGCTGAAGAAGATATCTCTCCCAGTGTATGGCAAGACGATTACGTTTTGAATACTGCTCCACCTGCGCTGATTTTGTTCTAGATTATGTTTACCATTTCAAATATCCCTTTTTTCCCTCTGAGACTCTATGTATTACAGGGACGGTACCATGACGACTTCAAGTTCTGCATATAACAGATCATATGTAGCTGCTACACAAAATTCTTTGTCATTGTATAAAAATTATTCTCCATAGTTTAGCCAAAAAGCTATGAGAAATTAACCAAATTGTGACCTCTGGAGATGTGATCTTGTGACTCAGAAATCACCGTGCCATAACTAAAATAACAGTAGAATAGATACAGCTCATTATGATTGCAGCAGTCCGACAAAGATTATAGTGTATATCTTACACAGTAATCCGCTATCTGTTTTATTGACATGTACCTTTCGCTAGCTTCGCTACGTGCTGCTTCACATCTTTACCAGTGACTGTCATTTTCCCAGCCTTCATGCGCGTGTGTAGAGTCAAATGAGTGTAAATTTCAATTAAAAGTATAAGTATGAATATTTCTGTGCAATGTAACATATTCAATTTAATTTATAAACTTATCTGCATATGTTCGAGTATCCATTCTCCAAGTCTATCTGCTACAATAATTTTCGAAAAATTCCGACACAGCCTCTTTCCTACTGCTCCTCTTAAATCTTCGATTAAAACTAACTTGATTAGATTTTTAATTTATCCGCAGCTGCACATCTTTTGCCAATTTATCTGAAGCTATGATCAATTTTTTGAAGTTGATTTCTGCTTTTATTAAATTTTTTGATATGAATTTATTTGTCATTTCTGCAAATACCGCCTGCTGCACCAAGTATCAACTACCTGCGTTCAAGTTCCTCATCCGTGGCTGCGAAATTTTAGCTCCGTTTTATCTACCCGAATAATCTTACCTCGGACGCACCCACGCCCTGCACGATTCACGACAGCACTTACTATTTTTCAAATCTATATCCCTCAGTGAACACAAACAAACGGAGGACAGCGATAAAAGCATCTTCACCTGAATAGAATCAGGTTCCGCGGTCGGTGCACTATTCCTATTCCCGGCCCGGAAGTACCTACCAACGGTCGTTCCCATTCCTGGCCAGAGTGGCAAGCGACGGTTGGAGCTGTCAGCAGCTGATGAGCCTGTCGTCAGTTAGCCATGTACGGAACAAGCGGCGGATGCATTAATTTTACTCTGTTTGTTGTATTACGACAAGGCCGCAGGTTGTTGTTGAACAAAAGTTGAATCTGTTTGTTTTGCCTTTTTGGCTGAAAATGAAGTGAGCAAATTGCCAATTCAGAATAAAAGGCAGATCCATTCATTTTTGTTTTAGTTGTTTATTGAATATCGATTGCAGCATAAGAGGCAGGTGCCAGCTGTTTTGATTTGCTTGTTCACTGTGTATGATATGAAAATAAAAAAGTGAAATTTGGGAATATTAATTGATGTATACTTGTTCTCTTTGCTTGTTTGAATTGTAAATGACAGATTATATGACGAGCAGGGGAGGCGTTTACTTTTCATTCTTTTGTTATGAATCCTTATTTTATAAAAGTTCTCTCACTCTCGACGTATTGAAGACGGATGGAGGCATAAGAAAAAACGTTTATTTCTAACTTTTGTCTTAAATGCGTAAGAAAGAAGCTGTTAGTTGCAACTAGCTTCGTTTGCATTATGTTTTTTTTTTTCTGTAGGTAAAATTGAAAAATAGGTGCACGTTGAGAAGGATAGTTTTGTACAAAATGTCCTTTTCGTTTATTGACAAGGGCCAAACAATAAAATCGGTTGTGGAAAATCATTAGGATACATTTATATTACATTCTGCTAGTTGTAGTTTGATGTGAATGTATATTTACCTCCGCCAATGATGTTATCTTTTCGTCGGGTTTGTATGGTTGTTTGTCTGGTCTTTTTGCCTGCGCGTGTCTGTCACCAAGATAACTCAAAGAGTTGCAGACGTATTGTAACGAAACTTACTAGGACTGTTTAGTATGTTAAGAGCAACAAGCGATTAACTTTTGGTAAAGATCCGTTAATCTATTTGTTTGTCTGCCTCATATTCTTAATACTATGACTCGAAAAGTTATACAGGGCCTACGGATTTTTATGAAATTTACACGAGTTGTTCTGTAAATGACGAAGAGTGAATGACCCAACTTTCATGATGACTTACTCGTCCATTCGTTTGTTTGTAGCTGTTTTTAATATTAAGCGTGTGAGCACAATAACTCGGAAAGTTATGAATGGATCTCTATGTTATTTACAGGAGTTCTTAGTTTTTTAAAAGACATAAATGATAAAATTTTGGTGATGATCGGGTGGTCTGTTTGTGTGTTTGACTAATGTTTGTATGAATTTTTGTTAGCAGCATGACTCAAAAATTATAAACGGATCATCAAGAACATTACTACTACTTTGAATACATTTAAAAGGCTCAAATGATTAGATCTTGGTGTCCACGCAAAAAAGTAAATAAAGATTTCCCAACCAATTTGAATATTTGTTACCGTTGCTTTGCTTCGCGGAGGTATGTGTTTTCAGAGTGCTCAAGCTTGAAACAGCTATGGGCTGTGCGTGTAATTATCTTTTTATTACGAAAGTCGATAATAAGAGGGATCTATGCTCAGTAACAGCAGTGGAAAGCAGTTTTCCAACACACTGTATGTCTGATTTACCAGACATACAGTGTCTGGTACAGTGCCAGATACTAAAAACCATAGATTAGGTCGTATCATAATTTTTCTATGTTTTTAGAAAAATATACGCAGGCTGGGGAACAACAATCCCGTGCATCAACTTTTTGATTTATTATTGATAACTTAGTTCATCCGCTACAATTCATGCTTGCTTAAGATAATGAAGGAAATCCCAGCAATAAAGAATATACTCTTTTTTATTTGCAGCCGATACAACCTAGCAAATAGATGTTGGTCTTCTGTAGACCATCCATCACATTCAATTCTTCTATTTCTCCGACTGTATCGAGCAATAGATGTAGGTGCTATTACAACAGTGCAATTGCAGAATTATAAATTTTCTTTACTTCTTTGTTATGTAGTTGAGCATAGAAAATGGAATAGTGCAACTATGCGTATCTATTTCATTATTTCCTACGCACATGGGGTTATTTTTGTCGGAGTTTGTCTGTCGGTCTGTTTGGCTGATAGTCTGTCAGTCTGTCACCTAGATGACTCAAAAAGTTCTGCACGTATATTCATGAAATTTATAGTGATTGTTAAGTATTTAAGGAGGAGCAGATGATTACATTTTACTGAAGATCCCCTCAACAATTTGTTTGTCGACCTGATTTTTCTTGGAAAGTAATCTAAAAAGTTATAAAGGGATCTTTATGAAACTTGCATAGAATTTTAGGCATGTCATGGAGAGTAGAATTTTGCGATTATTTTTCGCCCGCTTGTCGCTTTGTCTCAATGTTTTTTGTTTCCTGTTGCCAGTAACATAACCCAACTATAGCGCCTCGCGGGGCAAGACCGGCACCCGCGGTGGGGGGTAAATTCGACGCCCTCACTTTCAATGGCCAGCTCACTCTAGAGTTTTTACATTTTTCATATCTAGGTCAACCCACCTGACTCCTTGCATAACATTAAGAACGTGAGCTTACCAAGTTTTGTAAGTGAAGCACTTCCTTCACAAAGTTCAAGCCGGAAAATCCTCTAACAGCAAAAAAAAAAATATAATAAAATTCCGAGCGACATATGGTAATTACTTGGCAACGAGACTGGACATCTTCTATATTTGGAATATCTCTTTTCAATATATTGATTTATCGAAACAGGAAGATCATATATGTAGTAACTACAAAGAAAATAAAACAACTTCATATCATTGAGTCCATTTCATATATAGGCAAGCGTGAACACATTCTGTTGTTAAAACGCTAGCTCCATTTAAATTTCAGAGCGGAAAATTATTCTCAGGAGGGAAGAGTAATAACCTTCGTGTAACTAATTCCAACAACGCAACATTCAAACCAGGACCGAACAAGTTTCAACACTGGCCACTGTCTCTTCTCGAAAGTTCTACAAAAAAAGTCTACAACTTGACTATAACCGTGTAGAGCATTCTTATCTTTCCATTGTAGTGAAATGCAGATTCTTATTTCAAGGAACGAACGTGTTCGAACGGAACAACGCAAAATCACCGTAAATAATTATCCAAACAAGTAGGAAGCTGTTCTGGAAATGGAGCGTAATCTTTGAATTTGACCTCCGCACGTAAGCAGGTCTCTTTAGAGCGCCGTAACCAGAGTAGTCCTTGTTTGGCTGGAGCGGTAGGTTACTACCAGGTCAGTCTGCTGAACAATAGGCGTGAACATTCGGCTTGTACCAAGTTCCCACAGGATGAACTTCTTAATTTGTGCCATAAAATTCGAACTTTGTCCTGTTTCAGGGAGATATTTTGTGTTGATCAACAGGGGCGACAAGATGA
>LQNS02007216.1:13960327-13995634 GCA_001587735.2 Parhyale hawaiensis
TATTAATATAAAAAGGCACAAATGATTAGATTTTGGAGTTTATGCAAAGAAAATTATGGTTTCAGAGCCAATTTGAATTTTTGCTACCGTTAGCTCACTTGGCGGAGGTATGCGCCCTCAGAGTGCTCTAGTTGGTTACTATTCCCTGATGGAGAAACAATGTAAGATAGCTGCGTATTACCGTACATGAATTTTGTGACGTCACAAGCCTCATTACCCATGGTGCACTGTAGCTTTTCCCCGCCCCGTGGGTTAACCTTGTGTAATCTTATCATTCTTGTGCTATCTGTTACTGATAAAGAGCGCAACACACGAATTAACGTGGGAACAGCGTTATTAATATTATAGATATTTACAAAGAGAAAAGAAAAGCTTAGCTTAGCTAGAATAAAATCAATATATAGCCGTGGTAACGGTATAGCTAGCACAGTACTATTCAACACGTATTTTTTAGGCAACTACAGGAGACAAGACGTTCACTTAAAGATTTCTGGTCTAAATGTGGCCTTAAGATTAACACTGATGATTGAAAACTTGTTATTCAGCATGTATATACCGTCGGAGGGTTGGAAATTTAAGATATCATCTCCGAGATTCCAAGTGTTATAGACAGCTGGAATACTAGGTATTCCGGTCTCAAATATCGGATATCAGTTTTATTTTAATTATCCCCTGCTTCGGACATCAAACCTTACATTTTCTTAAAGTGTTTGGCCAAATTTTTCAAAATTATTATCTTTTTCAAAATTTGCCATAAAAACAATAAAATGTCAATAAAGAAATAAAATATCAACAATTTCGAAAAATGTCGCAAACAAAAACATCCTAGAATTCATTTCTACATACAACCGCAGAGTTTCAGTTAAATCGGGCAATAAATAAAACGAAGACTGTTTACCTAGACGCTGCCCGTTACCGCTTTGAAAATTGTCCAAGTTCCTGTATCGGTAATGCGGTAATTTACAGCCGACTTCGGTAACGGTAAAGGGGTAACGATTTGGGGTAAAGCAGTATTACCGGATTACCGCTTTACCTCTTCTATAGTCCGGTAACCCACTTCTGCTGATCATTATCTCCGCTAATGAGGCTATGTTTTTGTCGAGCTTGTCTCTTTGTCTCTCTGTCACACAGATAACTAGAAGTTACGGACGGATCTTTACGCAGTTTACAGAGTGTTAGGTATGTTGGGAAGAACAGTCATTAACTTTTGGTGAAGATCCTTTAGATCGTTTGATTGGCTGCCTCTTTCTCTTGGTGAGATAACTTGAAAAGTTTTGTACGGATCTTCATCAAACTTGTAGGAATTGTTCCTTCTCATTGTCATTCCTTCTCATCATGACATGCACAATTGCACAGGGTCATATCTCACTCTATCATTGATGTCCAATGATTGTACTACCCTAAAAATTTATGCGCTTGAACGAAAAACTATATCATCAATGTAAGAAATTTAACGAGAAAAACATTACTGCACCGAATTCCCGTTTTCTGTACTCCTCTTAATCGATTGTCTGTACTGTGAAGAATATCTTACTCTTTGCTGTTGATTTTCTATTCAGATGCCATAGTAGATTAGAGTAATTAAAGTTTCGACGTGGGCAGAAAGTAGAAATCACTATCCACGAGAGCGGCAAGAGATACTACAGAAGCTTTCAATAGATTTTATATTTATTGGCAAAACAAGAAGTGAATTCAATTTTCAGGATTCCTTAATTTTTCCACGATCTCCACCCAGGCCTAATTCTAGCCTATTATATCCATACCTAAACAGATCAAGGGTGACCTGTAAGTTCTGTTACTACTGAAAAAGCCACATTTTCTTACGTAAGTGGACCAACATTGATGTTGAGTTGCGGCAAAGAGGTAGGAATTCAGGGAGAAGAGCCTGCACGATTGTCTACAGCAGCACAGGCGCGCCGGATGCAGCACGCGTGGGAGCCGCCGCGCGCAACACGCGCAGCCGCAGGTGTTGCTGGGCTGGGAATGAGCTACTCAGGAATGCGGATAGGGGAGGAGGGCAGAGCACCAGATGTTTGGAATCGGGAATTTAGGAATGGGAACTGCTCCCAGCGTAGAAGGGTTCTGTTGATAGTGCGTGTCTGGCAGGAAGAGCCAGCTGGCGGCTGAAGTGGGAATGTGGTGCGTCAGGAATGTGGGAATACAGGAACGCAGCACGTGGTTACGTGACTGTTCATTTCCTTCCTCTTGCATGTTTTTGCAGTATCCGTAGTCTCTTTGTTTTTGGTGCGCAGAACATTCCTGGTCGTACGTCATAACCTCTTTTCACTATTAATTTTCGTTCTGTTCGTACTATAGGTTAATTTAACCCAGCAATATATCGTGCCCAATTCACTGAACATATTTATTAGAGCTGTTCCTATGATGAATTAAAGTTTTATATATTCCTGTTTTAATGAATAAATATCTGTATTTCCTTTATATTTATTGATGTTTGTTAAGCATGTTTATCTACAACTGATATCTGCTTGTCAGGAGTGTTTTTCTTTCCCTTCGTCCTAATTTTTTTATTTTATTTTACATACTTTAGTTTTTCGTGACTCTAACGATTATCTTGCAATTGAATTTTATCCTGTTATTCATATCGCTGTCCAATTTTTCTATATAATTTTCTTTCCTTTTCACAAAAGAACTCAATGTTCGCTTACGACATTTAGGTATATTCATCAAAGAGCAGGGATTGCAGTGAAATTATTTTAGGTTTTTCTCTTCGCGCTCAGAATTTTATACAGGAAAACCCTTCCCTGAACGCAGTAACTGTTACACAGTGAACAGAAAAGGCATGGTTCTTTTCAGCATACACTTGAAGAAAAAAGATCCTGAAAGCGACATGACGTTGTAATACTTATGATGCTTCAGTGTTGTGAAACGAAACAGCAAGAAAAGGACGATCAGCTATCTACCAGTTCTATGCACCTTGCGTAGTGGGGTCAGATACCTGAGTTTTTGCCTTTCGAGTTGCACTCGTTCATATCCACCCACTCACATAGCCGATCCGACTTTTATGTAAGAATAACTTCGGCATTATTGTAGTTTTTGATCCATGTTACATAATTCAAACGAATTTTGTCTATGCAAACGTCTGTGAATAAGATGTCCTTTGTTGACGTTCGATGCTGATGTTTGTTGTTCCTATAATTAGCCGTTAAACTTCAGGAAGCTTACGGAAGGCTACATTCATCCGAAATAATTATCATACAATCTACTTCTATCAATTTATGAACTTTATATCCTTCTTTGTAAAAAGTTGTTGGTTTTCAGCAGTACAAACACTTAAAAAAATCTCTGTAAATACCTAAGCATGTTAGATTCAACTCTAGCGAATTAGATTTGTCCCACACCTTAAACTAATTTTTCTGCGTAAAACATAATCTCTTATGTTCATTAATTACCTCCGCCAAGGAGGTTATGTTTTCGTCGTATTTGTCTGTCTGTTTGTTTGTCTGTCCCCAAGATAACTCAAAAAGTTATGAACCGATTTGGATGAAATTTGCAGGGATTGTTAGGTATGTGATGAAATTAACATGAGTTGTTAGGTTTATAACAAAGAGTAGATGACCAAATTTTGGTAATGATTCGCTTGTTCGTTCGCTCGTTTGTCACTGTTTTTAATTTTATGCTTGTTAGTACAATAACTCAAAAAATATTGAATGGATCTTCATGAAATTTATAGGAGTTGTTAGTAATGCTAAAAGACATAAATGAAAAAATTTTGGTGCAGATCGATTTGTTCGTTTGTATGTTTGACTCATGTTTGTCATAACGTTTGTTAACAGTATAACTCAAAAAGTTATGAGCGGATCTTCAAAAAAATTGAACAAGCTGTTAATAATATTAAAAGGCACAAATGATTAGATTTTGGAGTTTATACAAAGAAAATTATGGGTTCAGAGCCAATTTGAATTTTTTGCTACCGTTGCTTCACTTGGCGGAGGTATGCGCTCTCAGAGTGCTCTAGTTTGTACTACTTCCTCTCTATTCAGGAATTAGCTTGTCAGAAGCGCAAAAAACTGCGTCGAATACACATGCCATCGCCCACTCCAAGATCCGCTGTATTTTGAGTTTTGTCTTCTCCGAGCTGTTGGTAAGATGCACAAATTTGGCTTGTACCAATTACGCTAAAGCACATCATATTATGATTCATTCTATTAGAAGGGGTCGGTAAGATATAAATATATAAATTTACTAGAGATTTGGCATTCCAACGCCTGTTGTGTATTTATTGTGCGCGTTTGGTGGATTTGCGCGATCGATCGCGCTGCGCAATCGGTGGATGTTGTAGGTATTAGGCCGTAATTTCGGGTAAGTTGGACTATATTCGGGTTTAATGCCGGGTAGGTTAGGGGAGGCAAGGACTGTTTTTTTTTCTATTTCGCTTTTTTCTTTTTCATTTTAAAATTTGAACGATCCACCGATTGCGCAGCGTGATCGATCGATTGCGCAAATCCATCAAACGCGCACAACATATTCATTTTATGTGGTCTGAATTTTTAGGTTAACGCATCAAATTACAGCAGTAACCAGAAGTTCTTTAAAGAAACGTTTCGCTACATACAGTCAGAAAAATACAATGAACTTACTGGACGCTCCGGACACGTACTGTGGAGTCTGTATTATTATTATATTTTTTTGTTGCGTCTGGAAAAAAAAAAATCCAACTGCTTCAAAAAATGTGATCTGTTTTTTGTACCAGTTGAACCATCGGGCGGCACAATGCCTCTGCCGCGCACTGGCTACCTGCTCCGACCCACTTCAGTTCCCAGCACACGTCTCTCCTGAATTATCCTCAGTCCTCAGTCTTACTTTTTCGTATGAAAGATACCAAATTAAAAGATAGTTAAGATACCAGCTGCTCTCAACCGGTAATGATACTTTTAATCTATAGATATAACAACTGGAAAGAGTAAAGTAAAGATACCCCCAAGCTTTTTACAGAGTTTGTTAACATCTGTCACTAATTGTAGTATCTTAGTGTTTTCTATTTATCATGCTATAGCTAAATCACGGTTCCCGGTACTTTTTTTTATCATTTAATGTTCGCAAGCAACGATCCTAACGATACAGAGTGAATTTATTACTTTATATTCTAGATATATCACTTCTTCATAAAGTTAGTTTGTCAGCTTTCTGTTTAAAGAACTACTCGTATCCTTGTGGGTCAGCTTTTTAGCTGTAGTACAAAGTTCCGCTGACTAGCCGACCTATTAGCGTAGTAATAAAGAAGACAAAAAAAATCGTCAAGGCCCCGGCTCAAGTTCATGGCCGTACACGTCGAAGACAAAATAACTTCTCGGTCAGCAAAGTCGCAGCAGTCTGTGCGGGTCGTATCAGTTACGGTCATATAAAGAGTACAGCTGTGGGCCAGGATACAGTGACGCAATGGCTAATATTTGATATATTATGTTACTTGAAGCCAGTAAGATTCACACACTTATCTAAAAATACCGTATATCACTTGTAGTTGGAACACAGTCTTATCGAATAATGATTAAATCAAGATCAGTATAATAAAGTTAAAAATCTGAGAGGCAAGAATGATACCAAGTGAGCGGCAGACGCCTTTAACGGACCATTTCCAATCTTGAAAAGTTTGAATATTTTACAGTAGACTTAGTAGTCTTCATTCCTGTCTTTATTTTTTAAATAAATCATAAGTTAAGTCACTATATACGAAAAGCTTTATTTGTTACATCCACTTTGTCGAGTCTTGAGCCCTGCCAGAGTATTAAAGCCAGTCGTAGCGCACCGCTATTGGTCGGTACGCCAGGAAAATATGGGGCCGATTTAGTAGACCAATAAGGCTTTTGTCCTTCACTTGTTAACGAGATTGTGCTCTGGACTTCCCTTCTTGCTTACGATGTGATCTGAGTTTCCAGAACCAGGTACTTCATCTGTGGAATTATCGCTGCCATCAGGGACTAGAGCTTGCTAGCCTCATGCAGTTCTCGATGCGCAGCCTTCGCCTAAGCCATTATTATTATTATTATTATTACGAGAAAGTATTGAGCCCTATTCAAGAGTAACAAAGGGCTAAATAGCCAAATTTTAAACTCAAAAGTCTCATAAAGATTGTATTATTTAGACGTATAGGATACTACGGTAAAATGTGAATTATACTATACATAGATTAAGTTTTAGGATTGACTATTAACCATTCTAAGTAGTTAAAAATACTTAGAAATATAATGAATTTTGATTTATTACAAACAGATTGCACAAACATTATTGTTATGATGACCACTAAGTACTATTAAGGATTAAAATGTGTACTCCTGCTGCAGCAGAGTGTTCATGAGTAAGTGGTTCAGGAGTTTTGTGAATTTCCCGAATGAAGGAAATTTGCATTTGCGGGGCCGTACGTAGTAGGAACGTACGTACGGTCTGTTATGTTCTACTCACTGCATGAGACACGAAAGTCCTCAAAAATCAATCATTCTTACGTGTAAGTGGATGCGTTCAGTTGTCAATGCGCTCGATTACAAAAGGACTGTATTCTAAATCCTATTATACATTCCATACACGTCTATCAAATGCACATGTGTAAGTCATTTAAATATTATGTTTAAGGAAGAGATAACATTAAGTATGAGTAAAGGAGTTATGAGCACACCGACCAACAGCAAACCTTTTCCGTTATGTAATATATATTTAAACTTGTGGTAATTTTCAGTTTTTGTCTGCAAAGGCTCGCTTCTTTTACGTGGTGTGAAACGTAACGAGTGAAAAATGGCTAACAATAGGCTACAACATGCGGATGTCTAGTTCCGACATGTATGTACGTAATTTTGTGCTGAAGTAACCTAGGCTTCCGTAAGAACAGAAGTCCTTCAGAAGGAGACTTGTTCCAACGCGTCAGTGTGTAACCTTGACGACCGGGCCTAAGCGCGAACACGCACCCACGTGTCTGCTTACCTGACTCGTTTTCTACGAAAAGCAACATTACAGATGGCAGGATATGACAATATCCCCGAGAGTGTAGCAGTTGTTGGATGAGGAGAACTATAGGAAAAATTTTCCAATATTTTTATTATTCTTTCGCGTTGCGAGTCACTCTAGGTACAAGTTTTATTTTAGTGACTAAATAAATAATATTTTTTTGCACGCCCAGCATCTCAGCACTTTAAAATGCGGGTTCTTCAACACTCTACCGAGGATATGATAATATATCTCTCTAGGGCATAATTTTTTTCATAGAGAAGCCAAACATCTCGGGTTAAACACACAAAAGTCAAATTACTGCAAGTATGTAAAGCCATGCGTCTGTATCGGATCTGAGATATAATGCTGTTGATTACGTCCCATATGTTATCTAAACTCAACATTGATAACATATAGTGACCATGCGCTGCACGTGCTGCAAGTGGACTTGAAATTGGTTCTATACACCATAACGGCCAACGGGTTATCCTAGTTTAGAGTCGTGTCGATTTCTTCCAAGTAGTGTTATGACATGATCGATCCCTTGCACAAAGTAAACCAATGCAGTTTTATTATGTCTCATAATATCGCATATGTTGTTAAAACATGAGTGATGTTGACCAAATAGTTGCTTAAAGCTTATAGCAACATGGATAAAAAATATGAATATGACTTTCACTTGCAAAAAAAAAAAAAAAAACAAAAGGTTAAGTACGTGTCATAAATTGTGCATCGATAAAATGCTGCTTTTAAAACAATAACTTGAAAAAATCCTGTTGCTATCAACTTTTTGCTATCCCTCTTAACTCTACTTGGTAGTCGCATAAACTATCTCTTACAATTGTTTTTTTCACGCTGCTTCCTCCGATGTTGTACTTCCACGGTTTCGCGAACTCTAAAAGTTACCAGGAAGTGTTATTATAAACAAAAACTACGGACGGTACTTGCCAATCACAAAAGTACAGGCGACTGTAGAAGAATTTCCAATACCATTCCCGTTTATATCGGCTCTTAAAAATATATTTACGATTGGGAGCGGCGATACTTCTTACGCGCCCTCAAGAGTAAACAGGCACGAGCTCTGTGAGCTCCGACGTTTTTGTACGTTTATTATTGATATTATCAGGCCGCAAGGGGCTAAGGATCCGTAAGTGCTCAGTTCTGTGAGCAACGCTGTGTTGCTATGTTGTTGTTTTAATGAACGATTGTGTTATGCAGTAGAATTTTACTACAATCAGCCTTTAATTTTTTATTCTTTAGTATTTCCACAGGCACCGTTACAGAATGTATTTATGGATGCTACCTTTGAGTGTTAAAAACTATAAAGCGCGTTAAGCCGAGGAAAAAACAAAGATTACGTGTCTCCGAAGCGATAGTTAATCTTCAATAAAGTTTTTTATGAGAACTTGTGCCGACGAAAGGAAGAAGTGACTCATTTATCACAGTGTTGGTTGGTATCAGTGCGCGGGCTACTCAGCAGCAGCAGCAGCAGGCTGAGGAAGGTGCGGGGTTTGGTCGCTCGGTCCGCACATGTCGCCCAAATTCCAGAGTCGGTGGGAACGCAGCCTCCAATTCTGTTCTCACGATACCCTTCTCGTTGCCAAAAACCGGATGATTTTCCCAAAATTCCTTCTATTATAACCCACCCTGCATCGATTGTCGCCGAACTATGTAATTTCCTGATAGCGTTTGTCAAGTTTTGTACATTGTAATGGGCTTCTAGGTTGTAAGTAGTAAGATATTCTAAACGTAAATAAAAAGAAATGTCTTGCCTAGCCACGTTTGGCATCGGCAACGCGAGCTCGCCGCGGTCTCGTACTCGTGGAGCGCACACCTGCCACGAGGCATCACGTGCCCGTGACGTCACTGGCTCGCCGGGTATATAAGCACGGCCACTCTGGTCTCTCGTCAGACTTTACCCAGAGCTCTTTCTCTGCTGAGCTTCCTTATCCGCTCTCTGCCGCCTCGCATACCAGCCACCATGGCTCTGTTTGCCCACAAGAAGCCCGCTGTCACTCTCAAGAAGATCAAGAAAGCCATCAAGACAGTCCTCAAACGATCGATCTACATCATTACGAAGAAACCGAAGAGAGTTGAGAAACCTCGCATGGTGGAATTCGACATCGAAGTCAACGACAACATCCACAACGAGGCTCTTGAAACAAGACTTCGTCAGATGATCGAGGCATCGCCAGCTTCTCTCGACCTTGAACTTGATCCTGCGCATCCCAAGGGAGTTTTGGTTTTGGACGACAACGCCCAAGTTCAGTTCGGCACTTTTTGGATTGATGAAGACGACGAAGAAGATATTAGCAGTTTGTGCCCTCATTTGTGTTCATTCAAGAGGAATTCTACCAGAAGTTCGACTGTGTCAACGTGAAGAACAGTTTTTTGTTGAGTTCTGTCGACGTGTAGAATTTTTCTGTTGCGACTTTGGCGCTGCCACGAGTTATTTTAGCTTTGTCTGCTGGTAGAATTTTTCTGTTTCGCCGTTGTCACTGCCATCAATTGTTTTAACGTTGTCTGCGTGTAGAACTTTCCTGTTTCGACTTAGTCAACGTGATTTTACATCTTGTACTATGACGTGCCCCTGTGTCAAAGTTCGTATGTTATACATTCTAAGTTTGATCTGTGATAGAGGTTGTATAATCTCCGATTCCGGGCTGTATACCTTCGCCACCTGACATGTAGATGCGATTGGTATATACCTTGTCTGTGATAGTAGAAAGACATTTGGAGTATTTATTTGATATTACGCGAAGCATTGCAAGCTATGTTTGGACGTGTTTCGCAAACTAAATAAAATAATTTGATTTTTTACCTGAATATTATTTTCCTTTGTGGTACATAGATTAAGATAGAAGAATACAAAACATGTTACGGAAAGAGAGATGACTGAAACGAGAACGAAGGTGAAACAAAATGAGATTGGAATTGGAAAAATATTGGAAATAAAAAAAAGAAATATAGGCAAAGATTTCCAAGAAACTTTCTAAAGACTTAATACAGTACATTACAAGAAGTCACAAAGCAAAAAAAAAAAAAAGAAAAAACTTTCCTCAATCCGAACAGAAAATGAATAAATAGTTCTCCAATTTTCCCCGTATTTATCGGGAAAGCCGAGCTCTTTTCGCCGAATAAAATACGAAAAAATATACAAAAATAATATGTTTTCTGTCATGAAGAAGCAAAAAAGAAAACTACGAATGTCCCTGAAAGAATCGCACGTTTTCCTAGGATCATTTCCTGCCACAGATGTAGGGGCGGGGCATTCGGATGCGCCCCTCCCACTGCGGGCCTTACATTCTGGTGGAATCACAATAATAAAATGTGAATGAAAATATGAGCAGTGATATACTGATATATATAGTCTCGTACGCACTATCGAGACTCTCTTTTTCTAGAAGTTCATGAACTGGTAATGTGCACTGCAGTAGTGAGCACCTATGAAATCGTGCATAATGAGCACAATTTGTATAGATTGACAACGTATAAAAAAAAAATATATTAAAGAACAAGGCATATCCGCAATTTGGCACTTTTAAGAACCTTTTGTATAGGTTCAATATTCATCAGAAAATATTTTCTTACTCACTGTTACACCTAATATGCGACGTTAAAAAAATGTACGTAAATAGAATGTATCGAAACACTTGTACTTACTCCCTGAAATCCACCAGTTTTCAAAGAAAGAAATAGACAATAAGAAAAAATACTCATTTTTTCGAAAACACAAAGGGTCTAAAAGTTTAATTAAAACGACATTCACAGCGAAATGTCTATCGGAATTTTAAATTATACTGTAATGAATGCTAAAGAAAGTAAAACAATGATAGGAAATAAGTTAACTGCAAATGTGTGGATTCAGTATTATAAGCGCTAATATTTCGCTTGAAAAGGATCAACAAATTATAATTTTTTTTGTAGGGCCATAAGCATTTCCATGTCTTGAGAACCCATTTAACTCACATTGCGAGGGAAGCAAAATTAACGCCCGCGACTATGCCCTTCTTGATTTGTCAATAAAAATCACTAGTTGAATCATCAGTTAATAAAGGGGTCTAAAGCCATTAATATGTATAAAGAAACAGTTATTAAACGTGCCGAAGTTTAAGTAGGAGAAAAAACAGCGCTATAGCCCTACCTGTTCCGATGGAATTATATGTTATACACTTTTTCACAAAAAAAGAGACAAATTCTTCAGAGAAAATTATAAAACAAAAGACAGACAAAGTTGAAAAAAATGACCTTGGACCATATACTCGTACTGTATTATATATGAAACTGGAATTATATAGCTAATCAGACTTGACCCTTTTCAGCTATGAATGGCAGGCATAGTAAGCGATCGTTCGACTTATTTAATTACCAGATTTAATCGAGAGAGGTGCTACGCCTTCCGTCATAAAAATTAATGATGCTTACCTGTATAGATTTATTTTCTTAAGATTAGTCGTTTATCATGAAATAAAAAAGAAACCAGCTTGAAGTCTTAATAATAATAATCTTTCCGGTTCTAATTTATTTGAGTAAGTAGGTGACCACAATTGCAGGATAAAACTGGACGGCTTCTCCCAGGAACTGGGTGTTGAAAAAAAACTAACAATAAAAATGTTTCAGGCATCCAAAGCTAAACAGAATACGCTTGTGAGCCGAAAAGAAAATGATTTTTCATTCTTAGTAGGACTTGCAGAGTTATCAAAAGCGTTTTTCAGGCACTTGTGCGTAGATTGCGCTGCCGTAACTGCAAGGCCGGCGTCTGTATTTCGCTAATTAGAGAGCATTGGACATAAACACGGGCTTCACTTTGGCTAATAGCAGCTGCGAGTGGAATCAAAACTCTCCATGGATCGGTTTCTTTGGAAACGCAGTTTACCGATGATCAGAATAACAACCTCTGCAATTAAGGACATGTTACTAATAATTATATATTTCCTTTGGATTTCAAGCTTTCGATTCAACCATGAATCATAATCACGAAACGTTTGTATTGAAATTTTAAAATTCGAGAAGTTATGTACATCCTGTACGTATCCTATATTGGGCACGCAGAGGATGTGCGTAACTTCTCACATTTTCAAATTTCATTAGAACTTTTCCTGAAAATGATTCATGGTTGAATCGATATCTCGAAATAGGAAGAAAAATATATTATTATTTGTTAATCTCTTTAATTGCAGCGCTCTGGAATAAGATGTATACAATTATCCATACCCTACTTTACTGCCCACTCAGATTCCCCAGGGGCCTGGTGTTAAATTGATAAAACATCGATAAAATATTTTCTCGTCAACAGAGCAACTTCAAAGAAAAAGTAAACAGTTCTAAGTAATGTGTTTAACAGCTTGAAGCACAAATTTATAGCAAGATATCAACTGTGGGCGACTATGATTGAATTTTAGGACACCAAAATAACCTAAAAATAGATAAAAAAAAACAATTTTATAAGTTAATATAGGCCGGTGCTTATGTATGCCTGTCTCTTTGTAATGGATGCTTCTTCTGCGTCCCAAGAAATTTTTTTTTATTTCAGGTTGCTGTGTTGACTGGAAAAAATTTATCGGGGTTTTATCAATTTGCTCCCAGACTCACTTGGGAAGAGTGGACAGTCAATTTCCTGTGGTCTGTATATATAAGATGAATAATGTATAAATATATTTCTTGTCATTTTTGCCGACTCCGAACCTCCCATCTGATTAGCACAGGTTCAGTGAAACGGTTCGTTCGTAACAGATTTTCAGCTTCACATCTTAGTCATCAATGTCCAGGCTTCATTATTTCGCACAGCAAGGTATTGCTGCTGTTAAACAAAATACTTAACCAGCAACGTATTTTTTCGTAGCTCTGCTGTGTTCTCAGCCCACAATCGAGAAGCAAAGCGAGGCCGCATAGGAGACAGTAAGCGGGCTCTGCTTGTGTGTCCGCGCTCCGCGATCCCTGTTTGTCGAAGTGTTGTTGCGTAATTTAGCGCCCGGCTTTGGGCTGTGAGTGTCGGCGAGGATTCTCTTTTTCTATAGTTCTTCAGAATTTGTACGTATACAGTAATAACCTGGAAATCCCGAATTTTCGATACAATTATTCGCTTTCGTATAGTCATACCTATCCGAGCCATACCTTGTAAAACTGTTGCAAGTAATAACCTTAGAACTCTCAACAAACACGTCATAACCAGCAATTAAGCTCAATTAAAATATTTATGCAATATAGGACACTTCGAGTATATACTGTGAGAACATTAGCAAGGCGAGATAAGAACCGTAAGCGTAATTTCACCCTGCGTCTGAACACCAGAGACTGGTAACCAGAGAGCCAGCAGCCACAAGAAGCTTCATGTCTCTGAAGCGAGACATGGGATGGTGTTACAGAGGAGGTGTGATGTCGAAGGCGTAGCGCAAGGAGTCATAAAAACGCAGCATGTTACAGCACAAAGAGCGCGGGGAGAGTGCATGGCATGGGCTGGCTTGTAAGGCGGCTATTAATGTGCATAATGCGCTGTTACACGGGGTGTGGGTATTGAGAGCGTGGTAATGCTTATGCGGTAAGTGAGGTGTATGGGCTTGTGGAAATATTTAGATGGTGGCGGAAATCTTTATGGGACAATGTGGCGAAATTTGGTTAGGAAATCAATTTTCGATTGGAAGTCATCTTGAAGAGGCTGGGAGATATATTTGACTAGAAAGCCTTTCAAGAGACTATAACCGAAAAGTTTCTGGTGGTAGTCGATCAGCGTCTGTCCAAAGTAGTATTCTTATCAGTAAATCACCTATACTTTTCAAGGCTAGAAAGACATAAAGATAGCATGAGTCAGGCTTCTTGTAGTTTATGAAGAAAATATTATTGTACATCTTTAGGAGAAGTCTCTGAGAGTAATTCCAAAAGTCAAAGCGAATATTCATATTGACGAGATTTTAATTGAGAAGCAGACAGAAAATTTGTGTGAAAGTCCGTAACTCTTCACGCCCTCGTACGTGTAACGAATGCATCAAATTGTATTGTTGTTTGAAAGGTTAGAAGCGCAAAATAGAGATAATATTTCCAACATCAGCATCGGCCATTATTAATTAACAAGCTACCGGACATACACGGCATATTTTTGCAATGCATATCATGCGCAAACATGATACCTTTGCTGGCATTTGAAACAACTTAGGCATAAAAAGTTGCTGGCTAGACTGACTTCGAGCGAAGGATATTTAAATATGGCTGAAGAAGGTTTCCTGAAACGGCATCCAAAGAGGCCGAACAGAAAATGCGATTCTGGTTGCGCCAGCCAGAATAAAGTTACTTTATTCTGGCTGGTTATGTTATGATCTATCAGAACTGATGAAGGCTTTTGGCCTACGACCTTCAGGGTTGAAGTGATTTAAATGATTCATTTTGACATTGAAAAAAGCAATAAGCGGTACATATGTAAACTTGAGCACTCTGAGATCGCACACCTCCGCCAAGTGAGCCAACGGTAGCAACAATTCAAATTGGCTCTGAAACCATAATTTTTTTTGCATAAATTCCAAAATCTAATCATTTGTGCCTTTTTATAACAATAACAGCTTCTTTAATTTTTTTGAAGATCCGTTCATAACTTTTTGAGTTATACTGTTAACAAACGTTATGACAAATATGAGTCAAACATACAAACGAACCAACCGATCTGCACCAAAATTTGATCATTTATGTCTTTTNCAAATGATCCTGCCGCTCCGTTCGGAGTCTAACCGAAAAAAGAATGTTGCCAGCTGCAAGTTCTCCGATCAAACCTCCCACGAGCCGGCGTAGAGTGGTTCGAAAAAAAAAAGCGACAGGGTAAATGCCTGCGCTGTTACATCGTCACCAGAGCTACCTCAAAGAAAAAGTAAACCGTTCTAGGTAATGCCAGATATGTGTTTAACAGCTTGAAGCACACATTTATAGCAAGTTATCAACTGTGGGCGACAATGATTGACTTTTAGGACACCAAAATTATCTAAAAATAGGTAAAAAAAAAATTTTATAAGTTAACATAGGCCGATGATTATGTAAGCCTGTCTCTTTGTAATAGATGGTTTTTCTACATCCCAAGAAATTTGTTTTATTTCAGGTTGCGGTGTGGACTGGAAAGAGTTTATCAGGGTCTGATCAATTTGCTCTCAGACTCACTTGGGAAGAATGGACAGTCAATTTCGTGTGGTCTGTATATACATGATGAATAATATATAAATATATTTCTTGTCATTTTTGCCCGCTCCGAACCTCCCATCTGATTAGTACAGTGAACTTCCCATCTGATTAGTACAGTGAAACGGTTCGTTCGTAACAGATTTTCAGCTTCACATCTTAGTCATCAATGTTCAGGCTTCCTTATTTTGCACAGCAAGGAATCGCTGCTGTAAAACAAAACACCTAACAAGCAACGTATTTTTTAGTAGCTCTGCTATGCTCTCAGCCCACATTCGAGAAGCCCCAAATTTTCGATACTATTATTTTCCTTCCTATACCCATATCTATCTGTGCCATGCCTTGTAAAACTGTTGCAAGTAATAACCTTAGAACTCTCAACAAACACGTCATAACCAGCAATTAAGCTCAATTAAAATATATATGCAAAATAGGACACTTCGAGTATATACTGTGAGAACATTAGCAAGGCGAGATAAGAACCGTAAGCGTAATTTCACCCTGCGTCTGAACACCAGAGATTGGTAACCAGAGACCCAGCAGCCACAAGAAGCTTCATGTCTCTGAAGCGAGACATGGGATGGTGTTACAGAGGAGGTGTGATGTCGCAGGCGTAGCGCAAGGAGTCATAAAAACGCTGCGTGTTACAGCACAAAGAGCGCGGGGAGAGTGCATGGCATGGGCTGGCTTGTAAGGCGGCTATTGATGTGCATAATGCGCTGTTACACGGGGTGTGGGTATTGAGAGCGTGGTAATGCTTATGCGGCAAGTGAGGTGTATAGGCTTGTGGATATATTTAGATGGTGGCGGTAATCTTCATGGGAAAATGTGGCGAAATTTGGTTAGGAAATCAAATTTCGATTGGAAGTCATCTTGAAGAGGCTGGGAGATATATTTGACTAGAAAGCCTTTCAAGTGACTAACCGAAAAGTTTCTGGTGGTAGTCGATCAGCGTCTGTCCAAAGTAGTATTCTTATCAGTAAATCACCTATACTTTTCAGGGCTAGAAAGACATAAAGATAGCATGAGTCAGGCTTCTTGTATTTTATGAAGAAAATATTATTGTACATCTTTAGGAGAAGTCTATGAGATTAATTCCAAAAGTCTAAGCGAATATTCATATTGACGAGATTTTAATTGAGAAGCAGGCAGAAAACTTGCGTGAAAGTCCGTAACTCTTCACGCCCTCATACACGTAACGAATGTATCAAAATGTATTTTTGTTTGAATGGTTAGAAGCGCAAAATAGAGATAATATTTCCAACATCAGCATCGGCCATTAACAAGCTACCGGACATACACGGCACATTTTTGCAAAGCATATCATGCGCAAACATGATACCTTTGCTGGTATTTGAAAAAAACTTAGGCATAAAAAGTTGCTGCCTGAACTGACTTCGAGAGAAGGAAATTTGAATATGGCTGATATAAGAAGGTTTCTTGAAACGGCATCCAAAGAGGCCGAACAGAAAATTCAGTTGTGGTTGTACCAGCCAGAATAAAGTTATGCTATGATATAAGAGACAATCTAAACATCTATCTGAACTGATAAAGGCTTTTGGACTACGACCTTCAGGATTGAAGTGATTGAAATGATTCATTCTGACATTGAAAAAAGCAGTAAGCGGTACATAAATAAGTATATTTATTCTCAGGTAAAATAAAAGTCTTCATAACTTAGTGCTATGATTAATCTTCATTAATTTGTTCATCACAAATGAACATTGGAGGATCTGATATGAGGTCTTAGAACACTGCCTAAGTTTATCTGAGGAACCAATTACCCAAATCGCAGGATGCACCTTTTTCATTGATGGGTAAGGCTGTCTTACAGGCTGTAAAGGATTTTATTGGAAAAATATATATAAATATATATATATATTTATCAGTAGTAAGCAACTAGACAGCTGCGCTAGTATGTTCTCTCATCAGAAATGTTATCGAAAGGGAAAAACTTTCTCCGAATAGCTGGTACAGAATATGATTAGCTCAATTTCGAGGAATCATCGAATTTTATGGATTGGTCTATCGTCATCAACTTAGCTGCTTGAATACACAAGCACTTACCATTGAGATGCGAAATGAAAAAGCAGGCAGAAAAACTATGAGTGCTTGAACGCTGAGCTATATAAGTTTACAGGTCGTATAGAGTGGGACACATCTTAAAATTGGTTCGTTTTGGAGTGCCAGTGAATCTTTGCTTCCCCGAACACAAAAACGTAACCTGGTGGCTTGCGTCGTTGGAGGACAACCGCAGATATGTCGGAAAAATTTATTGCTCCTAGCGACCGGCACCGAATAAAAACCTCGAGCAGTTTTGGTACAAGCGAAGCCATCATGTGTAAGCGATTGCCTTTCACTGCTACTGTTCACTATTTCCACGAAAGGAAAAGTTTTTACCTTCGTTTGAAAAACAAACAGCGTAAGTGACTCCTAAGTTTTTGTGTATGAGGAGACGCTATTTCCTAATGCAATTACAGGAAGCCAAAGAGCAAGTTATATTTTCTAGAGGAATTATTTAAAGTGTTATATTTATTGATTTATTAAACTGATTTATTTTGAACTTCATTGGAAATAAAGTTCATGGCATGACTTTTTCTCAAATTAAGCAATGAATCACTACCATCGACTATATACAGAGACCCCTATCTGAAAATCAGATGCACTTCTCCGTTGTCTGCAGGGACGGCAACGGATAATATCGGATCATTACTTAAAAACTTTCACTTGCGAAATCAAAAGTTACAGCAAAAAATTCGCAGTTAGTAAGTAAACATTTTGTTCTCCCCTATTATCAGAGTCTACAACCCTTTCGAAATAATTACCCGAGATTGCAATTTTGCTTCTGTCAACTTGAATTACGCTTTGAATATACATATATACGTGGCAATATTGGTTATTTTCTTCTTCTTCTTTTTTTTTGCTGTCACATGATTAACTGATCTGCACAGACCATATAGGTAGCTATGGGTAGGCTATATATATATATATATTCATGACCTCATAAATGTTTTGGTCCATTACCCACTGCGATAATTTACCAAATAGTTGGGAGAAATAGATCGATGTGAGTGGAAGGGACACGTATTATGGCTGTTTTTGGTATTGAGTATCGTAGTTTAAGCTCTATCATTATGAAAACAACCTACGACTAGTATTCTGTTTCTGTGTTGCCTAAAATGTGAGGATATCTTCCTATCGTCATGTTTACAATCATATTATTAAATCTAGAGAACCTAATTAGTCATTTATGTTCCCATTTTGGAGATGTGTAAATTCTCATATTCAATATACTTGCACAAGTGTCTGTGATGTGTCCATATATGTTTGACATTATAGAAGATATACCTATTCATGTGGTGTGCATTGTACTATTGATTGAAAAATCAATTCTTATGCAATAACTTAAGCAGCAAGTTAGATACGATCGATAGAGGATTCGGACGTCCATGGGAAAGAAGTATCATGTTTACAAAATAAATTTACTCCGGCAATATGACGGCAGCACCAACTCCATATGTGGTGAGCGAGTTACCTCTGCATCAATAGCATGTGAAAGTTAAATATGCTTCTGCAGCTGAGCTAACTGCCTGCACGGGTACTGTGTTTGCGTTAGTACCGCTCCATCGGTTGATAATTAGAACTCTTCGATTTGTGGCTTACCGATCTATCCTTGCAACTGTGATCCCACCCTTTACTACATAGTGGGTTTAAAGAAGAAGTCCCGGTGACGTTCTACACGTCACCCCCTCGTGTGTGGAGTTACGCTGCTTGGTGTCTTTTGTGGTGCCGCAGTTAGCGACCAAAGAGAGAGCCAGCAGCCAGCAGCGAACGCAACCGCTGATCGTTCTGGTATTCTTCTTAAATGAGAATTCAACAAATTTTTGAAACTCTATAATTTTGATATCAGTGTCGTTGCAATTATGCCGAGGCATTTTGTTAAACAATCATGCTCCCAGGACGGCGAAGCTTTTGGAATATTTTGTGGCCTCGGCTTTTCCACCATCTCTGCTTGAGATGCGTATATCACAGATCCTTCCAGTTCTTTCTGAGTGTCTGGCGACAATCCGCTCATTCACATTCACAGTGATACGTTCCAGAATTTTCTAAACATACATGATTGTATGTTGTATTGAATACAACTGGAGAAAGATAAGTCGGCTGTAGCAATCGTACTCCTGCATCCCTTGAAATCGAATTTTGGCCGTGAACGATCTTTGGATAGCTTCAAGTTGTTTTAGTTTTTTTTTCTTGTACACGGTATCCAAAGTGAAGAACAGTATTCCATTCCCGGAAGAATTGTTTCTATAGTGTGAGCATCACATCTCTTTCTCGTGCAGAGAAAGTTCGTAAAACCCATCCACTCTCTCTTTTTCCCACAACGATAACTCTAGCACTATATTCCTCAAAGGTAGCATCGTCTTGCATTCTCACTCCGAGGTCTCTTACAAGTAGCTTGCTTTCAATTTCATACCCATTGCTGGTGGCATATAGTGTGGATTCAAAGAGTGATTGATTTTTCCGTATCTTACAGTTCGAATTTTATCTCATTATGTCATGTTATTTTTTACCGACCATTGATATATGCTTTCCAAATCTCACTGCACAGACCATGCAAGAGAAATCCTACCCTATACTACCATGCAAGAAAGGTCCCACCCTATCTACCACGTGACAGATATCTCACCCTATAGTACCATGCAACAAAGGCCCCACCCTATATCGGATGGCCCTCCCAAAAAAGTGAACCGATGTTAAAATATTGCTTTAAAATCGTGGGCAAGAAGCGAATTATATTCAAAAGTTCAGTAAAAAATTCGTTTTTGTAAAAGAAGTCACATCAATAATACGGTTGATTACCAAGAAGCAGACAACTTCATACTTCAATGGCATTTTTTCCATTTGAAAATTGTCAGAAAATTTCAAAGTAGAAATCGAAAGTCGGTTTACTCTTATTTTTGTGTCATTCGGTATACTACCATGCAACAAAAATCCCTCCCGATCTACCACTCCATTGATAACACACCCTAAACTGTGAATCAGACGATCAGTTACCGATCCCGCGATTGTGTTACAAACAACCAGCGCTGTACGAAAATGCCAGAACTACATATAAAAAGCTGTAGCTACTATTTTTCCTCTTAGTCAAAATTTTTACATGATTGTGAAGTTATTTACCTGGCATTACTTGAACAGAAAGTTCTACGACCGACATATGGTTTTGAAATTATTGATCCGGCCCTGTTACCGTACGTAATGAAGCTAGCGTAATGTCTTACAGATATTTATACAATGCTCGAGTGTACTGAAACAGAATTCGAGGTCCTGTCCTGCTACAACCATTAATTTAGCCAGGGTAAGGACTGCTGGAGAGTCAGTGCTCAATGGACTGCTTTGATCTGGAATTTGTTGCCGGGATTCGTGTTCAGCCGTGTGGATCTACTGGCGCTTAAGTCAGCTGTTAATATATCAATAAACTTACACAAAAGTGTAACATAATAATGATAAAAATACTGATATTAATCTTAAAAATAAGGTTATGAAAATATCGTGACAAAATGTTTACTAAAAAATCAGTTACAATTACAGCCAGATTTTGTTTATGCCTTAACATTCAGGGACACAAAAGTATAATAGTTTTGTGGCCTAATATGGCAGACTTAGAGACACAGTAGGGAGATAAATTAAGCACCACCAGCCTATTGGTGCCGTACGAAATTATACAGACGAACAATAAAAGCACCTATGAAGAAACAAGCAGGGTCGATGGCAGGCAATAAACATGTCCTCTGCATATCATCGAGACTTCACATGTTATCGCCTGTAGAGAAAATCCGGACCAGACGCTGCGTGAGGCCGAACACATTCTGGTAGCAATGATCAGACGAAACCCCCTGCAGCAGTGAATTATCTCCTCACTTGCCAGTTATTCAAACAATTTCGAGTAAAATTATTTAAATTTTCATGCTCAATGGAGGCACATACATCACTCACCCTTGTGTATCTTGGCACACCCACTAGTTAGCGGAAAATATCATTATACGTCAAACGCCATCTGTTTGTGGACTGTTTCTTGAATTCAGTTCAGAGATGGTGTTAAACGTATAGGTTGAAAGATTTAAATCTAACTATAGCTATTCAAATTGAAAGAGTAGCTAGAAAACTGTTCAAGTGTGTTGTTACTGGTGGATTTAGATTTTACTAGTAGTAGTGGTGGCATCTATGTTCTAATCCTTGTAACTCAAATCTCTACACGATACTCATAGTGAAGTAACGTTGAACGGTCATATAAGTAAGGAATTCAGTTATAGCCAACAGACGCTAACTTTATTAAAACTGACCATGCTATTCGATCTAAGACAGCAAAACATTTCTTCGATTGTACGTCTTGTTAATACATCCCATGCTGTCTCTCTCAGAGCAGAACATGATCGAACTATACATACTTCTGTTCGGAAGTGCTTATTCAGTTTATGCCTAGATGAAAATTTTGGCAGACTTGTGGTGTGTATACTTTGATGAATATGTTGGAGGGCAAGAATTAGCAATTGAAAAATGCACTCACTAAGAAATTAAGCTGGAATGACATCAACTGTCAATTAGCATTGTAAGGCACTATCTATGTAACATAACTCCATATTTTGTTAAATTGCGTGTGAAATCGCATCACTTTGAAGATACTTCTCAGGACTTTCTCATACGTAATATTACGGGAACGCATAATTTATTGCTCAATAAAGTACCAATATGGAGGCTGAAATTTTTTAAAACACATTATTAACTCTTAAAAATATGATCAAAGAGGTTTCACCCATCAAGCACTGTATTCTAAAATATATAGTAGGGGCTAAGTTGATCAATCAAAAACAAAAACTATAAAACTTTAGCTGTTAGGTCACTTCACTTCTGCCCGGAGCGGTACAGTCAGGGTTCTCGTCAGGGTACATGGAATTGCCACATTTTGGCCTCCTAGCGCAACTATTTGGCACATGAAGCATATAACGCGTTGTGAATTTTCAGTGAATTTTAGCACCTCTTCCGTAGATGAATAACCATCAAAGATATATATTATTTCCTTGAGACGACATATATGTAGATTTCGATTAGAAGCAGTTAAAGAAATTTTGATACCCATGACGCGCGTTTCGCTGTTCTCCAGCTCATCAGCTGGAGAACAGCGAAACGCGCGTCGTGGGTATCAAAATTTTATTAACTGCTTCTAATTAAAATCTATATATATATATAAATAATCTCCTTTTCTCCGTAGAAAAATTTGAGTAATAGTACACCTTACATTCATTATATTTATATTCATCTTCAGAGTATGCGTATAGTACTGGAAATGCTCATTTTAAAGCCGATTACTATCGGCCACTATTTTATGCATCCCTCTCACTGTGCGTAAAACTGAAATCGAAAGCATCTGCAACCTTAGTATATTTAGAGCTAATTCAGATTCCATATAAACGGTTAGAATTTTCAGTTCTGGCGCTTTTCACGGCCGACCGCCTCCCGTTGACAATATTTAGGTAAAAAGTCATCGCAGTAATTTTAAACGGAGAAGCTGTTTACAATACCATAGCCGGTCTCGTGCCGACCACCTCTCCGCGGGAGACGAAAGTTAGGGACCGGTCTCGCTACCCAAAGCTGACCACGGGTAGTCTTCCATACCCAAATGAAGGAAATGAATTGCTCCACAAATACGACCAACTGGAATTATGGTCCTGTTTTTGGGCAGTTTCGTGATGAACCGAACTAAGGAAATTTCATTGTTTTTTCTCAGCAGGAGCTCAGGAGATTGACCGAACCGGATTTCTAAAACAGGTTGTGGTCGAATACGAGATTGTATCCTCATGACTGTACCAACAGTGCTCGTAATGTACAAATGTATCTCGTGCACACCGTGAGTTTACTATATAATTACCTCGTGTACATCAAAATCCAGCCAAACATATTCCATTGTAAGAAACAAAAAAAATGTACTTCTTGGTAATAAAATTGTTAACATTGTTCACATGCCGTGTGGCTTCACCATAAAGCTAATAGAACGCAATCATTCAGCGAAGCGCATTTTCACCGAAATTTGTAAATGGTATTAAAATACATATATAGTGCAAACATCGAACTCCTTTGTTACAGTAACCTACTAACTGAAAGAGAAAGTGCAATTTTATGCCTAGGAAATATAGCTATGCGTAAAATAACGAAGAACAATCTTTTCTGGCCCACATAACTAAATATATTTGGCTGCCGTATTAGAATATGTACATTAAATAGTTCCCTTTATGTAGTGTGCTAAAATATTGAATTTTCAGCAGCGGCGCATAGCCTCCCCAATTGCAGTGTGTTACTCAATAGCTGTTTCGATGTAAAAATGTGGATACTTTATACTTAAATTAGTATGCGAAGTGAATAATATCAGCTTCACATGCGATGATGTGAGGGTTTTTGAAAATGATTAGATTGCTCTTAGATATACGAAAATATGCCCAACGGGTTGAAAATGAAATATGAGAGTGAAATGCACGTAATATGCTTCCATCATGACACAGTAAACCATCAGTAAACCAAACTTTAATAGGCCGAATTCAGAGTAATTCGATTTCTCTGTGAAACTGAAGATCCCTCTGTGAACCTCTAGCACGGTCGATTAATACGACAAATTTGGCAGTTGACAGAATATGCTATCGACGTTGAACGTAGAGCTCGTTTGAGCCGACTATTGGTGTGAAATATTCATCGTCTAAACCGATACTCGGTAGGTTTAAAATGTACTAGTCCAACCATCTTACTGCCTTAATTTCGGCTTACTCGTCCTGTTGTTTCCATCTCCAGCCAAGTTAGTTTGGCATGTCAGGGCATTACAACACAGTCGTGCATGAGCTGCAGTGTTGCTCTACTGTTTTACGAAAACAGCGTGTCCACACTCTGCACGATACTTATAAAGTTATGAACTTCTCTAAATTGAGATGCCTATCAGCATTGCCTTTTTAGCGGTTTTACCCTTCCAAACCCTGCAATATAATTTTTTTTTCATTACGGCCGGGCAGCGCAGCCGAAACGCTCGCCGCTGCAAGTCAACGCAGTTGAGACCGAGCAAGTAATTCATTCAATGCGCTGATTTTACAATTGTTTAATGATCTTTCTAACGGTTTGACATTGTAGACATTTATTTTGTATTATTTCAAGTAGAGAAACTTGGGCAGAACTTAAAGGACTCAATACAGTCAGCATGAAGCAGCTCGAAACTCTTACCGGCTCTCGAGCGCGACATTAATGTGTACTTTTTGTGAGAGAACGACAATTCCAAATTAACATTTTCTCAATAGGTCATTTGCGGTAGTCGTTTATTTTTTAAGTGCAAGAATTTCATTAAACTGCGTATGTCAATCTCTTGCTAACTTGTAACCAAATAGGAAGGATGCCCTTTGCCATGGGAACAGTTCTTGAAGTTGAGTCGAATATCTTGTCTAAGACTTCAGTTCTTACACTTCAGACTTGACAAGTTCTACATTAAGACGTATGGCACAGCCACTACTCCACAGGAATAATTTTCACTGCTATGCATAAAAAACTACCACTATCGATGTCAAATATTCTGCTCATGTATTAATATATATTACCCGATGCACGATGTAAAGCACAAGTGACTGCGATTTCACTCATTATTTAACGATAGCATAACTTGGCATTTTCGTTAGCATTGATTATAATCAAATAGTTTTACTTCAATTTAGCATACTTTTTTAACGATACATTTTTCCTTAATACATGTGGACACCCAGACTAAACTTCATGTAAATATAAAAAAGTAAAATTTTGTAGGCTAGACTTCAAGATACCGTCTTTTTCATTAAACTGATAATTCATATTTATACACAATTTAGTTTCATCTCACTCTTCGACGCACTTCATGTTAACAGTTGTATTCTAAGCTATTGCAAAATTTTTATTGTTACTGACCATTTGCTCACAATAATGATAATTTTCATAATATAAATGCAGCATGAGTGAAAATCAAACTAGTTCTTTTTGACGACAAGATTTAATCATAAATACTTATTCTCATAAACGAATAATCGACTTTTTTTTAGCATGTGAAGGTTTGTACTGCAAATACTTGAAGTTTTGCGGAGGAGGTCTCGGCTGTTCTTTTCCTTGGAGGCGCTTGCCACCATCACAAAGGATTTTCACAGGCGAATGAAGTTCTCGTTAAGAAGCGACAGAAGCCGTGTGCTCTCGTGACAAATCGGAGAAAAATAGAAACCAAATTTCTGGATTGTCCCCAAATTAAGGGCCTTTGTTAGTCAAGAGATGTTCTGAAGGCAGGTAAATGGATTTAGTTTTTCGCTCTGCACACGAAAGGCTTCAACTCGGTAAACAAGTGAAGCCGTCGTGAGTAAGATGGACGCTGCCTTCTTGTTGTCTTAATTTTAATTTTAGAATAGTATGTTTGTCCAACAGGTAAATAGTAAAGTAACATAAGAGCACGTAATAGTCATATTATAATCACAAATAACTGATCTAAAGGAAATAAAGACAGCTTAGAAATTCGAGAGACATTTCCACGTAGATTTTTGTACTAAGAAATCTTCAGCGAGTTTCGTCTAATATTACATCACACATTTAACTTATACAATCGATATGTAACTCCTTACTAGAACATACACATAAAAATATACTTAAATCATGCGCCAGGCTTGATCTAGTATTATTTATTTAAAAATATTATATTGAGTGCCAATTGATCGTAATACAAATCGACAAACTGTAATTGAAAGCAAATTTTGTTACAGGACTTAAGATAAACTGAAAGAACTAGTGAGGGGTAAAAAATATTGGTGAAGTTGGTTGTGTCATATCTGTGGCGAAAACCTTAGAATCAGAAAGTTACATTGATGAGCAAAATACTCTGCTCCATGCTTCAAAGAAATGATATATTTCCTATAAGTTCAGTTACTAATCAATTTACAGTAGAGAGTAACTGGAAGTTTGCAGGTGATGCATGACGAATGAATTTGAAATTTCAGTGCATTTAACTGCCGAATTCTGATTTTCATTACGGGAAAATATACATTTGACAGTCTAGTACTGGCCGCAAGGAGCACCTCTCATATATTGCTGAAAGCCTTTACTGTTATTTCTGAATATGAATCACAAATATGTTTGGTAACCCTTTTAAAAACACTACATGTATAGGCAAGTATATTCTTAGGCAAATTTGAAAATCTGAGGAAATCGTTGTATTAAACCAGTCAATATATCTCTTAATACAAAATAAATAATAAAAGATAATTAAGAGACTCTCTTATAGTGCGGAAAGTGTTCAATTTCTGAACGCGAATGACTAAACTTTCGGGCGACGTTGAAAGACAGAAAAAAAAACGATACGCCTGTTTGGCAAAGCTCAGGAATTTGCCTCGATGTTCCCTAGCAAAGAAGACGTCCAGAGTCGATTGACGTTCGCTCGGAAGCCTTTGTAGCGTAGCGTGCAGGTGCCTCTATGCTTCATGCAAATGAGCTTCTTTCGATTAGGCAGATTTAATAAGTTAATCAAGCAATATGAATCAGCAAGTATTGGCAGCCATCGATGGAAGCCATCAATCTTCGCCGTTGGCCGTCATGCCAGAGCTTTGTCCCTGGAATGAGGTTCGCCACGCTTATGACGGCTGCGCTGCTCAGCGGGCCACAGGCCTCCACCATCTTTTTGTTGCTTGCATCCGTGCCCAAGACCGTAAATTTTAACCCGGTAAAGAACTTATTCTAATATAATCTTCTAGCAGTCATTCAATGTTTGTAGCTTATTCGTAGCAACTTAAAAACTATGCAGTATAAAAATCAATCTTTTAAAAGAATAACAGTTGAGCCATCTATAGTCAAAATTGAGAAAGAATTTTCCCAAAAATATCACTTGTTGAAACATGGCCGATTGTTTAACAAGTGTTAGCTACCTTTGCGATGTCCAATAATTATTAAAGATGAACTCTTGTAGGCAAGTAATAAAAACTTGAGAAAACATATGCAAGTGGTAGCTTTCCAGTTAAATAATAGTTATTATTGCCGGACTAGCCATCAACATCTGAAACATTCCAGGAGGATTATTTTAGCCGCAGAAAATCCGTACCAAATATACAGAAAGTCATAAGGGAAACTCGCGAGTCAACGTCTGTAGTCTGTAAATCTGTGGTCCCAATTTTCCCTTTAAAGTATTCAAGTCCCTTCTAGCTGAGAGTTCTTTTGAGAATCCTCATCCCAAAATTTTGTTCATGAAATCACCTGAGTTTGATCATAGATTACATGGTGTACGTATTATTTGACGACCTGCTCTACACAAAACTGTAATATTTGGGCACACTTTATTCTGGGTCAAGATTTAGCCATAGAGGCTTGACTTGTCCGAAACTTGAGGCAGGTGCTGTGGTTTCGACTCGTTCAACTGAGTTACAGGCATATATATTGGTCTTTGCTCAGCAGCCTTCGAGACTTCCAGAAACTCAAACTTGCTTCATAAAAGGGAGTTTCCAGCTTGCTCACTGGAATAGCGTTACTATAGCAGTTGCAACACGCTTCACAGTGCCACAGCTCGTGTCTGAGGTTTCGGACAAGTTAAGTCTCAAAGACCGCAACCGAACGTGCCCTTATGGGTCGCCATGGTTTCTAATATATAATTTAGTTGTCAGTTGCACCCTGTTAAGACTGCATTGAAATGTTAAAGTAAAACTTCAGGACCTAAGAATGGCTTCCCTCTACGAAATTCAAGCAGGACCTTCCTTAAGTTTACCACGTTTTTAACCTCCGATGAGGAGGTTATGTTTTGGTCGAGTTTGTCTGTGTATTTGCTGTCTGTCTCTGTGTCTGTCACCAAGATAGCTCAAAAAGTTATGGATTAATTTCTATGAAATTTACAGGGACTGCATGGTATGTTGTGAGAAACAGATGATTGACTTTTGGTGAAGATACGTCAATCTAATTGTTTGTCTTGTCGGTCTGTTTTTTTTTTAGCATCCTAACTCAAAAAGTTAATGACGGATCTTTAAGAAATTTACATGAGTTATTAGGTATATCACAAATACAGAGAGATCAATATTTTTTGCGATGATCAGTTTGTTCGTTTGTTTGTCTCTGAGTTTGATTTTATGCTTGTTGACAAAAGAACTAAAAAAGATTTGACCAGATGTATATGAAATTTGCAGGAATTGTTAGTAATGTTAAAAGACATGAACGATTAAATTTTGGAGATGATCGGTGGATTTGTTTGTGTGTTTGACTTATGTTTGTCAAATTGTTTGTTAGTAGCATAACTCAAAAAGCTATGAACGGACCTTCAAGAAAATTATAGAATTTTTATTACTGTCAAATGGTACAAATGACTTGAGTTGGGCGTCGCTACAAAGGAAAAGATCATAGTTGTAGAGCAAACTTGAATATTTCGTTACCTTGTCTTGCTTGGCGAAGAGACGCCCTGTAAGAGTGTTCCAATTTTGGGTTTATGTATGTTAATAATTCGTAGTATTAAACGAGCAGGCTGTCGTTGATTTCATTTATTTTTTTTTAAATAATTCAGCGGAACAGTAAGAAGTGGATTAAATATGATTGCTCATCCTTGCCATTAGTGATTTTTTTCACTTGCTTGCGGATTTTAACAATCGCCTCGTTACTTATGGCAATGTGCATCTTGTAACATCAAGGCGAAGCATAAAAATTGAAATCCTTCAAGAACCGAGCAGCGGCATGAGATATCCGTACATATGTGAAAGTTACTGGTTAATAAGCTTACTATATGCAATATTCGTTTTTGTTGGAATTTTTTCTAATTTTTGGTTAGAGTGATCAAAACTCTTTTTTTTTTTCATTATCGTTAATCTTAAAAATTTTTGAAGGCACATTGGCTAAATCACAGTCATTTTAGGTTCTTATGGTGCTACACCATTAAGATGAAGACTTAAGTCTAGCAAAATCTGACCTTATGTGTACCTGGGAAATGTGTGTTTTTGAATTGTTAGTTTTCTTGACCTAGCGAGAAGCACGGAAACGCAGTATGTCCGAAAGCCGTTCTCGGTCTTTTGTCTTGTACTCTTGTTTTGGAGCGGCTTTGTAATATTATTCCGTTTAATACCGTCAAAGCTGCACTTATTCCTCACCTTCAGGTCGTATATCTTGCGAAGAATCTCACCTCCACTTAGTTTTAGCGCAAATCCTGCCTTAGCCTTCACAATGAGACAATAGCGACGAAGTATACAGGAAAAGCTGGCTAAAGTTACACGAAGCTCGTCATTATCTTCTTGTTTGTGATGAAAATCCGTTGGCCAGTTCGCAACCACCTCTCTGAAATTGAAAGAAATCTTCCTGGACCAGAGGTTCAACATGCCAACTCATAAAATTATGCTACTTTAGAAAGTTCGGCGGGTTTCAGAGACCCATTACGCAACTTTAGTTCATTAAAACATTGCAGCTCTAGTATTATAGAATATTTTTTGCTAAACTGATGAAGGGGTACTTTTACGAGATAAGTTAAATGATATATTGAGGGGCCAGTATTTAATGTGTACAGGTGTTGTCTTTCTAGGCCTGACTCATTTCATGCCTTTGGGGATTCATCTTCGTCATTTTCTAAAATTTATTTGATAACTATGAGTTATGAATTCCAACTACTTTAATATGGGCTATAATCTTCGTAAAGAAAAATAGAACACGAAGTGTGATCTTCTTATACTTCACTGTTACCCGCCTTATAGACGCCTACACAAATGATCTTCCAAAACATCGAATAGAACGTTCATGAATTGCACACGCACGTTGAACAGTTAATTACAGCAATACATCCTTCAATAAGTTAGGGATCCAGCTTAGTTTATGTTAACTCTGATAAATGGGCTCGCATAGCACAGTTTTTAGTAACGAGAGCCATCATTTCAGCATAAGCAGTAACATAAAATATGGAGGGCAATACGAAAAGTACAATAACACCTTAGATTACAGCTAAGGTGTTATGGCGCTAGACTAATATATGTCAGCCCTCAGTATACTGTCACTTCCCAGATATAAGAGGAACCAGTCTGATTTTCTTCACATAATTGGACAAACGTTCACGTGCAATTTATTAACGAAAATAAAGAGGAAATCGTATGAGTTCAGAACTGCTTGAAGAACAACGTCATTATCAAGAAGTGCAAGAACTTATGAGCTTACCAATGACAAAGTGGTACTCGTAATAGCTTGCGGGGAAAGGGGGGGGGGTGGTGGTACACGTAAACCTCTTGAAAAATTAACCATTTTTATATAAGTGGAATTTAATATCTATCCGATATAATGAGATACGGTGAAGGTAAAGCAGGATGAGGCCAAAGCTCTAACAATATAGATTATTATCGCATCGCTGTGAGATGGATGCTGCACGCCTAAATTTATTCCCTACAACGTATTACCTCTCGACTAGAGACACCTCTTTCTTAAAGGAAATAGCAGATTCGCCTGGAATTTGGAGAGCATAGATCTCAATTGAAGAAATTGCTTCCATGAAGTGGAAAGGAGCAATTCGACTTCTGGTTTTCGCTGTTGGAAAAAAACTGGACTCCGGATAATGGCAACCTTTCTGACGTAGAGAAAAACATCCATGCTTGCCTCGCCCATACTGTCACTTGCCTTTGGCATCAACAGCAGCATAGCTTGCCGGGTGACATCCTTGGCCTTCGGGCAGCGATGCGGGCTGCATGATTACCAAATTTCTACACACTTCACCTCGAAATTAATGTACTGAAGCTTATAAGAATAGATCAGATATGATTTAAAGCAACCAAAGTTGAGATAAAGTGACGTAGAGTTTAATTAACATTGGAAAATATTTTAGAATACGTTTAATATTTTTGTATCAACCTTCAGTTGTATTCAAATTGATAAAATTCCTTGTAATCTTTAATTACATGTAATATGCTTTATGATGATGGAAACATGCGCAGTTAGCCGCGATGTTGCATGAGTGATTCTTTTTTGCTGCTTTCTTGATTGGAGTGAAGATGGAAAAGTGGACTCTGGATAATATCAACCTTTTTGGTGCGTGAAAAAACATCCATGCTTGCCTGACCGATGCTACGGCGCATGCCTTCGGCATCAACAGGCGCATAGCTTACCGTGTAACATCCGTGGCCTTCGGGCAGCGATGCGGGCTGGACGATCACAGTCGCCTTCACGGTCTGCGCTGACCATCTGACTGCTTTTGCATACCTTCTAATTTGTTCCCACGGTTCTATATGCTTTTAGTAAAAAAGGATCAAAATTGTGCAAGATGAGAATGTGATTGTAAAGTATCACTAAATTGAGTCTTCATTTATGGATATGAGATATACCAACCCACATTCAACGAGGAAGAAGATAGATTTTTTGTAGACGTTTACAAAATTAAACTATATTACAGTAGTGTGGTGCCAGGACAGCCTATCAAACAAAGCATGTAACAGAAATACTCGCTTCAGGAGTGAATGAGTGTAGGGCTCACAAGGTATAAGCTAAGCACAGAAAATACTAGATTAGAGACCAATATTATATATTTTTATTGAAGCGTACCTATTAACGCATCCGCGCTTCAATAAATTGGACAGAAACATATAAAAGCGTAGTCTCAATCTAGGCTGATAATTACACTGTTTTTTCATATGGTAGTGCAAATTGAAACGAATGATTTTGGACTTCAAGAAATTCTCTGCACATGGTCCCTCGCAGTTCTTCTATTGCATACGGTGCCAGCGCCATAATGCACACTTGTGATTGTTTCACGGTAAAGTTCTTCAGCTTTTACTATAGAAATATCACTTACATTCTGAGTTGCTTTTCCATTGATGACGGTTACATTTTAGAGGAAAAAATTATCTGAATTCCCAGCCATGAATAACAATAGTTTGCATTTTTCTTACCTTGAGATAGACAGCAATAGGATAATTTCAGTAATTTAATAAAATAATGAAGCAGTGTTTATAAAATTTATTTATTCGGAATTACTTTTTCGAGAGTTCCCATTGAAGTTAGAGGAAATAACAACTTGGGTTTACAAAGAACTGAAGACTAGGAGCCAGCAGCAGTGTACTGGGTGTTTTGTTTCTTACTATAAGTGCTTCGATAATTGCTGTAAGACCTGCTCATATTAATTGAGAACGTGCGTAGACGGCACAAACAAGTTTCCTAAAAAGGAATGCTATCCTTGTGCCAAACCAGTTTAGCAAAGCAGTTGTCTATCTTTCTTCTGGTAACTTGTAAAGAAAACAATATATAATACATCTATATACGTATATACTGTATTGACTTATATTTAGATCATTATATGCATTAATATATGCATATATTATATATGAATATGCCTATATTCAGCATGTCACCACAGATATAACTTAGTTTTTGAGCATTGTGTATTTTAAAATCTACAATCGTCCGTAAAGACGACGTCAATGGCTTGCTTTTTTTTGGAATAATGCCCACGATACGGAAACTTAATTTCGTAATGAGGAAAAATTGCAAGACCGCACCAAAAAGCTCCCGACTGGTGCAACCAATGAAGGTCTTTGCCAATAATTGCAGACATAAATCAAGCTTAATTTGCAATTTTTTTTGGTGCTTTAGATTACTGCTCCCACGAAGCAGCTATATGTTTTTTTTTTAGTTAAGTTTCGATGGGCTGGCAAGCTTCTTAGCATTCGATGGGAATTATTATGTAAGACAGTTTAGGTGTGGAGTGCTACTTTCTTCCACTTGCATACGCACTTGCTGTTTTGCTTAACATATATATGCATGCTCTATACGAATGGCAATGATTGACAAATGGCGATGAATTGCAGGGAGCCACTTAGCTTTACAGATAATCAACATAACACTGGGTCTTACAAAGTCATTTTAGGCATTGGACCTCTTGTCACCTTATAAATATGGAAGTTTGCAGTCTCCTGAAAGCAGTAACCTACACTTTCTCCCTCTACTGTGCTTAAAACGTACGTTTTCATTGCGTATCTGATAGAATTGGTTATAGCAGTAATTAATGCCTGAGTCGGTGAACTGGAATTGCTTGATCTATATCAATTAATGGCCTACAGCTAATGGGCTCCACACGTCGATCAGTGAATGGTGAAATGATGCTTAATCTTCATTTGTTATATCTTATATATAGTGTGTATATTTGTATATTAGTTTTAAAACTGCTTAGTACATTTGGTTATCATGAGCTACCGTGCGTTCACATGCCATTGCGCCAACCATTCGATGTTCTTCATAGCTCTATCATAAAAAGGTTACTACGTGCCTTTAATGCTGCTTTGCCTAATTATTCATAAAAAATATAATGAAGCTGACCGCAAACAAGTTGAATTTTGCCTTAAGCAGTTTATTTTTGCCCCGGAGGTGCCTGCAATGGAGTGAGGTTGCATATAGCCTCGGGATTTTCGGTAATAGCCTTATGTTCGCTCTGGAAATTGCGGGTGATTTCGGAAAACTGGACTCTTGAATTTGACATAAACTACTCCATAGGATGCGCTCCTTCAAGCCATAGGCATTTTGTGGTACTTTAATGGAGAAAATTAGATGAGGCTGTCAGGTACCGGGACTTTTTCTATAAGTCCAGTGTTTTTCCTTTGNGGTGATTTCAGAAAACTGGACTCTTGAATTTGACATAAACTACTCCATAGGATGCGCTCCTTCAAGCCATAGGCATTTTGTGGTACTTTAATGGAGAAAATTAGATGAGGCTGTCAGGTACCGGGACTTTTTCTATAAGTCCAGCGTTTTTCCTTTGTTTGAGGTAAAGGATGAATGCTATGAACCCGGTAGCTTGCAATTTAGGCAGGTTTTGGCAATTTAGCAGAGATGTATTTTTGAAATCCTGCGATATCATAGGTATAGTCGACGGAGCAGTCGATAATTTCCTTCGGTTCAGGAGAGGATTCAACTGGCTACTGCGCTAAAAACTTATAAATAAGGCAACGTAGGAAAAACATAATAAGCGCATAGATTATACGTTATAACAGATTTATAAAACCTCAGTCGCCACATAAATATTAGTTACAGAAAGTCACGTGCTGACTTGTTTTGGAGGCAAATCCAGACGAGAATTTCCGTATGATAAAGCTCATTTTGTGGCAGCAAATTTTCTAAGAAAAATGAAATTACTACTCAAATATAAGGTATAAAGACTCACGTGCGGACTTGTCTTGGAGGCATCTACAGAGGGAAATTTTTGTGCGTTAAAGCTTATTTTGTGGCAGTAAATTTTCTAAGAAAAAAGGAAATCACTACTCAAATATAAACCAAAGAAGGTCCCGCGATGACTTATCTTGGAGGAACCTCCTGAGATGAATTTTCTTATGTTATACCTCCTTTTTTACAGCAAATTTCTCAAGCAAAATATAATCACAACTAATATAAGGTCTACAAAGCCACGTGCTGCCTACCGTGTATCAGGACTTATTGTCTTGTATATGTGTTATGTCTTCCAAAAGCACAAAAACAGCTGCAGCGAATTGTTTTTGCCCTGTATCTTAAATTATAGAAAGTCACTCCACAAATTGCGTACAATTATTCTTAAATTTATAAGTACATTAACGACCCGCGGCACTGACCATTGACCAAAATTATATGGCAAGGGATGAAATAACAATATAAAATAGATGAAAACCAAAATCTCAATTACTGCTACCGAATAATGAAGATCTTAGTTGTCTGTAAATTACAGAGTGAGCCTTCTATTTCATTGATGTGCAATTCCAAGCAGCTATCTCTTTCTAATAGTGAAAATTAGCGTTTGAGCGCTTTTATCTACAGCCAAAATTTGTTTACCAGTAGCAGACCACGAGATATTACTTCGGTATTCACATTTTTTGTATTATTTTGCGTACGTATTCTTAAGGCAGTGCTGACGCCAAGGCGAAGGAAATTCTGAAGCAATGAACAATCGAACTCTTAAATACATACTTATCATACTTAAAAGATTATTATTGTAGCGGAAACACTATAGTAAGATGTGAAAGCGGCTTCTTGCGTGTGTCATTTTGTTGTGGCCCATACCGTCATTATAAATGACGACAAAAAGTTAACACTACACCATAACCCCCGCCGTCTTTTGGGCTTTCTCATTTTTCCCCTATCTAATACTGAAGAAAAAGATTCCAAGGTACTCAACTTTTTTTTCGCCTTTTGAAATCTGAATTTTCTCCTATCTTATTAGTTGTATTTTTCCCCTATCTA
>LQNS02007216.1:14022635-14051367 GCA_001587735.2 Parhyale hawaiensis
AGAATGAGGCTGCTCGCCCGACTACTTGGCCCGCGGAACGTGTTGTAGACGTGCCGGCGAAAGCGTGGGAGTTCAGCTGCTATGACTGTGAAAGGATTCTACGACGGCTGCTAGGGAAATAAATACGCAAAGAAGGTACAGGGCTGGGGGCAAAAAGAGCCACGGTGAGACGCCGGTTTTTCTGTGCGTCACGGTGTTGTGTGACGGTAATAACAGGGGGCGGATTGTGGTAAAGGGGTCAATGATGCTTTGTGTGACGTAGGAGGCGCTATAATATGTTTATATGCAGCATGTATTATATATCTTCTTATTATGTAATATAAAACAGTTTTATTCATTTGGAAGAACATATATTTAACGAAGGAAAAGATTATTTTGCAAAATGATGATTTTTGAGAGTAGTTAATTCTAAGTATGAAAATTCTGCTACGTAAAATAGCTTACATTATTACTGAATCACCTTCGACATGTGAAATTGTTGGACGGTATGCAATGAAGCACTACGGTCCCTGAAAAGTACGAGTGTCACTATTGCTACATTAGCTTACGACGTACATACTCTAGGTATCACATGCTACAAAATCTGCTGTTAATTATAGGCCATGTGAAGAGCTATTTACTACATATCGATGACGGACTGATTCCAGTTACACATTCTCTTGATCAGACGATACTTTTAATGAAGCTTCTGATGAAATGCCAGGAATACTTAACGGTTTGAGAGAGCATTATGCTGGTTAATTTTATTATCTGTTGTGCACGACACTAGTCCTGCTTGTGATTTCATCAAGCGAAATTAATTAAGTCAAACACGTTGCCACTGAATGCAGCGTTACTCGGTGCTGCTGCTGCTACACGATAACGATATAGTAAATCGTGAGAGCAGCACCAGGAGACTCACATATCCCGAAAAAAATATTGCGAAAGTTTGTTGCCGAACTGAAGATGGGCTGCTGATGCCTCCTGCTGTGAAATTAAAGGTAGGTAGTCCAGACATTCTCATTGCCAAATTTAGTAAATATCCCATATTTATAACCACTTCTGGTCGCGTGCCTTCGAGAGTTGTGCTAGTTCAGTATGTAACCCTAAGTTGTACTTCTTTATTTCATAGCTAAGGACTATTAGGTTGGCCTGCAGTTTGTAGCTGCGATGCTATATTTTAGCACTGTATATATCACTACGTGTTGTCTCTTTGTACCGACAGTAACATTTATAGGGTTATCGGCTTTTCCTTTCAGGAGCTGCGTTAGTAGTGCATCGCACAGTATTAACGCATATATGTATTTGACACTTATGATGTCAGGGATACTTTGTGTGGTCATCAGCCTTTCTCCTACAGGGTTAGCAGTGTCTCTACCGCTATATGTACGTATTTGTTGCTTTGTAACGTGAAGTACGTGCGAATAACTTTGTGGTCATTGACCTTTCCCTTAAGAGGTTGTGATAGGGCATATATCCAATAGGTTACCAAAGCTATGTCTTCGAGGCCTGACATGCTCAAAGCTTCTGGAAGGTGCCCTTGCCTCGATCCTCAGAATTACGTTTCAGCCATAGACCCTCCATAGATATACATATATCCTTGATACTTCCAGGAACTCAATCTCCAGGAACTCCGCAACATCGAGTTTTCAGTAGGCTCCACGTAATCGCGCCGCTTCTAACACTTGTAACACCTTTCAAAGTGGCAAAGTCAAAGCTTCTATCCTTTTATCTGAAGGTTCGGACAAGTCAATTCATAAGTGCGAGTCTTAAATCGACTGTGATAACCCAATCGACCGTGCCCTTAGTAGTATATCTCACAGACTACGTTCATATTTATTACCTCGTTTCACGACGTACATTTGTGTGGTCATCGGCCTTTCCCTTAAAGGGCAGCACCACTCGTAGCGTGCAGCAGAAGCCAAAGATCAACAAGACAATAAGCACAGCAACATCGCCGCAACGCCGGATGTTCCATTGATCTGTTCCTGGACTCGCTCCAGTAGCCAAACCAAAGTCCAGACGGATATCCTGTCTGGTGTACATTAATAATAAAATCTGGCAGGTTACGAGGCAAGTTTATGAGTGCTGATCGTAACTTATTAAAGGCTTTTAACAGCTCTCGGATATCCTATTTACAAGCTCACACCTCCCCTATTCGTGCTCGACCATTCGGACAAATTCTCACACCCATTTCTGAACAAGCTCGTCGCCAACTGACTTGCAACTTTTCGCTCCTGATTTTCTGACATTAATTATTTTGTAGCTCATGAGGACCGGCAGAGTGATTGGGCAAAAACATTGTACACAATCATAAAGAATCATGTTAGCCTTTTAGAAAGAAAAATACATCTGATAACTTTATAAACATTTCTTAGAAAAATTATTATTATAGCTAATATATAAACAAATGTAGCTGCACACATACATATTGGTGTTTTTATATTTTTTCACAGCTGAAATATGATCGAGATAAATATCTTAAATGACTGTGTGACTGAGAATGCCATTTTCACGTAATATAAAAATTAGAAAGCTCCTACGATATGTATTTTTTTGCTCAATTGGAATACTTCACAAGACATATTTCATTGTATTTTCAACAAGTATTACGAATCAGCTGCAAGTAGCTTCTGGCTCCACCTTTCTGAGTAGAGAAGAACTTTTACACTTGGCTGAGCTAATATAAGGTTATCCAAGCAAGAAAAAAATCGCTTATCAATAACAAGCAAATGCGTGACGTCACAGCACGCCACACATTTATATCTTATTGTTGCGCAATAGCCACGCGCTCGGTTTATTTAATGATAGCACAGCCACCAATTATACGTATCATCTAGGCACGTCTGTCCTAGTGATGCGCGTAATGTCGCTAGCTCACTTGCTGCAGAGATATATAAACAAGTGCTAGAACTTCGCAAAGGATGCACTAGTCTGGCCCAAACTATAGTGCGAATTGACAATGAAGAGTTCCTCATAACAGCAGTCTCTGAAAGTTTCCTCAGTTCAGATTTTAATTACTGAAACCCGTAGGGTCTAACACACAAAAAGTTGTATATTTGGAGGACTGGATACTAGCACTCATCGCTTTCTCACTAAACATGGAACTACAGTACGGCAGACATGTACGTGCAGCCTGTAGTATGTAGTGCCTGCTCTGATATATGCTCTGTCGGGGCTGATTGAGCTCAGGTTGTGTTCGAACTTATGCTAGGGGTTGGCCGTTCACCCAGGCCTGTTGCCCATCAATGTCTTCTTCAAATTAATGGTTTACCCGCCAAAGCTTACATTTGGTCTCATACAGTGGTTATTACTCGTATAACAGTTGCTATAGTCAAACCAGCGTGAGCAGTCGTTTAGGGGCGGGGCTGAATTGAATGCAACAGTGCCAAATCTAATCTATTGACTAATGCACTTTGGGTATTCGAATATAAATATAATTTCATTGATTGAGACAAGTTATACCACGCGTTAATTGAGGTTTGCCGATGTTACCTATAGCGTTCTTAGGCACACCTATCGGACTTCTTACGCTGGTTTGACTGTAATCGTCTAAAAACTTGATGAAAGAGTTGCAGCAGTGCGAAAACATAGTTTAGTATTTGCAACTGTACTCCTAGAGCGCAGACCTTAGCTAAAAAAGGAATGACGCGCAGACAAACTAATAATCTAGTTCTCGAAAGAATCTCAACACATTTTGGAAATCTTTTTAAGTTTCGTCTATGATTTTTCGAGTCAAGTAGCTAACAGACAGCATCTCTTGATGGAAACAACTATATGACCTTCGAAGTTTTATGGCTTTAGGACGATGTAAAAAAATCCCTTGATCTTTCAGATATTTTGCAATAGGGAATTATACGTAGAGCCATCGAAACGAAAAAGAATTTAAAAACGCTCAACTACATAAGAACAAGATAATAATTTTTTATGCAAGCCTTCATTAATATTCAAAAATTTTCTGCTTTATCCCAGTTTCTATAAAAACCTAAATCAAGTCTGTCAGATTTCGCTATTCTTTAAAAACGCAGCTCGCTTTTTGAGGCGTTATATGTTGCTACGGAAACAAAATTAACAAAATAAGTTACTACAGGTATTCTCGGAAATTAACGTCAGGTGCAGCGAAATTTTTGATAATTGTCGCCCATGAATCATGAGGGTGTGAGAATCAAAGCTCTCCCATTGTTCACCAGTTGCGGGCGAGCTTTTCTGTCTGATTCATTGCACTTGTAATTATAATTGAGGGCATGAGGGGTGCTAACTGACCGCAGAATGCGCTGTGAAATACTGCAAATCAGATTGGACGTGAGAAAGAAACCACCGTGTCGCGGATGCTACGCTGGTTGTAGCACGGGATGGGAAATGCTGCTTTGGTATTAGGAATGGGTAGGAACTGAAGCTGTATTTGGCAATAAAAATAAATAAGGGAAATTTTCAAAATTAGTTGCCCTCAAGTGAAGTCATGAGAATTATTATTATTATGGCTCCAAATAGAACTATATGACTTTTTCTACTTAGGTTGGTGATAAAATCTGGTCACCTGGTAAGACTGAACAATGAACATTAATTATCTAGATGTAAGAAACGAACGGCAACATGAAAATATTGGTAGTGTGATTTAGGTTCCACCTGGTACAAGATTTGATATTTTATAAATGTAAGGAACATCACAAGACGAATAGTTTAAATATCCTATCGACTTAAGAATCGCACAGTTACATCTAAGAAATTACTACATTATGGTTTAGGTGCAACTATGGTAAACCTTCTCAGATTTTTCGGGAGCATAATTTGACTCTTTATTAGAGCAATCAAGGTATATTAAAACGTATGGCAAACGCTGATTTAAGCACAATTGACTTATGGTAAAATGTAACTGCAGCTCTAAACAACGCCCTTGAAAAACTTAGCTATTCATAAAGTAGTTGTTTGTGTGCCCATATGCTCAGTTCAAGAGAAGATATAAGGTACTCTAGAGATGTTGAGAAGATTCTACTCTGGGCACACAATGAAAGAATTAAAGATTGACGTCATATTCTAAAGAGATTGCAAGTGGAAGGAGAAAAATTTTTTCCCATGTTTTTTGCAGTTATGTACAGCCAAAGGCAGTAACTAGGCAGAAAATGCAAAGAGTTCAGTTAATTTTCAATCTGAAAAAAAAAATGGAATAAAAGATGTACTGTGGAAGATTAACAAACTACAACAACAAAAATTAGATTTATGAACGAAAAATTCAGGAGTGCACCGAGATTATAAAATATACTTCGGACGTAAAGCTTAACAGAGTAAGAACTGGAACGAACGTGCAACAACAGAACATAGGTCAAACCAAAGATATAAGGCATAAGGAGCTCAGTGACAACCCTAAAAACTACACTCAGAATGCGCAAAAAAAACCCTTTACACCAATAATACCAGAAAATACATCAAAAAGAAAAACTAAAGAGCTCGCCAACAAGCGTAAAAACTTTAGAAGCGAAAGAATAACATTTTCGGGCGCACGCGACCGTGTCGGCGCATGGGTGTGGCGGCTCGCTGTCCGAACTCTGCGCAATTAAGTGCAACTGCAGCTCCAAATTACTGTAATGACCAGCAGTAAAAAGCGTTGGGATGCGTGGGAGCATCGCACTGCCGGAATGTGTGCTCATCAATGGGATTTTTGCCCTGATCGCGTGGCCATTTAAATGTAAGCTGAGAGTACTCGATGTCAGTGCTTGAAACGTGGATGTGGAAATTGATGTAAAAAATTATATTTTCATATACGCAACTTTACAATACAGCGGTTCGTTGGTAGAAAAAATCCTTAAGCACTGCGGCAAGTAATTAAAATTGCAGCTTCTATAATTCATGTAATTAAACATGTTGAACCAGAGTCAACACATTAATATTGATTTTTACTGCTATGTGTATGGTAATATAGAAAACTTTTCATACATCAGGTTGTAAATGTGTTTAAAGAGGCTTGACTCAGATTTTTGTATGTGGAATAATTATAATTTTATTTCCGTTTTAAAGATAAGTTGTAAAGTGATATTTTATGGTCGTTGCCTTGTTATTTTTGTTAGTTCTCGTTGTGAATTTTACTTAATACGTATGTAGTAATTTAGTATTCTGAAGCATCAGTAAACGAATTTTATTATTTATTATACATTTCAGATGCTAATACATTTCTATCCCAATTATATATTAAAACTCAATTTAATATAATAATCATCATCATTTCTCATTATATATTATATTAACTCTCTTGTATTTTCACGCTTTATATGAATTTTACATCATCTACATTAGATCATTTGGTTCCTGCCCAACAGTCGTTCACACGCTCGCCGCTGTCGGCCTTTTTGCGACACCTCTAAAAAATGTTTTATTATTTCCTGAAGCGAGACGGCGCTTGTACCTGCCACAAGCCGATGCTCTCTCACAGAGACCTGTAAATCCATTAACAGTGATTAAATCGGAAGCTTGGGTCTTTTTAGTGTCACTTTTTAGCAGCGCTGTCGTCCGGCCGGCAGGCTTTTTGTCGGTCTCACCTCTGCTCGACTAACGAACTTTTCTGGAAGCGGAAGTGGCCGTAATGAGGATGCTACTGCACACACCCTCGAATCTGTTGTGCGAGGGACAGGCTTTTTAGGCACTTCCGAAAGCAACAAAATCCGGACTGGACGAGGACCGCAGTTGAGGAAGCGTGTAAAGCATCCAGGCGTTCGTGATAAATGATGAATGAGGCCGTTTCCGATGCTCCTGACGATGGAAAATGAGGAATACTGTATGAGCGGGAAGATATTTGTAAAGTGCATACATACAGTATACAGTAACGGGCATAAGGATCAGAACGATGCTTACGTAGTAAAGAAAGATACATAACTTGTTTTATAGAGAGCAGGGAAAGTTCAAGCTTTGAACGTGTCTACTAGACTTCGTATACAGTAGATTAAAAATGAAAGCTCATTAGTCTAATTAATTTCTTACGAATAAATTATAACGTAATTCAGAGATATGTAAATTGGGTGATCAAAAAATCATACCGCTTAACGAAATCCTTTAATTAGTATTCAGTAGTATCTAGTAACTTTTCGGGCAATACTATGATAGAGTTCACTGCTAAAATTTAATCAGTTTTTTACCCGTTCTTGCACCATCAACATGGCTAGAACTCAGTGACATCATTGAAAATTAGAGAACTGATAGTTTAGTTACATAATAGAGATAAACGTTCATTGGTGACATTGCTAAGATTTTGAGGATGTCTCAAAGGGTTCTTCACAGTATTTTGAAACAATAAGAGAAAACTACGTCCTGCAAAGCCAATAATCCACCTAACAAGTCTAAAAAATAGCGGCAAGAGAAGACACATGGATTCGAAAAAAATCCAAGAAGAATATAGACTTGCCACGGCAACATCTATTTTGAGAATGGCTGGTAAAAACCTCTGTATCCATGTTTCAAGATGAATCGTTTTTGAAAGATTTACTGAAAAAGGTGTGCGTAGTAGAGTTCTTTTCACAAAGCCCTGCATTTGTAAAAAAAAGCACCAAAGGGCTCGAAAGAAATTTACTAATGAACATGCCACATGAACTGAAAAATAATAGCATTGTGTTCATTTCAGTGACGAGTCTAAGTTCATATTGTTCGGCTCTGATGTGAGAAGGTTCATTCGATACACTTCTAAAACTGTATTCTTCTCACTACAGTAAAAAGTAGTGTTAAGTTTGAAGACGGACGTGCGATGGTGTTTTGCATGATTTTAGCTTCAACTACTGAATTTCTTGTTTGGCTACTCCGTAAAATTAGTCCATCGGTGTACAAGGATTTATTGAAGAACCATGTTTTACCTCAGTTGAAAGCAGCAGTTAACCACCAGCTGTGTTTATGCAAGATAACATCCTTTTTCATAGGGCAAATATCTGTCAAGATATTTTCTTCAGAGGAGAATGTTGTAGTGATGGAGGGGCCTGTTCATAGCTTTGACATGAATCCTATTGGAAATGCATGGAAGTTATTAAATGAAAGAGCGAAGAAAGCAAAGAGTAGTGTCGTTGAATAAGGGAATAATTTGAGAGAAGAACAAAAGAAACTGAGAAAATATCTGCTGAGTAGTCAAAGCTTGAATTCACTCGTATAGCAACAGATGTCAAGCTGTCATTTATAACAAAGGAATCCATATCAACTACAAAATAAATAAATGTATACTCTCGTTCTACTTTAATTCAATAAATGTCTTAGAGAATAATGTTGCATATCAAGAAAGTATAATGACTCATTAAAGCGGAGTTGATGACAATGACCTTCTTTACAAGAGTGCTATAGCATCATTTATTTGCAACAGCTATTCTTGGTATGGTGAAGGATACTTAACTGAACTTAATTATTCTTAAGCTATCAAAGCACGTATCAAAGTTACTTGAGCAATTCGTGTTTTATGTTGCCGCAGCAACTAGTTTTCGGGCAGAAAATAATAGCTTTTTCGAAGAGTATAGCTAGTGGAATTCACAAAGAGGAAAACGCAATTGTTTTTACATATGACTGTCGAAACCATCAGCCTTTGTATCTGCCACATACTGTGGAGCAAATGAGAAGTCAAATTTGAGAAGCAAATAATCTCATAATTCTAAAAAGGCGGACTGAACTAATGGAAGAAGCTGTTCAGTAATGTCTAGGTAATAATTATTGTCGGCAAAAACAGCCTATAGTGACTGGATGGTGCAGATCCAATGTTCACGTATATTCCTTTTTTATTTCGATATTTTTTTGCGGAGGTGAAAATCGTAATTTTTTAATCAACTTGGATAATTTTTTCTCCTATTTATTAGTTTCTTGCTGCTAAAAATTACCTGGTGTATCGTCATTATTTATTTATTTTTTTTAATAAAAATCTCAATTTCGTGTGCATTACAAGAAGCATTTTGCGTGCTGAAAATCGTTGAAAAAATTCAGAAATGAAACTCCACATTCAAGTCTTTTTCCAATGGACTGAAATTCAGAGGTTAATTTTGGCGGTAAAAGTATTCTATTAAGCTCTACTACATCTGAATGAACGAAAAAATATTTTAAAATATACTTCTAAGATGTTTTACCTGCTGAAACAAGTCGAACATTTGATGTTTCAGCAGAGGAGCTGTGTCTAAGATTCGTAATATAGATGAAAATAATTGACATCCAGGTTACATAATTTATTAGGTTTTTTCTCAGTAAGACGTCATCTGGATTTTAGGTTTGTAATATATACAACAAATGCACATCGCTCAGCAGACGGAAAGATTGCTCTGGTGAGAAACTGAAACTTGGCGCTATGATACCCTGGACTTTTCTGAGGTGTCCCATTCTCTCTGCATAAGTTTGTTTCCGTTGTAGCCTCAGTCGCTGGATATGAACGTTGAATACTTGAGCTCAGCACTAATCGTATTAACGGTATTTCTCCAGGCATAGAGTGTGGGGCATAGAGTGGGATTGATACTCTAACTTATTTATTCAAGATTTATATTGCATCATACCCGGACGTACAGCCTAATCATTCAACTTTAGAAAAATGCATCTTTGATATGTAGTTCACTGGAATTTCTTATTCCAGGCCTATATCATTATTTTGTATGGTGTTCACCTTCCCCTTGAAGCTAAAAAGTTAATAGCCGTCCTCTGGCTGTAATTTCTTATATCTAGTACTTCCAGCACTGTATCGCTGTTTCACAGGCTGTACAGCCCTTACCTCTCATCCATTCGTCGCACGCTTTACGGTCAGCGGCCTTACTGCTCTTCAAGATATAACAATCAACACTATGTAATGGTTCATAGAGAGTATTTATTTGTAAGCGAATGTATGAGCATGCATTTAATTTTTCTGTCAAATTCTGTGGGGATAAAATAAGGGAAATTCTTCCTTGAAAAAGAACCTAACGTATCCATGGTACGGGGCAGCAGTTGCTGAAACCAGGAGACGGTCTGTTCAACCACAGTGAGTCTTAGGTTCCTTGTCTGAAACTGTCCGAATCTATAAAGACAATTTGCTATTTGAAATGGGTATATTACGCCTGAATTTCAGTGGGGTTAACAGCAAAGAACGCGGGGGTTTCAATGAAGTAGTTATGAGTGCTGATTTAGCAAGAACGCGGGTCACCAGTAATAATATTATTAGGTCGTTCAGCCGAGGGAGCAAGTTCGAGTACTTATTCATTTAGCAAGTTTATGGTCGAGTTACATAAAACAGAAGTCCATCATCACTCTAAGGTTTTAGCCTCAAGACAACGGAAGCTAGTGCCTCGTACCTCAAATAGTACGAAAAGGCTGCATTGCGCAGAACGTTCCACATGCGTATCAGATACGCGAAAGGAGGATAATATAAGTGATGGAGTTTAGAATAGTTGTAGAATAAAAGTGACGCCTGTGATGATTGACACGGCGATTGAAAATACGAGTACAATGTAATAATTTGATCACTTATCCAAAAATATTATTAGTTGTTTACTATATTTCTAGTGAACCACAGACTAACATTGTCTAACAAGAGACGGGAAATTGATGACCCTGAAAACTTCACTAAACTACTAAAAAAAGCAGTCTGGTGTTGATGAAAACAATCACTAATCAATCAACATACAAACAATGAACTAAACAACTAAAATTCTTACGAGAAATTAATAGGTATCTTTGCCTCTGCAGATTCCAATCTATCAGTATGAGTCATATACACAGAACAATAATAAGCGATATTCATGCACACAAATACCCTTGTTAATATCCTTCGACAGTAATCCTTTACAGTATTACAATATCCTTTACAGTATTATTTATAAATGGCAGATAATCTAACTCCATTCTGTACAAAATTTTCCAGATTACCGCTCTAACCTACCTGATAGATAAGCAGGGCTTTCTCTCCTTTTGCCCATTTGAACAGAGACATATCCAGCTCACTGAAGCACAGTCAGAATTGTAGCTGTATTGGGAACAATGTGTTTACCTGTAGTTTGGCGTTATCAGTTGCGAGCTAACAAAGACTTGGGAAGTAGTGTTCTGTCAGGGTGATGGTGCATGCGTGGGCGAGTTGCCTGCATTCGGATGGATGCGAGGTTGAAAAAATATATTAACTCTTCTCCATTGTGTATTTTGTCTCTCCTTTTTCTTCCCTCTCTCTTTTCGCTTCGCCAAATTATTCCGAGCGAGCATAACTGGCCGCTTTGAAAACCACTGATCAAGCCGATGGTTCCGTGCTATTGCAGCGGCACAAACTTCTTACCACAACTTCTCCCTTGTTTTCCAGCTTGGCAGATCAATACTTGGCACGAGCCCGTTGTATTAACGTCGATCCATGGACCAGACATCTCATTTCTGACTCCGGGCTGGCACGTGCACGTCGCTGTGCGTCCCGAAGGTCCCATTTCCTGCGCGCTGCCGTCGTGCGCGACGCCGCAATCCAGTGTCAGCGTCGCGCACTTCGGTAATGATCGGCGCTTCTCCCTACGCGCGTCGGCGACGTGCTGCACGTCGCGTGCCGATCAACAGAGTCACGTGCATGAGCTGGAGCTGTGCTCGCCGATAGCGAGCGATGCGGTATACGTAGAACTCGACATGAGAAGAAAAAAGAAAAATAAAAATGGAATCCAGCTCATTAAGTCACAACGGAGTGAAATGTTTCAGGATGATGTATACATAATTAGAAGTTCGATAACTTTGGTTTATTGGGAAAAAATAATAGTAAAAAACAGCCGACAAATATTAAAGCGTAGCTTAGAATGGGCAGATGTGGCGTTGAAAAACGAAGCGAAGTTATACGATAAAAATGTATTAGATATTGACTGCTATATACACTTTTGGCTCCTAACTTGAACACAACTTGGGATTTGCACACTAGAGCTAAAAAAAAACGGAGTGCACTTTATAACTTGAATGTTACACACTATGTAACTGATAACTGGCTGCACTAAAACTTCATGTGCAACTTGGAAAGCGACAAACATGCTCTTTCCCCTCGAATAAAATTTAGAATGAAATGAAATTCTTTCATCCGGTTTCCTGATTTCACTTACTGAAACTTTAACAATCCCAGGCTTTTACATAAAATTTTTGCGTTCGATTTCCCGATTTAACCGATTAATAATAATCTTCATTACAATGAATTATTTTTACATGCGGCGCTTCTTAGGCAGTATGGCGCACAACGAAGTCTGCAACGAACACTTCCTCAGCGTCATCAATTTGGCCAGTGTCGTCAGCACGAGCCGTGAGGGTCGACGTGACCAGAGGTCGACTGGTGCGGCACGAGACCTGTCAAGTTGGCACGTTTGGTCGGCGCAGCCGTCGCACTTTTCGAGGGAAATCCGAGTTTTTATCTGATGTTTGTGCACGTGCCGCGAGATCTTATGCACGTGACTCCCGTGGAAGCCACGTGCAACGCTTCAAACTTTCATACTTTTATTTCGGTACAGCGCAAGTGCTTCTCTGGTTGATATCAGTACATTTGAAGCTCTAGACGTGATATACATTCATGTTCTTGTGTTTTTCTCAAACTGTAGAGAGACAAAACAACACTATTTATAAGAACAGATACAACTTCCAAATGTTTCACCACTAGACCTCCATGTTGTTGAATGTGACTTCGAGGCACTACACGGTGTTTCGCTAAAGAAAGACCCCTAGTTCTGAATCGTAGGATTTCGAAATCTGCTAAATCACAAAAGAGTTGTGCGTTTTATAAAAGCGTGTGAAAACACCTATGTGGAAGTTTAGCTATTTTCCATGTCTGAAAATTTAAAGTTGAGTGGAGGGTTTCTACGATACCTGGCATTGACTCGCTACTCTATACTGTCTCTAGATTGGTTAAACCGACAGGCTGTACTATAAGAAACTCGCTTTGTGAAGTACACCCACGTTATGCGAATTTATCCTAATGATTTGCTTCATAAGTTTATAATAATAACACTTATGTATGATAAAATTAAACAAAGTTGCCGGTAACAAACAACCAATAAATATATATTTGGCTTTTGTGCATTTAGTATAAACTAGAGTAATAATAAGTTAAAAATGACAGCAAAGAATGCTCGTGGGATTCGTTCCTTTTGGCTTCCAAATAGTAAGAAAAACAGAACTTAAAAAGAAGGTGGCAGAAATCTGATCACAGTTGTAGCCCAGCTACGGATTGAGATAAAAACTCTACTCTGTATGGTCAGCATGAGCTAGCTCTCGTGAAGACATTTTAATCGAAGAAAGAAGGCTAAGGAGACTCAATAAAACAGAAAATAAATGGAGCCCAAATAAATTTAAGTAAGACATTTGGGGCTGCCAAAAAAAATTATTGCTGTGTTAATGTACAACATGCGAAGCATTGGGAATAATTGGCGCTTACGGAAGAAACGCCTTTCATCTCACAAATTCACTAGAACAATGACAATAAGTCAAGGAATATATTTTCACATTAACTTAAAGATCGATTTTTCCCGATCTCACCTCAATGACTATCATTTGATGAATATTCTCCTATCTAATCCTTGAGATTGTGAAGCAGAGACCAAGCAAGCTAGTAACACCCAACTAACCAAACAACCAACCAGCAAAGAAACTATAGTGTTATGTAGAGGATTTGAGCTTGCATATCAAACGTAAACAGAATAGCTAGTTTCTATTTCTTAATACCGCAGCGTAGCAAAGAAAATAGACGACTCAAGTACGAGAAGAACATGATATCTCTTTATTGCCTACTTTGGTGAGTACGATTCATTTTTTTTCACCTGCAAGAGTTCAGATTCAATAAAGGACAGATTTTTTCCTTCGCCAACAAGTCAACAGCAGCAGAGTTTAGCGGGAGCTCAAAAAGTTTAGCTGACCGTTAACACAATGACCCCGTCCTACAACAGGTCTAGTACGCAAGTGTTCGAATTCTTCCTGTGGCCTCAACAGAACAGTGGTCCACCTGCCGTACCCTGCACGTATTCTCTCACCCTGCATTGCTGCCAGCATAAAAACTGCCAATTTTGGACCTCACAATGAAACCTTCCTCAGCATCCGGCGATATCGTAACGTAAAATTCATAGATAGTCGCATTTTTTCTCTCTCTGCTAGTGGTAGTGGAGGTCCATTGAAGAGATAGTATCGTAGCGACGCGATGCGTTCCCACGGGGTGCGGCATTCATTAACAGCTCAACATCACCTGCCTGGAACGACTCATTCAGGGAGGGCAGGTGTGAGCGAGGTCGCATGAAGCCCCTACATTGTTTACGGAGCGTATTTACTTGCGTCTTCCTTTGAGATTCTCTTTCTTGTGCGTGGCTTCAAACAATGGCAGTACGCAGGGTCTCTTCTGATGCGCCTAATTGAGGTTTTGTTACGTAGAATATTAGATGGGCAGGAAACTCACGCGAATTTTTATCATTCGCTATGAACGAACACAAGAGGGCTCCAGCTCTACCTAAATTCGATGAAATTAAGTTATGGCATTCTTTTCAATGTTTTGCCAGTGATGATAAAGAAGATATATTTATTTTTGTGCTCGCAAATATATATAGTACAGCTGTAACTTTAGCGAATTACACAAGAAAGCTTTGACGCGCTGTAACGCAATTTCATATTCTATTGGTAACAAATTTTTCATATTAACTAAAATAATATTTAAAAAATGTACATGGTTGTTAAATATTGCTAGTTATAATTGATGTAGTTGTATTTATGGACTAATTTTGTGAAGCAGAAATGATTAAGGTAGATAACAATTTTATTGGCTAATTATCATTTGCGAAAAGCAAATATAAATTTATCTGACTTAAAATATCTGATGCAACGTAATTTAAAAAGTAGTAACAGATAGACTCACAAGTCTAATTGGGTCATTATAGTAAATGTGAGAACGGGATTTTTCAGCACTAATATATTACTTTTTCTGGATTTTTTCAATAATAGAATGAGATTGAAATATCCTTCAACGCGGGGCCTTAAGATGCAATTCAAAATTCCATATACCTATTTAATGTTCGTCAATCGTTCAACTAGATGCACTTCTGTTGAGAGGGAAAAAGTGGTTTACATATACAGTATACCTACTACTACAGACACATAACTATGCAGATCTTTCATCCCTGCAAACTAAAATGCTTCTACTTGCTAACATTGTCAGTGAAAAGTTTTCTCTCAGGTCCAACATGCCATTGCCCAGAAAATGACGACTCTGGAGAATCTCTCTGAATTCTAATTGCAGATTGTATTCCGGAAAAGCAAAAAACGTTACGACCATGACCTGTCTTCTACTGTAGCCCAACCCATTAGTCCCATGCTGTATAAGTTGACACTCCCTTCTCTTCCAGGTGGCTTCCGTCATCATCCTTTCCTTCTCATACGTACAAACAAACACGTGCTTCATATTTTTTTGGCATGTATTTCATGCCTATTATCTGAATTTAATGACACCCCGTTGCTCCCTATCCTTCACCCTTTTTTTACCCTCTGGATCTTTCCGTCGTTCCCTAACTGTGCTCCAAACTATATGAAATTTTGTTAACCGTTTAGCCTTACGACAAGTTCACTTTCGACCAATTTCCCTTTTTTTGGACAGCATTTTACAAAAAATGTACAGTTTAAGAGAAAGTTTTAGCTAAGGGCTGGCTGCTTTTACTCGCTTCTATTACTTGTATCTTTACTTGCTTACATTTTACTTCGCTAACCTGAGAAACTTTGGAACCTTGCCGAAGTTAGCACAGTCAGGAAGCCGACACAAACACCACACAGAGCTGTTGAGCGCCTTATGGCACTCCAGGAAATTCCTACTAATCAGGTGTAGGAAATGGCTTCGCGCCCGTACTTATTACGTAAGATTTCCTTCACCTGCCTCATTCAAACAACGAATGCGACTTGCGCCCGTCGTGTAACGATTCAGAGAGGATTTCGTCACGCTAGGACGCGCCTCAGCCGTAGAATCACAATCAGGTTTCCTGAGAAATTTCGTCACGCTAACATAAGCAACCGTTGAAATGCTTACAAGAGGACTTTGTCCCAAGGTGGAGTTACGTTTTGCATCTATTTCAAGAAAAAATAGGTACCCTGAGTTATATTTTCGCGTGCTAGTATCTTACTAAGGTGAAATTTTATTTTTTGTCATCTCGTTTCATATTCTTTTGGATAGTTCAAATTTAATATATCCTCCATACAGACAACCTATAGGAGCAATGAAGAGCGGTAGCAATTTTTGATACCATAAAAATACCAGTATTAGAATAATATCCGAGCTGTTGCATAATGGCTGTATGATGATATCTATACTTCAGAAAGTTTCAAGACGGTGGGTGGATGACAATAAAAAAAATGAACATTTGTGCGTTGCAATCACAAGTTTTGCTGAATTGCGAAAACTTTAAGAGCCGAAATTTTTGTAAGGAATAAAGAGGCTGTCAGCAAAATCAAGGAGCCCTGATATCCATAGCACCTCTTTGAGCAAACCTCAGAACCTGTTTTTTATGTCAGTCTTGATTATTTACTCCTCTCAATACCGGTTATGATAAGCTGTAGGCAAGATAACAAGACAGCACACTTTTAGGACTTTTACAGGAGTATCACGAGTATGAAGATGATTGAATTGTGTTCTGTTGCATCTATTTATTTGCAAACTTCACTAATATCGCTGGTACTTAACTAATATCGCTGGTACTTAACTAAAAAAAAGCTGAAAATCAAGTTAATGCAATGAGGGCACTGAGCAATTGTCGATCTATCCAGGCTTTTGCCCTTAAAGTGAATATAGGGCATCTAGTTAGTAGAAGTTGAGCAGAAAAGCTTAACAGTAAACCTTTTCAAATGTTTCACCTAAATTTTCATGTACCAAAAACCATGAGCTTCCCCACAGCCAGTTGCTTGTACAGTACATATACGAAAAGATATGTTGAGACCGGGGTCCCCACAGGCCATTCCAATAAGCATCCTTCACATTCTGTCTAGAAAATAACGTGACAGTCGCTTATGCAACGCGCCTGAAGCTGACACAGAGAAAGTTACGTCATGTAGTAACGCAAATTCAATAAAAACACTAATTTCAACAGACTTCAAAAGTTAATTGTAACTTAAGGACTTCCACCGACACAAGCACCAAGCTGGGCTCAGAACATGGATCCTAATAGAATATTATGTAAAAGAGCTTCCCCTCTCTAAGTTTCATACGTAAGTATGCTACGAGAGGAAGTTTTAAACAACCCAGTGCTGCCCATGCATGGCTGAACAACCGTTGTTCGCTGCATGAATGGCGTACAAAAATCAACAGGAAACATCATAGAAACTGCTTGGGACAGGTTAATGGTGCGTCCCATGCAACTTTACACGTTCATCCTCTGCTTAATGGAGGTTTGGAGGGCGTAGTATCATTGTACGCTGATGACAACATCAACTCTATTATTTTTACTTCCTCGCAGCATTCATTGCGCTTAATAGTCGCTATGGGACCGTCACGGTCTTCATTGCCACAGTTCTTTTATGAGGAGTTAATTAGAAATATATCTTTAGAGTGGTAGAAGGGAAGAGGTAATGACAGGATGAAGAAAAGGTTGTTTATTGGAAATGGAACGTGTTCATCTATTTGGGCGAAATTTAAGTGTCCTAATATTGTTCGCAAGTCGACAGATATTATGGAGCAAAAGAGTTAAACTCTAAATACATATACTGTATCTTAAACTCATTGTATGACTGTGCTAACTGAAGATTTGTGATTCGTTATTTAATCAAGAACTGAGAGAAAAATAAATAGTTTCACTGTGTTATGCAAGTATTGTTGTTTGGTTAAGGAAATCATTGCTGAACTGAAGGCTATTAAATTCTATTCCTGGTAAACCAACTCTTAGCTTGATATCAATAGAGCTTTAGCTGTTAAACAGATGATATGTTCGGCTTATCAGACGAGTTTGAAAATCGATCAAGCTTGCCGATGAAGCTGAATGCCCTTTTCGGGTAGCACTTTATAAACCAACCTTCAGTTGGTTATAATATGCAAAGTGTGTCGACCATCACACAAACCGAATTTTAGATAAAATTGATACCTCCATCGGATTATTTAGGTTTGTCGAGAGATTGATAGCATTCGAAAACCTAGAAAATGCTCCAATCTTAAAAGAGGCTTCACTTAATCCAAACATACAAAAGTCTTCTGCTTTATACGAAGCAAATTATTTCAGCGACATTACTGCTATACAGTTATTATCTCATGCTACAGAGTGATGTCTGTCTGTCTGTCTGTCTGACCAATTGTTTTCATGAAAACAAATTAATAGCAACATCTGAACAATCTTACAGCAAGTGCACTTCTAACAAGCAATTGCTCGAGACAGCCATTGCATGACGAAAATAATAAAAAAAACGCAAAAAGGTTAGTGTTGAAAGCTGTTCGAGAATGACTCTTACAACTCCTTATCCTGATATCCTGAGAACTGCCATAGTAATATCCTACAATTTTGGACTTTTTACGAACTATCTCTCATAATCGTACGTCTTGTAGTAGGCTTGCTCCACTTTTGGTTTCATTGACACATGCTGTCCATGATTGTGAATGAGATTTAAATCACATTCAGCTTGTGTTATAGAGTTAAAAAAATCTTGTCCTGTTGAAGAGTTTAGACTCAGTCGCAAGCAGCTTCTAAATAAATAAATCATATTCAAAATACTATTTTTTTGCCAGTTAAAGGTTTTCTGTAGTGCTAATATTGTCGATAGCTCTTTGCTAAAAGGTTATATTTTCATACCTCCGCCAAGGAGGTTACGTTTTCGTCGTGTTTGTCTGTCTGTCACCAAGATAGCTCAAAAAGTTATGAACCGATTTGGATGAAATTTACCGGGATTGTTAGGTATGTTAGGAGGAACAGATGATTAACTTTTGGTGAAGATATGTCCAACCGTTTGTTTGTTTGTCTGCTTCATTTTTCTCAATGCCATAACTCCAAAAGTTATGAATGAATTTTAATGAAATTAACGTGAGTTGTTAGGTATATAACAAAGAGTGAATGACCAAATTTTGATAACGATCCGTTTGTTCGTTCGTTCGTTTTTCACTGTAATTAACTTTATGCTTATTAGCACAATAACTGAAAAAATAATGAATGGATCTTTATGAAATTCATAGGAGATGTCAGTAATGTCAAAAGACATAAATGATCAAATTTTGGTGCAGATCGGTTAATTCGTTTGTATGTTTGACTCATGTTTGTCATTACGTTTGTCAACAGTATAACTCAATAAGTTATGACCAGATTTTCAAGAAAATTGCACAAGCTATTATTACTCTCAAAAGGCACAGATCATTGAATTTTGGAGTTTATACAAGGAAAATTATGGTTTCAGCGTCAACTTGAATTTTTTGCTACCGTTGCCTCACTTGGCGGAGGTATGCGCTCTCAGAGTGCTCTAGTTATTTATAGTTTCACAAGGTAAGCTTAAATCTGGTGAATTTTTGTTTGGGATCAAATTGTGAAGGATTCGCTTTAAGAGATGACTATGAGGCAGACTGTTAGAATCAACCTGAACACACACCCTACGGGGAATGATTCATATTTTGTTCACGCGTTGTATCAAAGTTTGACTTTGACTTAATTTTGCCACTTGAAAGTTAAGCTCTTTATCACGTGAGTATATCGTGAAGATCTTTATTATAAGGACTTACGTTAACTGATATAATGTACAATTCAGTGTACGACTAGTTTGATATTGAGAAAACCTTGAGAGCCTCAATATTTGAGAAACAACAGGAGCGACACACGCCTCGGGCGTGGTTCAGTTATACGAGCATGGCAGGAAGTGAAGACCCTGCCAGCAGGTGTTGTGGATCCTATCCTGAGATCCTCCTGCTCCAATTGGATCCACTGCACCTGATGCTACACTGTTGGCGGCTTAATATCAGCTGCACCGAGCCTACAGTAGTAACACCTTGCTGGCAGTTTTTACCTCAGTTTCACATGACTCATTGATGTTTCACTCTGAGCTGCCCCTGATTCTGATTTCAACCTGATTTCAACTGCAACAGTCTGATGGCATAATGTCATAGTGATTTAGAGTACTGCCAGTACGTGAGTTTATATAGTATATTGAGTCTCGCTTGATTCTTTAGTATTCGTATCCTATTTTCCCTGTACCTGTTTTTAGCCGCACCTGATCCTACATTATGACAGTTTGATTACAACTGCACCTGATCTTACAGTGCAGAAATTTTGATTTGCGCTGTATATGGCCCATGTGTGGTCCAGATGACTTGATTTCAACTGCACCCGTAGCCTATAGTTTTGAGTTTGGACTTCAACAGCACCTGTTCTTAGGATGTTAAAAGACACTGCAGGATTGTGATGCGGTAAATAGTGAAATACGTCATCACTACTTAGATTCCTACTACAGCCACAATACTGGAATTGCGAGATCAGTCAAACTCCAGATAATTTTTGCAACAACCCATGACAACTTTCATGTGTATGTTACAGAATAACGTCGACTTCTTACTGATCAACATACCGTAACCTTAGTCTGTTTTTCAGATATGTGGGGTTTAATTATTATACGGCGTCACCTGACCTTGATCATTGTCATCATAGTTAACAGTGAACAGGACGTTTAAAAAAAATGTTCTAACTATGATGTGCCTTATACAGCCACGGGGTACATACTCTGTAATCAACTGCCAACATTATAATGCTTTCCTTCATCGTACGTTTTTCGAACACCATCTCCCACTCATCGTCTTCCTTTTGTCGAGCAATTTGTATCTGCTCCTTCTGTTTTGTCATTTTTAAGACCTTATAACCATTTTCGAGCCGTAATTTCTGCACCATCATGTGGCGTGATGGCAGTATCAGAAAGAGCACGTTTGTACTAAGGCAGCACTGCAGCCAACTTGCTGAGTCATCATCAATCTTGTATCGACATCGCGGGCACACGTCGGCCGTCTCTTCATAATATATACGATGTTGCCTCGACCAACTCGTGCTACGATCCCGCGTCTCTATAATTCAAGTCTGGAAAATTGTGCACATATCAACACATGACAAGCAACTTGCCAAGGCAAGCTTCATCAATCTTCCATTTTTGCATCTTAGGTAAGATTTATTTCGTAAAGCTGATTAAGATGTGTAATCCGTGCGAAGCAAAACCTTGACTTTTGGAGTAGACTTCGGCGACTGAGACTTGGAGGATTTGAGCGACATCACGTACGTCTGAAGGACAAGCGAAGTGAAACAGCGACAGAAAAAATATAGTCCTGCAAAAAAAAAAATATTAAAAGTGCAAAATGAAGGAGAGAAAAATTACACTTTGGTGCTCAGTGTCCCGCCTTTGGTGTATGCTAACTTACTGGCGCACTGGTGCCTGCATGACTATCGACAATGCAATCCCTTATTGCAGCATATTGTGAAATGGAAACCATAATTGAAATAAATTGGTAAACAGATAACAATCGATTCTCCAGAACCAGTTATTGGGCATCTTTGAAAGACGAACTACAAGTGGGTGAGAGAAAATTTGTAAATGGACTGGTTCGCTGTAAATTTAAAAAGGTAAATCGGTCTTCACTATCTATTCGCTGTCATGTAAATGGATATATATAGTTAGGCAAAGACATTAGTTACATCACCTAATTATTTACTGCGGTCATAGGACACCAATATGCACTAGAATTTAGAAGTTACTGTATAAGGAGACATACGATATAGATCATGAGGTTAACTCGGGCTCAGCCATCCTATGGTATGGTGGGGAGATGCGCCCTTTAGAACCAATTATGTTGCCGTAATCGTTGCTTAACCTTCTGAATATAGCATTTGTGTCTTCTGAACAGAATATTTCGTGTCTTCTGAAAGATTATTACCTCGGCCAAGAGATTAGATTTTCGTCGGATTTGTCTGTCTGTGAATCTGTCTATTTGTCTGTTTGTCATCAAGATAACTTAAAAAGTTTTGGACCGATTTTGACGAAATTTACAGGGATTGTTAGATATGTTTAGAGAAACAGATTATTAACTTTTGGTGAAGATCCGTCCATCCGTCTGTTTGTTTGTTTGTCTGCATCATTTTTCTTAATGCTATAGCTCAAAAGTTATAGACGGATTTTTATGAAATTCACACGTGTTGTCAGTTATGTAATGAAGAATAAATGACCAAATTTTTGTAACGATCCGTTTGTTTGTTCGTTCGTTTGTCACTGTTTTTGGTTTCATACACGTAAGCACAAGAACTAAAAGAAATGAATGGATCTGTATGAAATTTATCAGAGCTCCTAGTAATGTTAAAAGGCATAAATGATCAAATTTTGGTTCAGATCGGTTTGTTCGTTTGTATGTTTGACTCATGTTTGTCATAATGCTTGTTAGCAGCGTAACTCAGAAAGTTATGAACGGATATTCAAAAAAATTACTGAAGCTGTTAACACTGTTGAAGGACACAAATGATTAGATTTTCGTGGATATAGAAAAATCATAGTCACAGAACCAATTTTAATTTTTCTTAACCGTTACCTTGCTTGGCGAAGGTGTGCGCTCTCAGAGTGCTCTAATTTTTCCTGCTTTCGGAGCATTATTTCTTGTGCCTTCGGAACATTATTTATCGGGCCTTCGGAACTTTATTTTTTGTGCCTTCGGAATATTTAGGTTTTGTGCGTTCGGAACATTATTGCTCGGGCCTTCGGAACAGTATTTTTTGTGCCTTCAGATTATATTTTTCCTGTCCACTCTTTATCGGACAATCATGAGTATTTATCCCATGTCTGCGAGAATAAAGCGAGAAGTATTAGATTACAAAGGATAATCGTCTTAAAAATTGCAGAGTGGAAGCTTTTCTAATTTTGGTTTCCGACTTCTACTGATTTCTTTTATTGTGTGATTGGTTATTCTTTTCCGTTTGTCACTGTTTTTGATTTCATGCTTGTTAGCACAGCAAGCAAAAAAAAAAAAAAAGAAACGAATGGATCTCTATGAAATTCATAGGGGTTGATAGTAATGTTAAAAGACATAAATCATTAAATTTTGGTGCAGATCGATTGGTTAGTTTACATGTTTGACTCATGTTTGTCATAACGTTTGTTAGCAGCATAACTCGAAAAATTATGAACTGATCTTCAAGAAAATTGCACAAGCTGACATTACTATCAAAAGACACGAATGATCAGATTTTGGAATTGATCCAAAGAAAATCATGGTTTCAGAGCCAATTTGAATTTTTGCTACCGTTGCCATGCTTTGCGGAGGTACGCGCTTTCAGAGTGCTCTAGTTCGTGATATGAAAAGATCGCACAATCCAAAGGTGATTCTATGCATTATCTGTGTTATGATAATAATAATTCAATATGTATAAAAAATTAATGCAGCGGAGAAAATTACTATATATTGTGACTTTTGGCAAAAGATGCAGTTCTTAAATTAGTGCTGCAAAATTTAATTGTGTAGATTCAACCCAGAAAACAAACGTGTACTAATAACTTGCTTTGGTAAACTGGTCACATATGTCTTAAACAGTGCGCTCACTTCAACTGTTTAGCCTATATGAATTTCACAAGTTTGGTGGTGCTTTCTCGGAATATGTGAACAGAAGTGCGACGTGCAGTAAACGAAGACCTTAAAGCTGAGAACATTAATTATTTTTTTTTTTGTGCTATATTTGTGCTTCTGATACCAAATAGATGGGCTTGAACGACATTCTAATGGGCAGAACTCACATTGCCAGGAAGTAGCGAATCTACCCTTTACCTTACGGTTGAAATATGCTTTCTTAGGAACGGTAACATGATATGAGGGTTACCACCATGGTTACGAGCCTTGTAGAGGTCATATAGTTATTTCTGCGCTATAGTCATACCAGCGTAAGCAGTCCTTAAGGGGCGGGGCTGAATTGAACGCAACAGTGCCAAATCTAATCTATTGACTAATGCACTTTGAATATTCGAATATAAATATAATTTTAGCGATTGAGACAAGTTATACCACGCGATTAAGTGAGGTTTGGCAAAGTTACTTTGCGTTCCTAGCCACGCCGATCGGACTCCTTATGCTGGTTTGACTATAACTCGAATGAACTGCATAAAATATTCGTATTTTTCCCTATGGAAGCTTCTCTACAGTTCGAGTCTTTTGTTTCAATTCACTGAAACTAAACAAGGTAGCAGTAAGATTGTCTGTCATCAGATGTCAGTGTACACTGAAAGAAAATTTAATCAACTAGATAGTTTTGCCTCCACATATCTTGAGCTTACGAATCTTCAAGCGTAATTGGGCTGTGATGCTCAATCCAAAATGGATCCACATGACACAAGCTAAAGCACTCCAAGTATGCTTACTGCCTCAGTTCTGCCTCAACTACTGTGTGTTCAGATCAACTGATCAACATGATTCAGTCTCCGATTTTGTCAGTATGCTTGATGCCCAAGGACTGTTTCAGTTTTCGTGAAGACAGATCGACTTGTGCGAAAAAAATTACATCTCTGTAAATATGCTCGGTGATCTCGATAGTTTACGCGTTTCTAAGTTTGATCAGCAAAATTTTAACGGTTTTCAAGGTACACATGGAGTAAATGACATATCACTGTTAATGAGAGTCCTAATCGACACGATTCTAACTTCAAAGTTACGGGTGCACTCGGATTTGAAAGATTTATTTCATACATTTATCGGTACAACATTTATAATTTCCAAGATAGCTTTGGCTTGTGGCACATATTTTCATGTATTTGAAACTAGACTGAGATCCTGCAGCCCATAACGAAAGGGCCCAGAGCCAAGTATTACCGTACCTAGCCCGTTCTAAGCATCCTTTTCATTGCCTAGAACACGTACGGTCAGCAGCTGAAGCCCAAGCGACACCTCAATAGAATATGACGAAGCTATTTGAAGCAGGTACCTGATTACCATACTCCTTTCTTCCATATTTAAATGTGAGGACCACCATGATTTTGGACTTCCTTTTATCTCGCAAATGAATAGAGTCTTAGGAACTGTCTCCATGTTATTACCTTCATCATTAATCTCAGAAGCCTTTGAAGACCCGTGATGGCTCTAGCTGATCCTTTTATGGGAACCTTTTCCACCTGTTAGCTATTAATATTTCCCATAGCCTAGGTGTGCCTGAAGCATCGAAGAGGTCAGAAAGCGCACTAAGAACGGTTCCAGCTCGCAAAAATTTGCAGTCTTGATATTTATAAACAACCGAAAAACGTTCAATTGGGACTGTAGTGTATTACAACAAAATGGTAGTGTACCTAGCAAAGCTGTAGTGCTCAGGAGGGGGAAGTTTGCTTGCTGATTGAACTACTTTAATCCTTGAATCAGTGCAATAGCCAGTTGTTAACGTTTATATAAATTCAAAAAAATGCATTTCAAAGCAATAATGCAGTAGGAACATGATGCTGTGAATCTTAAAGAATTTCTTGCGCGTCGGACTGTTATCAAAAAATGAATAAAATTTGTCTTACTTTGCTGTTTTTAGGCTTCATTGATAGTCTGGGACCAAACGATGTGCTGTAAATTTGCAAATCTAGAAGAGCTAATGAGTATCATCGATAAAATATGAGATATTTAGGTTTTCTGAAGATAATTTACGCCCCTAAACCTGTACTACTTTCGAAAGTGTATTGTTCGTTAATGGTACCATTTTAAAAATACGTAACACATTACGCATTATTTAGTTCTTATAAATTTTGGTACGGCATGTGTCGTTCAGCTAAATAATTGGAATGAAAAACACATTTATCTATTTTGTATGAAGTGACCGGGGTACGAAAATACAGAATGAAACTGGATGAAGATGAATGGTTTTTCAGCTAAAAAAATTAATTAACTGTCGGGAATTGACACTTGCTGTAAACAAAACTACAACAAAAACAGAACTAAAATAAAAAAGGCATACATATAAAAATCTATGGTAGTTGTCTTTTAGCTAACTTGTTCGTTGAAATAACTAACACGTACGTCATTTCACAAATGAATGATGCAGATATTGGTTCTTTCATGCAACCCGTGCTCTGTGAGCAGGTGTACAATATACAATATAGGCATAGCTAATGATTTTTTCTTGGGAGTCTCGTGCATATAGGAGAAGAAGAGAAAAATTCCAGGAATGGTGGTGAAATCTGCAGATAAATATCATACTTCGGTCTGTTATTTATTACTGTAGACTTTTTTGCCGAAGGTTACAACATACTACCTACATATTTAAAAGAAAGGTACCGGAACCTTATTTTATTGTTTGAGTTGTAGATTTATTAAAAATTTAAGAGTAAAGTCAAATGGCAAAATCAAAATTACACTGTCTTTAAAATACGTCTTTTAGACCTGCTGCATGATCATTTTCATAAATACACATAACGAGAAGCCCATAAATTACTTCACAAAGTCCTGTATATCTAAAGGCAAGTATTTAGTCAGTGTTTATCGAAACGTATTGAACAATTTACTAATTTGAAGGGATAAAACCTATTGTTACTGTATATACCAACTATTTGTGTCTGGCGCTCGAGTCACTATTGATAATTTTGGCATGTTGAAAGCATCAATACTTTAGTTGAATTGACTCGCTTTTTATTCACAAACTGACACCTGTCTGACCAGTAACAATAGCTCTCATATCTCGAAGTCACTAAATTTAAGAGATAAATAATAGTATACTGACCAAATTGTGTTCTTAGCAACATAGAATGTTGTGAATTAATTAATAATACTTTTCTATGTCTACTTACGCAGAGTCTAATTACAGAACTGATGATGGAGCTGGACTCCCAAACGTTAATTGCCCTAAATATTATTCCGAGTTTAGCATTTATTTTTTCGTTTGAAATTTTTAATGAAGGAGGGGTATGTGACTCGCTGAATAATTTAAATTATGAACGTAATCTTCTTAGAAAGTTCCCTGGTAACTATATTAATTTTCCTCATAATTTGTATGTACAATACCGATGTCAGTCACCTAATGACTCTGGAGAATTTCTGAAAATAATACTCTTCTAATATTTGCAGTCATACTTTTAATTCTAATTAAAGGACTTTTCATGCTCCTCCTTGTTGGTTTGATCATATGATTACATTCTTCCTTTTTAATATCCAGTTTATTCACAACGTGCGTGCATTACGGTACTTTCGTAACTGTACTGTTTATGTTTCTCTTGAAAAAATATTAGGTGCTGTACTTCTATGATTGCAATTTAGCTTTACCGTTGTCTTTCCTTTTCCAAATGTGTTGTGTAAACTACATTGGCACCTTTATCGCTCCAATTCTAACTTATCTGTAGTGATAAGTTGAACTATAGCATGCCATGCTAGCCCTCCTTAGTTCTTAGGAAAAGTTTCTTACTATCATCATTTCGTTCATGCTTCTCGAGAATATAGTCGCTTCACTACATTCGTTCTTTTATAGTCCCAGCTTAACTGTATTAGCCATCGTTCTAGCTAGGATATATCTATACGAGTGATTTCATGCTTATGTGTCAGTTTAACTGCCTTCCAGCTTCTATCAAGGGTGTGTCAGCACGATGGGAACTGCGATCGCACCAGTTACGATCTATAACCTTGACCAAGAGACCTCTGAGGCAAGCGCATGAATGCATTACAGTAGATTATAACTCAAGCGAGGGAGTATCCCGCTCACTGAAGTAACGCATAAAGGGATCTCACTAGTTATGATCAGCGGAGCATGGCAGGCGTCGCACAGGTGGGGCTCGTGTCACTTCCTAGAGCGCCGACACCCTTTCCTGTGTGCCGACGGTCGCAAGCGGCGCGTCTTCTCTTATATCAACAGCAGAATGAATGGAAGTTGGGAGAATTCATTTCAAATGTTCGCAAACGTGGTTTGGTATCATATGGATCGCCCTGTGTGACGCCGCTGCCAAGCAACATGTATATTCGTATCAGCGGCCGAATGAATAGAAATGGGAGAAATACTGTAATTTGGAACATTCACTAAGTTATCTGGTTGTCCATTGAATTGATTTGGAGCCCAATAGGGTAACAAGACAAGCCATGTGCCTTGAATTATCTGGTGAATAACGAAACCTAGAAGCAATACTTCTCTAACTATTCATAAACCTTCGTCAGTCTTTATAGATCATATGGAGCTACCTGTGTGAAGACCCTTGTAAACGACCTGATTGTCTTGTACGAGTTAAAACAAATAAAACTTAGAAATAATAATTCAAACAACGGCAATAGCTCATAGAGTACTGGTTTCTAACTCTCCCTATATAGTCGATCATCAACCAAAAATGAAACAATCGTAAGCCATTCTCTTTCTGACTAGGATGAAGAAATTCACACAGCAAATGCATATTTTTTATATAGGTGTAAGCTCCAGTGGCCACGAATTAGCACAAAATTGAAGATAGATGAAGCCCAATACGTTTTCCGTTCGCAGCATGCCGCTCCTAGAAACGTCGAGGTTGTGCAGTTTACGCGAAACAGTGAAATCAGTGGACGATCTTTGCGACGAGAGTATCTCCAAGTGCGCTACTGCTGCAAAAAGGCTGGTCAACATGCTCTTTCTATTTCTGGAGCTATGCTTTGGAATGCTCTACCACCTGCAATTGAGGATGTGACTGAATATAATCAGCTCACCAGGATGGTTATGGCACACTTCGAGCAACTCCAATAATTGCATTAAAACCCTCCACCTGACTTGTGCTAAAATTCTTTAACTGAAAGAGGCATACTTTTCTGCCTGTAATGGAAATGTAAATTACTAATACTTGTTACACTAGTTCTTTTAGTTTTATTTTGCATCCGAAATATCAATACTAATAGATACACTAGTTGCGTACCACACAACGCGTTTGTAAACATACTATATTT
>LQNS02007216.1:14052273-14066760 GCA_001587735.2 Parhyale hawaiensis
CGGTTATATAATTGAATTAAATTGGAAATATGCAGCGTCTCTTTCACTGTAATATAATCTATCTATTCTATTTTAATTAAATTTTGTTCCATTATTAGCATTACTAGCTATTTCTTGGAAGTCATGTTTGTTTCTCACTCACTCCTGAATATGGTTAGCTGGTCTATATATTCTAAATTTCCCATTGCACCTTTCTTCTTTTTATTTTAAATCCCTGTAAACGTAACATTTTTTAATTCGCAACTACTCGCCCTAGCTCACTTTAGTTAGGCTGCATACTGTATTTCATAATCTAAAAAAAAATTCACATCACTTCTGTGTAACCAACGCCCTTATATGTATCATCTCCTTATGTACATGCGAGCCTTGCTCTAGTAAATTCACTGCTAATTTAATGCCAATTGTCTCTTATGTTACTTTTTAGTATTGTTCTTATGTTAGTACTAAGCATGAAAACCCCAGGATACTGTGTCCTAACCTTGTTGGACACAGTCTCCAGATGAGAAATAAATGTTATTATTATTATTTATTATGACAGACCCAGTAGAGTGAAACTAGAATAGTTATTTTCAGTTTGTTGACAAATACAGTGGAAATCTTGTGGAACACCCAAGAAGCCCTCATGGTCCACTAGTGGTCCATAGACCACCAATTAGGAACCAGTGTCATATGGACCCGAGTGTTAGTCCCGGCTACTCGCTGGGAATGGGCCATGTTGTTCCGTCTACTGCCAGCTATATAATGTAATATAACTTAGCTAATCTAGATACAGATCAGTCAAGTTACCTCGTTTCCCATCAAAGACATGAAGTGCCTGGTCTGACGTTTCTGACTATCGGTGTTTCTTGGTATATCAACGGTACAGTACATGGAAGTATAAAAAATAATAATTATTATTATGAAAATACAATTCCAACCTTTGCAATAGTACCACATTGCCACTGCCGAAATGGAACCAAGCAAGGGTAGGGTCAAACGTCTGAAACATATCTTTTAATTTGAAGCCGTTGTATGAGCCACTGAATAATTTTGCTCATATATATACAAATATATTTTCTGACACAGTATATGTATTTTAGCAGTGATGCCCTGTTTCCCAGTCTTTATATCAAACACTTAAATACTTGGTGGGGAAAAAACTTCGATCTGCGTACGTAAGTAGAACTGAAAGTAACTAAAAATTGGTAGTGCATCGACGTATGCATGTTGTGTTTATGCAGTGCATAAAAATTTACGGATTTAGGTTTAACGCTTGCAGCAAATAATAGATATACTCGTGGGTAATAGAAGGAACATTATTTTCTCTGCATGGTAACGAAGATTGTTTTTTTTCGACAAGGATTATTTGAACGTAAGAGTGACAACCACGGCTGATAGCATGAAATGAATTCGTGCATATACCTTTGAAAGAGTGATAGAACTTGAAATGAATACATATGTATTGATTTTAGGATTTCCCTTAACATGTTGCCTTGTAAGCAGTCGTGGGAGACTTTATGAACTTTATACTGCTTTAAAAAAGGGAAAAGAATTTCAATGCATCCCGAAGAGTTAGACAGTAAGTTGTTTCGTAATTTTCCTAGCATCAGACATATAATAATGCTGAAACTCTTGTCAATCGCAATCTTACTATGTGCTACACGTTTATTTTCACAGAAAGCATCAGCAACATACAGTTTTAATAGAAGGAGTTAAGATGGTACTGTGGGAAAAAAGCTAGAGAATGACACAAAAAGTTTTCATTATGTTTTCCTTCTGATCCCATTATGATTAAATTCAGAAATTGGAACAAAGCAGAGAATGGTGGCTGTAAAGTAATGGCATCCTAAAAGTCATTGGGATGAGATTCGAAGCTTTTGTTTTCCACATAATAAAATAACATCGACATTCGTAAAAATTTTTGAACTCTTCTAATGCTGCTGGCAGGTAGTTAACTCTTTAAGGGCCACTGGGCCTCACGAATCCTGTTTTGCAAAAAATTAGTCGCTCAATAAAGAAGGGATCAGTGATTTTTGGACCTATGAGCGCCGCGACTATGAGACTCCAAAAATCTAAGAGAAACGGAAACTTGGTCCTTAAAGGATTAATGACACAGAGAAATTAAAAACAGAACTTTTCGGTGAAAATTTGACATCACATTAGTTGGTAAAATTTTATGCATCAAAAACTGCATGCAATTCCAATGCTGCATGGCAGATCAAACACCCGCGTGTTAGATAAACTGCATTCTTATAGCAAAAGGAGGAAAAAGTTAAATAAGTGCTGTCAATTCTTGCGTAAATGTTAAGTACAAACATAAACAAGTCCATACAATAGGCACCTTAGAGTAATGGGAAAACGATCAACCACAGAGTCTTAGCTATCAGCCTGTATGAAAATGAAGGCAAGGAATACACATAAAAAACCTAGCTGACCAAAAGAGAGGGGAACTCTAATGCTCAGTGAAAGGATGAAAGGGTCGTCGTAGGCCTTACAACAGAGGAGGCCTACACGTATAAAAGATATTGTGCACATGCGGGCAGTGCAGGGGAGCATACACCTGTCCTTATTCAATGGCCGGTCACCCTTTGCGTCTCTCCCCCTATATATATAAAATTACTTGGTCAATGGAGAGCCTTGCCCTTCAGGAATGTCGGGTATGTCTTCTTTGTCAGCCAAAAGCATGCGACGTTGCGTAATTTTTGCAATGGATCTAAAAAGAAAAAAATAGGAACCCATAGTTATTTGGTAATGGATGTTTGCGACAGCTAGTGCAGGCGTGAATGCGTCAGGTGAAGCACCTAATTATACGGGCATATGCTGCTAATTAATGTGTACATTCATGCAATTCTCTTTACATGATTATTGAGTGTTATTAAAGAAAATAGAGGCTACTGTTGCTTTGAGAAAGCGAACAAGAAGAAAATTCACAGTGTTAAAATAAAAGCAAATTAAAACAATCAAAGTAAACCATATTATGCGGAATCCAGTGCAATTCAAAAAGACATAAACTGTTTTTCGTCTTCTCCAATACGTCACGGGAATCATTTACAATATAACCAACTTATATAATATTTTCCGATGCATAATTCAGTGAGCTAAAGTTTGCAAAAGTGGAAAATATGCCCAAATTATTGTAACCCAAATTACTGCAATAATACCATGAAATATACAGTACACATGAATCTCTTGAGTAAATCATCATTAAAGCATGATAGAAAACCAATACACGCAGCAGCATATCCTAATATTAAATATTTTACCGTTACAATGTAAATACAGAAAATAGTACACCAGAGCCTATTATATAAAATGGGTCAATTTATAGTTTAGGGTAGCCAAATAATTTCGATATTTTGATGCCATATAGGTAGAAGGACACATTTTAAGACGTTTTACATGAATGACGTTTTGATTGGAAATGCTTAGTTTTCGAGATATTTGACTTTGAAGCTGCCATTGTTTCTCTTTGGTAAAAAATTACCGGCGATCCCATAGGAACTTAACCTAACCTAATCTAACCTTATCTTAACACTATGCTGAAAGGTTTCCCATTATACACTGTGCGAGTGTGGTTATTTTCTCCCATAGAAAAACCATGGCACCTTCAAAGTCAAAAATCTCGAAATGTAAGCATTTCCGAGCAAAATACCATTCATGTAAAACATTTTGAAATGTGTCCTGCTACTTATATATGGCATAAAAATATCAGAATTTCTGGCTACCCTAAACTATACATTGCCCACAAAATATTAGAAATAATAGAAAACGCATAACTTGCAAAAATAAATCTTAATTATAGCTATTTTTGTGCTTTACCAGTTAAATAAAAGAACCGCGCGTGAAAAGAACTCCTAATAACAAGTAATTTACAAAATGTACGAAGTAAATTCTAAAAAAAAAACGCTCAACGAGTGACGCTTTGTAAAACGCGTGTTGAAAATACAACGTGAGATGGAACCTGTGGTTTCTATCCAGACACTCAGATAAGAGCAGAGTGTTTCACCCTTTATTTTCCCTCTAAATGGACACTGTCGCAATATCTTGCTGAGACTAAAATACCTATATTATAATTTTGCCTGTTAGTCCGCTAGTTAGTACAATTAACTGCGACGCTTTCATCAGAATTAGATATGGGAAAACAAGGGTATCCTTTATATGACCTAGGAAGGAATCAGTAGGAGAAAAAGTCAAGTTCGTACATAAGTTGCTACTAGCTGCTCCCAGGTCTTAGGTAGAATCTTCACTGCCTGGCTAGGAATATTTTTAACTTTTCACATGTATTATTGCAGGACAACGCTCGTGTTCTGTGGAATTTTACAGGTTCCTTCGCGGATAAATAGGGGAAAATTTTAGGGCACGATCTCAGAAAGAACACCACGAGTCATTTGTTTTTAGGATGCTACCGCTCGAAAGGTCATATATATATATATAGTAGTTTTGCTAACTGACTTGGAACATATTTCCACACTTCGTTACATGATACGAGTGTGAGACATCACTGAAGAACATTGTTTTAGCTCTGAGGAATTTATGCTGGTTCCAACTAGTTTTGATCATTCATGGTAATTACTCAAACAAATAGATGGAAATCAGCGTTAAAGACGAGAAATATCTACGCATTCATCAACTGTTTTTTTTTTTGCTGACGAAATTAGCTTTGCGATTTGCAGCTGTTCAGAATACTAATTCGCTGGCTTATTTTATAGGTTATCCCAGTGAAGGACACATTTTTTTAATTAATGGTGAAGGTTAATGTAAGTAACCATCTCCTACTTCACGCTGATATAACTATTCTTTCTACCGAATAAGCGATGTGACATGCGCGCTCTAAGCTCACTCTCCCTTCTCTATATCTATAGTTTTGCTTAAATAATGTTGTTGGCATCTGTAATTTATGTAGTGCAGCCAAGACTTCATGCTTCTTGCAGCACCCTTGATGTTGAGCAAATATAGAGAGTACAGCTAGGGTAATTTTGTTCAGTAAATATGCAGCAACGAAGAAGCACGTAAAGACAGAGCTCATAGTTTTTTTATACATCTACTGCAGTAATAAGAAGCAAGTATATTAGAGGAGTAATTTGTAAAATAAGCATTACATCCACGAAGACATACGTACAGACTTTGAAATAACCACTATAATAAGAGTCATTTATGTTCAACGGCAATATTGTAAACTTTATACCAAAGGACAGTTTATATTCAGAAAAAAACTTCACGTTCCCGAAACATTCACAATATGGCAGAAATTCCCAGGGTGCGTAGTTTACTAACGAGCACACGCATTTCTTCAGTAATTCTGAACGTAAACTTAGGCGGTTTTGAGAGGGAGGGCCTCCTTCTGAGGTTCTTTTGTTTTTCACAAAGAACACTCGCTATTTATAACAGTTCCCACATTCCTGAGGCTGCTTGGACCTCCATTCCCACGACGTTGCCCCACGCGTAGGAGCTCCCTATGGGATACCTCAAGAGGAATGCCGAGAGGCTGTTTATCTTCAAAAGTTAAGTGGGTGTTGGGGAAGAAGAAGAAAAATAACCCCCGGTGAGTTATCACTGGTGATGTTCCTCGTCAAAACCGTTCGTTTCCATGCGCACAAGCTTCGCCTAATGTAGTATATCTATCTGCGTAATTACTGTTTTGAAGATATGCATTGCTCTTAAATAGCATTGAAATGTTATAAAAGAACATATCTGAATGTTGGGATTGGTTTTGAATGGAGTTAAATAAAAATGGAACAAAGTATTCACTCTTCACTTCAAATCATGCAAATTGCTACAAGGGTAGCTACCTACATACAGTGAGACTGTAATAAATTTTACAGCCCTTCTGAAATGAAATTTTGAGAAATGCTTGCAAGGGTAGGTAAATACCGTTAAACATATTATGAACTTTTAACTAACTACGCATCATAGTTTCCTATAGGTAAGTGTGCTGCGGCCTTATATAAAAAAACCAGTATAGTGCTATTGGCTTTCGGATATTAATTTTTAATGGAAATCTAAGTAGATGTACTTACAAAGCCTAATGCTTATAACACACTTCATTCCCACTGTTAATTGTGACATAGTTAAGGGATTATCAACGGAAGATTTATAAACAAGGCTTTGTTTATTTTACTATCCCAGAAACTCCTTATTTAGTACCTAAATAAAAAAAAATTACATTAAACGAGCATGACTCACCACAGCGACCTCCTGTGGTTTAGTCGCTAGCTTATTGACTAACGAACTGATCTTTCAGAGTTAGAATTTCATAAAGATTACAATAGCCCCAACCGTGTTGTCTTGTACACCAATGGTCAAGGTTCCCTGCAAGACAAGTCTTGTATGCTTGACGCCCAGCTTCTGAGTCTTTCTTTATAAGGAATTTTTCACGTTTTGTACGCAATGTAATTTGTGCCGGACGTATGCGGTTCGCAGTAAGTTCTATTCGTTGAAAGCTCCGCACTCCAGTAAATTAAGTACTGTATATTACATTGAACAGATTTTCGCCGATCGAACATGCTATAAGTTTAGAAGGAACGGTGGTGCTAAGAGGGCTGCTCGAGGCGAACGTTGCAAAGCTAATGCTTATTCAGAGATTCTTTAGAAGCGGCACGGGAAAGTACCATCATTTCTAATGGCAAGCGCCGCTACCCGCACTTCTGTCGGAGACCGCAAAACCACACAAACCACAACACNTTGCCCCACGCGTAGGAGCTCCCTATGGGATACCTCAAGAGGAATGCCGAGAGGCTGTTTATCTTCAAAAGTTAAGTGGGTGTTGGGGAAGAAGAAGAAAAATAACCCCCGGTGAGTAATCACTGGCGATGTTTCTCGTCATAACCGTTCGTTTCCATGCGAACAAGCTTCGCCTAATGTAGGATATCTATCTGCGTAATTACTGTTTTCAAGATATGAATTACTCTTAAATAGCATTTACATGTTATAAAAGAACATATCTGAATATTGGGACCAATTTTCAATGGAGTTAAATAAAAGTGGAACAAAGCATTCCCTATTCACTTCATATCATGCGAATTACAACAAGAGTAGCTACATACAATAAGATAGTATTAAATTCTACAGAATTTTGAAATAAAATTTGAGAAATGTTATGAACTTTAAGATGGCTAGAATGCTGCTTTGTTTAACTAACTACGCATAATAGCTTCCTATGAGAAGGTGTGCTGCAGCATTAGTAAAAAAACTAGTATAGTGATATTGGATTTCGGATATTAATTAATAATGGAAATGTAAGTATGTAGATATGTGTACAATGCCTAATGCATATAACACACTTCATTCCAACTGCTAATTGTGACATAGTTAAGGGATTATCAACGGAAGATATATAAACAAGCTTCGTTTATTTTACTATGCAAATTACCACATCCAGAAGGCTGATTACACTTCAATTTTATGGTTAACTAGTGGCCCGCGCCGTCATTATAAATGACGCCAAAAAATTTCCCTTTTTTCCCTATCTAATACTGAAGAAAAAGATTCCAAGGTACCCAACTTTTTTTTCGCCTTTTGAAATCTGAATTTTCTCCTATCTTATTAGTTCTATTTTTCCCCTATCTAATACTGAAGAAAAAGATTGCAAGGTACCCCACTTTTTTTTTGCATTTTGACATCTGAATTTTCTCCTATCTTATTCCCATAGAGCGTGACAGGAAAGATATAAATATGCAAATAAATAAAAACACGACGTGAATTATTATATAGTACTGATACTGATTGCAAAACATCTAGAGTTTTCGCGACAAATAAATGTGCTCAAAACAAGAACCTGGCAACTGTAAGCCTCGTCAAGTTCTGGGTAGCAACTTATGGGCAATAATCATAAGTAAAAGTAGTAAATGACTTCGATTTAGTTTCATCTTTTCATTCTGCCGAGGCTATCCTGATATCCAAGTACAGCATCAGCTTCATCTCAGTGAGTCAGACCTCACCCGAGAGCAGCTCACAACCCCGTGTTCTCAAACGTTATTCGGCATTGTGTCCGACAACGCCTAGTCATATTCATACAGAAAGTCCGTTTTATAGGTTCTACTCGTTTTATACAGTCCTTGACTTAAGTTCGAAATTTATATTCTAGATGTTCTATTCATGTATTTGAAACACCGAAAAAGCTTAATGATAACAGACCTCCGAAACTCGTAATTTAGTACCTAAATAAAAAATATATTAAAAGAGCATGACTCACCACAGCGACCTCCTGTGGTTTAATCGCTAGCTTATTGACTAACGAACTGATCTTTTAGAGTTTAGAATTTCATAAAGATTACATTAGCCACAACCGTGTTGTTTTGTCCACCAAGGGTCAAGGTTCCCTGCAATACAAGTCTTGTAGGTTTGATGCCCAGCTTCTGAGTCTTTCCCTATAAGGACTTTTTCACGTTTTGTACGCAATGTAATTTGTGCCGGACTTATGCGATTTGCAGTAAATTCTATACATTGAAAGTTTCGCACTCCAATATATTAAGTACGGTATTGAACCGATTTTCGCCGATCGAACATGCTATAAGTTTAGAAAGAACGATGGTGCTAAGGGCTGCTCGAGGCGAACGTTGCAAAGCTAATGCTTATTCAGAGATTCTTTAGAAGCGGCACGGGAAAGTACCATCATTTCTAATGGCAAGCGCCGCTACCCGCACTTCTGTCGGAGACCGCAAAACCACACAAACCACAACACTGCCGGTACTGCCAGCAACGGCCGACAGCGCCGCCACAATCACAGCTGGGACTGAATTCCTTCCCGGCATGCATGCAGTGTGGCTGAGACACACTTACGAAGCAAGCGAACTGAAGATGCTATGCACTGTAAAAAAAATATTCGGTAAAATTCAAAACAAAATAATTTCAGAGAGTAGGCCAAAAAGCCCATCAATTAAAATTTATGGATCTTCCACAACTTTTTAAAACGAAATTTTTTCCGGTATTTTTTTTAGCAGAAAATAGTCTTTAGCATTAACAGCTTCTCCAGTGAAAGTAGCGGAATCTGTAAATAGTTAAAATGAAGAGTCCAGCAATTTTACTGCACTACTATAAAATAGTCGTAAATATAAAGGAAAACATGATTGCACAAAACATTGGGTAAAATTGAGAAATTTTTGAGAATAGATCAAGCTGCCCATGCTATTCAAATTTAGCACTCTATAGAACATGACCTCAATCTTTCAAGTAGTATGCTGTAAGGTATATTGCATTCTCATTGACATCGATTATGTTTCGGTTTTTTCAATGGATAACCAAGCTGTAGGTGCTTTGTTTCTATCGTAAACTGAGAGGTGGATATTTCGCTGTAGGGTACTAGTTTATTTACAAATACTGTATAGATTTAATTAGCCACTGAGCATTTGATAGCTGAACAGCTGCCTTGCGGGTGCTTACTTTTCCTAGAAATGAGAAGGGTAAGGGGGCACAAGTCATTGCATCAGAACCATCCGTCGATGGCACCATAGCTCTTGACGATCCGTCTTCGACTGCAGCCGTACATTCCTCTGGTACCAGTTAGCCTATACCTGGAGTACGCAACAGTGAGTGTGGGTTTCCCAGCAAGAGGTGCGGTTAAGTTAACTTCACCTACAGTCTTTTCTCTGTCTCTGCAGCCGATGGCTGGGTCTCAGAAAGAAAATGATTTCTCGGTGTTGTGATGTTTTTATAGCAAGTAACAGACCGGCAAAGCACGAGAAACTAATTTTTGCTATCCTACGGGAATGAGATATTACTTTCTGCCATTATAGTACTTCCAAGGCAGATAGCCGAAGTACGCAATGCCAGAAACAAATAACTGCACTGTCCTTATATTTCCACAGTACGAAAAGTAGCGGGAATTTCTTTGTTAGTAACTCTCCAAGTGCAGTGGGCCAAACTTAGATACTGATCCCCAAGACGACAGAGAATTGCATGGCTAAATCAAACCTGCGCTGGATTAACTTTTCTTCTATTCATCCTCAGCAGATCTCGGCTACTACTAGAAAGGGTTCGAGTTTGTACGAAAGTCGTGACTAGCTCACACAGCGAAAGATTACTGACACAATTCATGCTCCCACAAATTACAACTAGAAAACTCATTTCGATGATAGCGACCTCAGTTCTTTTTCGGCTTTGCTGTCAAGAGCAGATCGTGTTATGAAGCGCGCAAAGAGTGGAATTATTTATGGCAGAATAAGTTATCAAGTTTTCAGGTAGTATGTATTTCAGAGAGTACAAATGCAGCTGCAGTGGAGCCATGCTTTTCATTTCATTTGAAATGACTTTGTTACATTGCAATGCATATCAGTGTTGGCCTAGTTAACATTTACGTAATTCATAGAAGTAATTACAAAAATTGATCAATGCGAACTATAATGTAATTTGCGCATGATACCAATTTATTTACGAAAGTTTTCACAATGGCATCTGGTACATATCTGAAGCATAACCATGTATCATACTGCATTTATGACTATTGTCCAATCTGAGTAGCTTCATTTGTCTGGAATATTTATGGGGGGAGGTTTAATTCACTTCTGTTATGCTCGAAATTCAATTAAAAGTTGCGCATCAACGCTCAGTTTGTAAAATTATATATTCTAAGCGATTTCAGTTTTCTCTCTTAAAGCAGAAGCATAAAAGTGACTCAAGGGCCAGAAAGAAGCACACAAGATCCTTGCCAGCTAAGCTGGGTGCCAGCCGTCCTTTGCAATCGTACCACAAGACTAGTAGTGGCCGGAAGTCTGTCGCATATAAGAGCAATTTTTACTTTTACGCGTTAATCACAAGTGGCCAGCGCTGCTCGATGATCTCGTGTAACTCGAAACGTTTGAAAATATGAACAGTTGGGTCACCAAAACAGCTGAAGCGGCGTTAGCAGACTGACTTCCAAGCACGTGTACGAGAATTTCGTTTCAGGCATTTCAATAATAGAATTGCCCTCTACAGAGAGACGAGCTCGCATCCTTTTTATATATTTCACTATAGATGAGGTCATATGGGCGAATAACAGGTTATTCGAGTGACGGAGCCACCTTTATATTTTATTTGTTTCTGAATTTTCTATCCAAATTTCGTGTAACCCACAGAGGCGACTGCCATATCACATTTCAGGGATTGCAACACATAGCGCGCATATTTTAAGGGTCACAAATAAGCTTCGCTAATCTATACTAATATCTCATGTAACTGATGTTGAAAGTCAAAAAAGAATATTTTTGTACACCAACTTTACTTTCGCTGCATGCATGTTCCCTCAATCGTGTGCTGTGAAAACCGGTCTCCACGTAAGTAGAGTCTATGTAGTCTACGCTGGTAGTCACTCCTTGTCTCCCTCCTGCAGCTCCAGCTTCTCACCACTACTTTAGCATATCAAATTCTATTGTTATAAATCGGTTCCCACCCTGCTATGGGTGTGACTTCCTGCGTTTCTAAACTATTACTGCAAAGATTTGCACGTTTCAACTTCAGCAGCAATAATTCCTAGACGACGAGTCTGAAGCTATAAAGTTTTAAGCTAGTTCACATTTTGTGCAGTTACAGGAGCGGTGTCTCGGTAGGAAGCAGCATAATTCGTTACTAACGCCTTATTTACTAAACAACTAATCCATATACCTCGAGGCTATACAATAAACACCGGTGGTACTGTTAAGATTTTACGAACGTGAGACGCTGCATGGGAACTTTTACTCCATAAATTGAGCCCAAGAATAGAAAATCATCAATAAAAGTCTCCCAGAACTCAACGAGTGAAAGAGAACTCCAAACCAGAGATTAAGTTGAAGACAAAAGCTGAGAGTCTGCAAGAAAACCATTGTTCTGCAGCCACCTCACACGTGCTATAGAAACTGTTGTAATTGATAGGTAAGGAGATCCTCGAAATTCTTCGTATTGTTGAAAAGATTTACTATAGATGCAGTTCCTAAACAATGTAAACAATTCAAGTCTCAGACTGGTCTATTGAGAGGAGGACTTGCCTCAGTTTGTTAAGGACCTCTGAACTGGAATGTTGCTCAACCCAGAGGAATTCGAGATCATTAGTTACAGGAAAGGCAACATTATGTAAGATTTGTCGCCTGAAGGTCTGGTTTCCTAACATGCTGTAAAAGTGCATTATATACAAATAGTAGAATAACATATTTCTTTAAGAACTGAGGAAAACCGCATTTTAGTAAATATTGGACACTGATGCTCTCAAAGTATTGTATTTTCATAGATAAACACTATCGACACTCATGAAGCAAACACAACACACTTTTTTCCCTGTGTGAGTGATAATTTTGGAAAGGATAAATAAATGGATCAGCGGTATTTTAGAAAGCTAACTTCTGTTTACACAAGTCAATTTTACGATCATAAGTGCTTTCCTAATGCCATCTCAGATTTAGTTGAGCAATTTGTACTGAAACTTCACGCTTTCAATTTCAATGGTGGTAATAGAAGTCAAATTACAGTTAACGGAAAATGTGTTGTAGCAAATTCTGCACGCGTTCCCATGCACCGACAGAAATCGTCTGCCTTGCGGGCTATTGTAGCACAAAACCTGCAACTGTCGTGCTTCATAACACCAAACCAGGCATTTTCAGTCACTGCACATGAACGTGTGCTTGTTTTGGGGCAATACTTTTCCTAGTGCTGTTAGGAGTTATAATCATTGTCAAGGGTTATCGGTAACCGATTACGTCTAAAACTAAATCCTAATTTACGAATCGACTTCTCAGAACTGCTATTAAGGACAGGTTGAACTTAATAAAAGCAGAAAATTATCTCGATGGCGATGGGCGATTCTAATACGCCTCTAAAGACCGTACGGCATATATAGGGGGTGATAGGTCTGGCAGAACTAACGAACTGTGAATGCATTACCTATGCCCTGTCAAAAATTTAGTGCAAACGCCTCATTTATAAGCACATTCAAATAGGAAAAGGGGCAGCTGGTTCAAATACAAAGGCTGATAATAGATAGTTCGAAATTCTCCACCTGGCAGTGTCACACGCATGCGCAGTGACATGTGTCGGATGACGTTATGCATACATGAGCAGACTGACGGTACGCCCACGAGTCAAAGTTCACTCTGCTCATTAACCTCCCAACAGATACGGCATTCGTATCTATATTTATAGATATTGCAACACTTTACATATTTACTTCAAGAACTGACTCTAAATTTGGATTGTATGTAGTTTTGTATTTTTGCTATACAGTATGTGCAAAATTATTAGGTACAAGAAATACTCTTAACAAAGACTAAGCAATTTCAAAATTCAATTTAAATTTTAGAATACAAAAATTTCGAGAACGGCTAACAAATACCACTATAATGAGGGATTCTCTTGGTCTCTGTAGCAACAGATAACATCAACATCCCAATACTGCTAATTAGTAACCAGATTAAACCCAACTTAGAACGTTTCACTGCTACGGAATCTTCTGCAGCAAGAATTGTCAAGATGCATCATGAAGGGACGTCCCTTTCTGCTTTCTCCGTCGATATGAAAAGGACAAATAGTATAGTTTCAAGTGTTCCTAAAATTCTTCACTGATGCCTCTAAAATAGCCTTTAAGACCCTGAGGGATTGATTTTCACCCCGTCGTTGAAATAAGGTAGACTTCGATCGGATTTTTTCATGGAAGCACTTCCGTTGCTGAAACTGCTCTTTGAGACCGAGTGTTCTTCTTATTGAATCAGAATATTGTCTTTGACCAAATCTGATTACTTTCCACACTGAACTTCTGCTGAGTGTTGAATTTCGACTCTTCAATGAAAACAAAGCCAATTTTCGTGTCTTCTTTGAACTGGCGCAGAAAACAGTGTTTCGAGCCATTCACTTTACTCAAAAAATATTTGTTTATTGTCTTTTTCCAAAACTTTCATGGGAAATTTTATTATTAAGCGATGGGGAGTTTTAGTCTATGTATCAGAAAAAAATAGTCTGGAAATGTACCGTTAATTTTTAAAACACTATATTCTAGCGGCTGTTGTATACGGAACTGCATAGGTATAGTCTACAGTTAATTTATTATATATTACTGCATCGATGTTTGCATATATGAGCCAGATTTAGTGACTGGAACTACTGCTTCTACACCTCATAGCTACTAGTAAAACAATAATAGCTGGAGCTGCTCCTTAACTTCTACATCTGCCCATGCAACACTGAAGCTCACACAGCTGCTTGTGTAACTCTCGCTCTACACCTCCCTAATTTCTACATTTACCCATGTAGCACTGAAGCTCTCTCAGCTGCTTATGTAATACTCGCTCTAGACCTCCCTAATTTCTACATCTGCCGTGTAACACTGAAGCTCCCACAGCTGCTTGTGTAACTCTCATTTTACCTCCTCAACCCATACAACACCGAAGCTCCCACAGCTGCTTGTGTAACTCTCATTTTACCTCCTTAACCTATGCAACACCGAAGCTCCCACAGCTGCTTGTGTAACTCTCATTTTACCTCCTCAACCCATGCAACACCTAAGCTCCCACAGCTGCTTGTGTAACTCTCATTTTACCTCCTCAACCCATGCAACACCGAAGCTCCCAC
>LQNS02007216.1:14067061-14092941 GCA_001587735.2 Parhyale hawaiensis
TAGGGTCGTGAAAATTGCTTGGCTGCTACCCTTGAAAAGCGGACATAACTGCGCAGCCGTTGCGCAATTACTGCGGAGTTCGCGGGTGCATGTACGGCTTAAAATTGCGCAGCGCCACTGGAATGACTGCTGAAATTTTTAATAGGGCATAGCTGCTTGTGTAACTCTCATTTTACCTCCTCAACCCATGCAACACCGAAGCTCCCACAGCTGCTTGTGTAACTCTCATTTTACCTCCTCAACCCATGCAACACCGAAGCTCCCACAGCTGCTGGCGGAACGCCCGCTCGACCTCCTCCACCTGACGAGTCACACTCAGGTTGGCACGGGCGCGAGCGCCAGGGTTGGGGCGCCCATTTAGCGCTCATAAAAGGGGCGTGTGCCGAAACAGCGCGTGCAAAATTGCACGATATCTTTGCTACGGCCCACTGGGCTCTTTCCCTTCAATTAAGTGTCATCATTGAATTCAACAGCTGCGCTGTGAGCTATGCAAACGATGAGCGGCCACGTGCAATGTCGCTATATGTAACTGCTGTGTATTAGAATGAGGTACTTCCAAGCACTTCTTAGTTTAGTTTCTAGAACTGAAGATCTATAGCAGTCAAGGTAAGTAGATATTTAATTGTAGTTATATGTACGTTAATTGACTCCATTGGATATGCAAGAGAATTGGTAGCGAGCCCTTTTTTGATTCCATGAGCACTTTCAAAGTGCTGTAATTTGATTGGCTGAAGAGCAAAGACACATATATAATAAAATAATCTGCAAGTAAGCTTTCTTGCCCCCTCCCCCGTGCAAATTAAACCAACAGTTGAGAGCTTACACGAAAAAAATTGATGTATACTGTAAACAATGACAGTAGAAGTCTCGTTGTGACAAGATCCGTCAGGATATTTAGAAGCTGATAAATCAGTTTGCTCATAAATTAAATTAACCGTGTTTGTACGTTAAGTCCCTTTGTTTTTAATTGTCTCTTCCATTTGTCTTCACTATTGAAGTATCACATAAGTCTGAGTTATTTTAACTCTTCAATTATGATTCTAGGATCGCGAATATTTCCCAATCAATACAATCCTAGCGAAAATGATAGATTCATAAAATCACTTCCGTATTTCCTGTGATTTCTGCAGCTACGTCCGCAAGACAGACTCTCACTTGCGCATGACCAGGCCAATTTGGTGCTTTATGGCCTCAATCTGCACATCCGAAAGCGATAGGAAGCTCCAATGGCTTCCTCAGGGCGAGATTTTTGGAGCATGCAGGGCACCTGCGCTGCCCATCGCGGCTTCCTGCCGACCAGGCGATGCCTTCGATTTCTGCTGATAACGATACCCACGACTTCCTTCCGCCCCCCTTACTGGACCGAGTCGGTTGGTGGTCCTAACTTTAATCGCCTGCGGTCTTAGATATTAGAATCCCCTGATATCAGTTTTGTGCCGTAAAGATACCCTCGGCTTCCTTCCGTCATCCGTACTGGACCGATCGATTAAACTGGTGCTCATGACTTCGGTTCTGCTACAGTCTGAGATTATTATAAAATATCGTATAAATTCAATTATTTACTTACTGTATGACCACCGATAAAAGCTAATTGGGGTCTCAGCCGAACTAAACCAAGTCAGTTTGTGGTCATAACTACGGCTCTATTGCAGGCTGAGAAAAGATTTCCATTTCACTGATACTAGTATAGCATATGACATAACAATGCTGATTGTTCAGTTCTTGTAGTAAGACGTGTACGAGACGAAGTCAACTGGTGGGCATCCCTACAATTATATTACTATAAACGAAATTGAATGGCACATAAATCACAGTACTTATTGCTAACATTACATATGTTACGCAGCGGTGTGACTGGACAAGTCAGTTGTTTTTCATACCTCTTCTTTTACAGGGTCACAAAATCTATGCCTCACTGAATCTAGTGGGAAATGTTGTATGCTGCATAATGATGTTCACTTCTAATATCTTCATTTAAATTCAAGTGCTCCCTCATCCCAAGCAACGGTATTCTTACAACCATAGTCACTAGACCTATTATCTACTTCAGTATTTCGGTAACTTTTCCAGTTTATATGTTAACAATACTGTTGTTGTAAACGCTGATATATGCTTCTGTACACAAGGCAATATTGGTTTAAGAGAAGAAAAGGTAGCAACATGCAGCAAGTCGAGAAAACAGAGAGAGCCCTTGCGCTGAGGTACACCTTGTATAAGAACAGCAAGAATGCAAAGAGGAGAAGGATCATATTAAAGTCTGCAGTATAAAAGAAAACTTTTCTAGTACTTGACTTTCATTTGCGTTTTCAAACCTACTACTATGTAGTAAAGCAAATTTTTGCCATGTCACACGCAGATACAATTTGTAAAAAATATTGAGAGTATGTTTGAATTAATGGCTCCTGTTGTTGGTATATTCTAGTTCTATTAGCTTTAGTCGTCCGGATCTTCAAATTTGAGAATTCTATTCACTACTTTGGAGTGAGTTTCAATCGATTGGAGCGTTCAGATTTCAAATTTGAGATTAGGTAAGGCCACTCGGATTAGATCACGAAAGAATTGCTGACACTCCAGCACGGACTGAAAGAAAGAGAGCGTTGTCAAATACTGCTGATCACATTTGGAAGCAAAGATGGACTGAACTGGCTGAACCGAATACATTGAGTTGAATTTATCTTGAGCAATATTTTGGTGACCACCGGACTAATTTCCTAAGGCGGTCTTGGGTACAAGCTGCTGTAGTCGTGAGTTCCATGGTAGTCTTTGTGCAGCAGCCTCTTCCGTTTGACCTCAAGCCATGTACCTTTGACGAACGTAAATTATAGTGAGCCACATTTTACTGCAAATAACCACTTTCTTACATTAATAGTTGGCTTTTTTTCAGTTGCCATAATGTGATCGATTGCAAGAAAAAACCGGACGTCGGTGAAATAATAAATTCCTAAAGTTAATTTACCTGGCTGATTGCGGCTGTGTAACTCCGGTAGGGATTTTCCGTTGTGATCATAAAAATGCTAATAATTCAGAGTAAGAGCTTAGACTAATGATTCACGGCGTTTTGAGTCACAAGAGTTGGTTGGCTACATCGGCAGCGTAAAAATTGATTTTGGGATGGGATTTTCTACCTTCAGGTGTAGACTGCCACTTCTAGATGATAGGCAGTGGACACTTTTCAGGAATAAAAGTAGTTTTGAGAAGCTTACTATTAATATTTGGCTATGTAATTTGATTTCATCAAAAGCTGCGGATGTTCACCGACAGCATTGTAACATACTTAGACACTTTGAGAAGAAGGTTGGCAAAACCTCTTCGACCGATACAAGAGCGGCTTAACTAGATTTTCAGTTCCCATCAACTGCTGCCGTTGTCACGGATATAGAACAGCAATATGCCAAGAAACTTTGAGATTAAGCGCGGCAAACCTCAGCAGCTGATCAATGTATGTACCAGATTGGCCGATTTAATGGGCCATTTCCATCCAAAGGTGCCCGTCCCATCCTTCCCGGCAGGTTGCATCCATCCGGCGCATAGGGTCCCGCACCTGCTTAATTGTACTCATGTAAAAACGCGGCAAAGCGGCCGGCGCTGGAAACAATACAGTAATAGCGGTGATGTGTTCTGCTCATTTCATATTGGATTGGAATTACCAACAGCCAGACCATGACACGCAGGCGGTGGGCATATGGCGAGGTATGAGGGCTACAGGCAGGCAGTAGGAGCTATGGGGAGTTCAACCCTGACGTATTGCTTACAATTTTGCATGATAGACTATAACACTTACTGGGAGTTTATGTGAGGTCTATGAAGGATGCAGGAAGTGGAAGCTATTGAAAAGAAAAACTCTTCTTCGACTACTTGCAGTTATCATTTTGCCCGACAGACTTTGATATTTACTCTGTGGGTATTGAGGGGTATGGGGGCTACAGTGGAAGTGATTGAAATGCATATCTTTAACCCTATTGCTCACTATTACATTTGTTTAATAACTTGCACAGAAATGCAAGTAGTCGAGCGTGAAGCGTATTCTCTATTGAGGCGCTTGCACTTTAGAAGCAAGACTCGCAGCAGTGGCGCATATTCACTGTCCCGATTCCTATAAATTGGATGATACTGTAGTAACTTACGGGTACTAAGTTACCTCTGAGCGGCTACAGACTAAACAGCGCAAATACAAGTAAGTTATTATTGTAGAATTTGCTCATACATATATGGCTACGTAGCATGACGGGATTCCTTACGGCGATTAACTTTATTTTCAGCATAAAAGGTGCTACGGTGCACTCTGCCTCTTGTTCCCTGTAAATGGAAGCAACGCATCATATGCCATGTGTGCCGCATATTTGCTTATCGCTTAATGTGGGTCATGCACCTGTATTGATTGATGGATACGCGTAAAATAACCAAAATTTAGTCTCTGTAGAAAGTTATGTACTTTGAAATTTTAGCTACTTCAGTTGGCAAAAGAACTGAAGAGTATACAGAAAAGGATACCTATTGAAAGACTAATATACCATACTCTACTTACAAGTTGCCCACTTGTTACCTCGCATGAGACTGAGTCTGTTCAGTTTACACCTGTGTTCAGTAATAAATCATAATGACGCAGGAGTACCATTCTAAGTTCCTCGAAAGAAGTCCAGGTAGTGTCATGCACTCCTCCCGTCATGTGCAAAGATGAACTGCATTTTGTGATCAAGGAGAAAACCGACAGCCCGTTATCGCCACACAGCAACTAATCGTCAGTAGCTAATTCCGACGGCATATTTAGCATATATGACTCCAGCAGGTTTTTCATATACAATGCGCGTGGTGTAGCAAAGAAGTTGGAGCACTTTTTCGAAGAGTCTCGCTCCCCGAGCAGAGAAGCTATTTGAATATATCATTACAACTGCGTCCCCAGCTCTGACGGGGACTCCTATGTCACTATAGTACGCCTGTGCCTACTATTCCTTCACTTACAACCTCGGCGATTCTTTCCAGCATTTTACAGGTATATGATTGCGAAACTGTGACAACAGTTGAAGTTGAAGACAAAATATTTGTGTTAGCCTAACTTTTACGATTCTAAAATTAACGACAACTTTTCTCTGGATATCTGCTAGGCGTTCTATTTCATCTCCTTTCCTCTATATACAAAGAGGTGAGCACTATTCTATGTGGTACCAACTGTTTCCAAAGCATGAGCATTATGTGAGCTCTTCTTAACGAATAATTTCGAAACACTATCCTCCTAGCCATACCGTCCTCAAAAGTTGCATAATCTTTCATTCACACGGCAGGGCCTATAAAATATTGTTGCTTTAGTCTTGCTCCCATTACTCGTGTAAGAATTGGATTCAATTATGAAAAGATTTTTCTCGAATCTTAACAGTTAAAATTTGTTTCGTTGAAAATCATGTCATCAGATGAGTGATGACCAACGGAAGATATGCGATGAATCTATGAATCTACATATATATGCAAGCACGTTGGGACGGCTAGTAGCCCAAGTGCAGCAACTTTAATCAAATCATTTTTTAATCTTTGATGAGGCGTACTCAATCAACACACCATTAATCTTAGAGCTCCAATTGCCATTTTCCACCGACCTGGTCAATGTGTAAAAGTTATTAGCACACCTCTAAGAATGATCGCCAATATCTTTTACAGTACATTTACTTTTTCAAGCACCGAGCTTCGGTGTAGGCAAAGGCTTAGAGTCTTCTTTGTATGCATATGTACATTCCCACGAGCAAGCATTCAAAATTCACCACAAATTTTCCCACACTTGCCTTACAAAAAAAAAAATGCCTTCACTGCATCTTCCACACATGCACATCTACCGTTTAATAGGCAAGCCAGGGAACAACTGAAGCATGCACAATCCTTTCAGCAAATTCTCCTCAATAGAATACCATCAATGCATTTGCTGAGCCTAAGAAGCCGTCTTTTTTCACTTGAATTCCTCTCCACGAAAGGTATCAAAACAACTTGTGTAAGAGATTCCTTCCCATGAGATTAACTATCAAGATAATGCTGGGATCAGGTAGGATTTCTTACATGGCATACCGCACCCTTTCTTGACGTCTCAATTGCCTCCCATGATACAGCATTTGATGGTCAGTGAATATAAACCTGAGGACCTCTACATCGTATAGGTGATTAATTACGGCATATTTGCCTCCGCCAAAGAGGTTATGTTTTCGTCGGGTCTGTCTATCTATTTGTCACTTTCTCTCTTTGTCTATGTGTCTGTCTGTTACCAAGATAACTCAAAAAGTTATGGACAGTTTTTGACGAAATTTATAGGGATTGTTAGGTATGTTAGGAGGAACAGATGTAACTTTTAGTGAAGATCCGATCATTCGTTTCTTTGTCTGCCTAATTTTTTTCAATGCCATAACTCAAAAAGTTATTGACAAATTTTTATGAAATTTATATGAGTTGTTAGGTATATCATAAAAAGTAAATGACAAAATTTTTGTGATGATCTGTTTGTTCGTTCGTATGTTTGTTGTTGTGTTTGATTTTATGCTTGTTACCGCAGTAACTCAAAAAAGTGTTGAGTGAATTGTTATGAAACTTGCAGGAATTGTTAGCAATGTTAAAGGACATAAATGATCAAATTTTGGCGCAGATCGGCGGATTCATTTCACTGTTTGAGTTGTGTTTGTCATAATGTTTGTTACACAACAACTCGCAATTTTTTTAATCTATCTTTATGAAATTTTTTTTTACACGAGTTGTTAATAATACTAAAAGGCAAAATTTGTTAAATTTTGGTGTATATCGGTTGGATCGTTTGTATGTTTGACTTATGTTTGTCATACTATTTGTAAGCAGCATAACTCAAACAGTTATGAAAAGGATCTTCAAAAAAATTGCAGAAACTGATAATACTATTAAAAGGAACAAATGATTAGATTTTGAAGTTGATGAAAAAGAAATCATGGTTTCAGAGCCAAGTTGAATTTTTCGTTACCGTTGCCTTACTTGGCGGGGGTATGCGGTCTCAGAGTGCTGTAGTCATACCTCTAAATGAAGTGAATATTTGTATCACTCTGTGTTTGAGAATAACAGATAAAGAAAGATACGAGTATGCAAATGGAACTAAATATACGACACCGTAGACCGACAGTTGCATCTGTTTGTCACCACATGCAGTTGGCGAAATGGAAAAAACCGTCTACACAGTGTCGAGGGAGTCCGCGTCTGAACATGCCGCGCTAATATTAATATCTTGCGCGTACGTGATAAAACAAAGAAATTAATATTAGTATTATTTTTTGCCAATTCAAAACATAAAGCAACATGTACTATATATCAATAAAAAATTATCAGTGTCCGTTTAAGTAAAAAATTATTATATACTTGGAGTCATTTTTGATGGCGTGGTGCAGAGGGTCTGATTAGTAAAGGTACTTGAAAACAGGATAACTTGTAATTTATGGCACCCATACACAGCATCATTGCAGCTATCGCTTGCATGAATTTCCAGCATTTTGATGCTGACAGTATTGGTATTAGACCGAATATACAGAAAGTAATCGCATTTCAAAGTATAATCCTGTAGAAAACGCCTTTAGACTTGAAAATTTTATTAGACATCGTTGCAGCAATGGTCAAGATCTTGAAGCCAAACTGAGTTATGCTTCTGGCACTGGCTTCGATACCGAAAGATCTGTCTCATTCTGTAGTACAAATGTGCAAATTATTTTCAACTTTCGAATGCTATTTGGCAGGGGAACATTAATCCCTCTAATTGTAACGCCTCTGAATATGTATTACGTTTCAGAAAAAATAAATGCTTCTGCAATTAAACTGTAACTCCAAAACTCCATTGTTCATAAACATTACAAAAAATTCAATGATAGTATTTTATGGCATGGTAGAGCATGAAATTATTTAAACATTCTCTGAGAAACAAACCTCGTATTCTCTTATCGACCAAGCACCAGTAAGGAGCACATTCCTAAGATGCTTGCGCAGGTAAAAAGTGCATTAGAGATCTTCTCGGTTACCCACTGAAGGCTTGCGCTATTGTGCAGAAAACCATACACTAACACAGGGCAGCTCTAAAGGAACTACGCTTCTCAATTTTTGTATGCGAATCTAAAAAAAATCGAATTTAAAGATCAACAATCTGATGGGATCCCCCCAAAAAATATTGAGTCCTTAGACAAGCAGGTGAAAGAGATTGCTGATATTGAATCTATATAATTCATCCATGAAAATAAAGGGCTTATCCAGAATTTTATTGATTTATTGTAAATTGCTGCAATAAAGTAGGTGAAAAAAAAATTTAATTGAATGAAGCGGTTATGCTAAATGCAAAGATAGTATACTGTACTAAGGGGAGAGGAACTCATATTTCTCAATACAAACGTCAATATTTTTTGTTCCAGTTTAACTATTAAAGCCCCATATGGACCAACTATGTTGTCAGTTTCTCCTAGGACTTCTATTATTATTTTTTGCACCAAAGAGGTTATGCTTTTTTTTCGAGTATATCTGTTTGCTGTGTGTCTGTCTGTCACCGATATAACTCAAAAAGTTATTGTCAGATCTTTACGAAATTGATGGGGATTGTTAGGTATGCTGGGACGAACAGATGATTAACTTTTGGTGAAGATCCGTTAAGCCTTTGTTTGAGTGTCTGCCTCCTATTTCCTGGTAGCGAAACTCAAAAGTTAGGAACACAATTAAAAGGTCTTTCATGAAATGTACACGAATTGTTAGCAATGTTGCGATATAGCCGCAAATGACCGCATTTTTTTTGGTGATCTATTTGTCCGTTCGTTTGTCTCAATGTTTGTTTTTGTCCCTGACAGTACCATTACACCAGACATTTTGAACGGATCTTGAAGGAATTTGCAGGAATGTTAAAGGACACAAATGATTAGCTTTTGGTGATAATTAATTCGTACGTTTACCTGATTAACCATATGTTTTTATATTGTTTAATTGTCAGAATTAAGATGCCTTTACAACTTATGGACATATCTTCAAAAGAAAAATATAGAGAAAATGTTGTTATTATATTCAGGAGAGTGACTGCTGATAATAATATCTTCTGTAACTTTTTTTTCAGAGACAGAAATGATGAAAGTTTGACGATGACAAAAAATAAATCCTGCTTTCAGGACCCATTGGATTGTTTCGTCAACATTGCATTGTTTCGCAGAAGTATGCACTCTCAGAGTGCTTTAACTTGAACTGTCGTTGGTATCGTATGATGGTCATTTCAGGGTATATTGAATGGCAGCAGATCCATTTATGTGGTTGAGTAAAAGTCGTCAATGCTCGTAGAAGTTTTTACGACACTGTATCGCTAGCAACGTAGCAGCCACACACGAAATAACATTTTTTTTTACATCGGGTGTTGTATTTTTTACTTGCTTAACAGTACATGTTCGTAGAGAGTGCATCTTTTTCACCATAACAAACTAATACGGCTGTTAGAATCCCTAGAAAACAAAACAGTCCACAGTTTTTTACAATAGAGAAAACCACAATATCTCTCGTGTTAGAGCGTCGAAGAAGCAATGGATTCGCTCACTTAGCTCAAAATAATGAAAACCGATAAGCTTTAACTTGTCTGGACTTTCAAATACAAGCATTCGATTCGCCGATTTGGATCGAGTTTCAAATGTTTAACGAAAATCGATTACCCTTACGACGGCCAAAAAAGCAATGCTGCTGAATAACCGTTTTTTTTAAATTTATTCTGTTTGTAATAAGCTCTTGAGACTTGATTTAAAGAAGCGAAACCAGGATTGGTTGGATTGGATTTTGAACTACTGAAGTGGATAACTCGGACACGCCTTAATCTTAGCCCCTGGACACCAATTCTATATTCTTCTGAGTAGCAACAGGATATATCGAATACACTTGGTTCCTGTTGCAGGGTGGCACGTAAAATTTACATTGGAAAAACAAAAACTTAAAAAAAACTCTGCAGCTCCAGAGTAAAGTAACACCAGGGCGCGCAGGTCAGCGCCTGAACACAAGAGATCTTTCATGCCATTTCACTTTCACTGACGCAATTCAACGCTCCAAAACTTCTCCTTCCTTTGCGCAGCCCTCGCGCGGCGGCACCTGAGAAAACCATAAAAAATTTTCGTTCAGAAGATGGATTACACTTCCGATTTCCTCTTTGGCTCCCCTCGGCCAACACTGAGACGCTTGCACAGATCGTCTTACAGGCAGTTCCGGTCCAAGATTCTTCTCTTTTTAGAGCAAGAATCTAGTGCTTAACAGCAGCAAGTGATAGTCTCAATAAGTTAAATGTGGAACAAAAACAATTTGGTCTCTAATAAAGTGAAGACGTCACTCTGACTGTCGGAATTGGAATGAATCAATTCTAGAAGAGTTCTCTTGCGCTTTTAGAGCTCTCAAGGCTGAAAACTCAGAAGTAATTGGTTTGCGATTAACGTTAGAAGCGTTGTTCATAGTTGGAAGTAAACTCTTGTGATTGAAGTTCACTGACAAGTGAAGCTTGTTGCATTATTATTTGTTTCGCTACGGAAGTTCGGTTGTTTCGAGTTTGGCTGTTTGTACATTTGTCTGTCACAAAGATAATTCTTAAGGTTATGGAAGGATTTTCAGGTAATTTACAGGGACTGTTAGGCATGTTAGGAGGAACAGATCTGCTGATCTGTTCAACCGTTTGTTTGTCCACCACTTTTTCCTAACAACATAACTCAAAAAGTTATGGACGGATTATCGTGACTTTTGCATGAATTGTTAAGAATTTCATAAAGAGCAAAGGACAATGCTTTTGTGATGAACTGCTTATTGATTTATTTGTCTCTATGTTTGATTTTTGTTTATCAGCAATATCACCTAAAAAGAACGGATCTTTATGAAACCTGCAGCAAGTGTTACAAGTATAAAAAAAACACAAATAGCCAAATTTTGGTAATGATCGGTTTGTCGTTTATGTGATTGACTAATGAGTGTTATAATGTTTATGAGAAAATAAGTCAAAAATATGTGGACGGATATTCAGGAAATTTGTAAGAATTGTAAGAAATGTTGAAAGGTGCTAATGACAAAACGTTAGTGATGATCGTTTCATTCGTTTGTGTGTTTGACTATGTGTTTTTCACAGTGTTTATTAGGAGACAACTCAATTTGTTATGGGTGGATCTTCATGAGAGATACAGAAACTGTTATTAATGCCAAGTGAAGAGGCACCAATGACCAAATTATGGTAATCCGGGAAATCCGGCTTTTAGGACAAATATAGATTGTTTCGTTAACGTTGCATTGCTTGGAAGGGTTATGGGCTGTCACTGTGCTCTAGAATTATCTAATTTTAAGCTTTAGTCTGTTAATCGAACAATAATTTGGTCACCCAATTGTCACAGTTGCTTAATGCTAAGGTTATATACTTTATACTACTTCAATACCCTCTTACTTTCATCATGATCTTTTATCGAATAGCATTTTGATATTCATAGCTCTGCAGCTGAAATCTGCAATTGTTTAAACGTCTGCGAGCAAACCATTAGCAGTGACGCTGAAATGAAAGATATTCATTAACGCTAACAACATATTGAGTACCTAATTGGAGGTCATCAAGAAAAGATGCAGCTGGTGCTTGGTGCTTGAAACTACGATACCTTCTTTTCTTTTTTTCATTACCTCTTCTGCTTTACTATACAGGAATACTACTACTACTCGGACTGAACATACTAGAGTTGTAAATTTGTGATTTCCACATCTTATCTAATTCACTGGCAAATTAATTAACACCACAGTCACTTTGAATACAGATCTCAGATGTTCTTGGCCAATATTTTCTTTTTCTTCCCGTTTCTTTCCAAACGATGCTTTTCATTCAAAGATGTATTTTTAAGCTTTCGCTTGCGTGAAATGTAAGTATAAAAGCCAAACTACAACATATGCTTCTTTATGTAAAATTTTCGTCGTCGTGACTTCTTAACCCCCAATTAAAAATCAATCAACGTAGGAGTAACGCTGCATGAACTGGGACCAAATGGTCCCTCTACGGTATGTACAGCATTATTTAGAATTCAGTAATCCGAAGGCGAGCTATCTTCGGCACCAGAAGACTGATAATTATCACAGTCTCATAGCCCTCATATGAATCACTCATTCACGATCTGCTCGAGAGGATGAGCCCAAACATGAATGAGCTCATTGACAACTCACAAACGACGGTTAAAGTCACCCCGCCCTGCACTTCCTCTCAACATTTGCCTGCTCTAACGACGGCACAAACAAAGCGCAACAGTCTTGTGTGCGCACGAGGAGGGACCAGCTTCAGTCAGCAGGGCATTTGCCACTTCGTCCTCTGAAACCTGATCCTAGACTGCTTTGACAAACTGCGCAGTAGATGCTACTTATGTGATTACTCTTTGTCGTACAAAATGAGTGTTTGTTTTTGTTTGAAATATTGCTGTTCTTAGGAAAATTGCTAGTTAATGGTGATAGGGAAAGGTTCACACTCCTCTTCAATCTGATTCCAAATATGACTTTCAGATTTTAGTAAACGTGTGTTCAAATTATTGAATCATATCATTATTTTACTATCTTTATATCATATGCATTTTTGGGCCCCATTTTAGAAGCAAAATGTGATGCATTTTCTGCGGAAGACATCCTTAATTGAAGTAGTCTTGAAAAACATTTGGTTTCTAGTATTTCTTCCATGCATGGAGAGTATTTCACTTTTTCGAAAAATAACATTAAACCAGCTTATGCCAATTTCCATGTTAAAGCTACCACTCGGTATTACAGTCTAAGGTGACTATTGCGTTCAGTAAAAGCTTAGAGTACATATCTTCAAGAATGTCAATGTTCACAGTAGTTTAAGGCTTACTTTGAAGTAAGTGGTTAAACGATGGCTTACTGTCCCTGACAGAACGATACAGTCCCATTACTGAGACTGTTTTATACAGTTAGTAAAACTTAATTATTAGAAACTAAGTGATAAGTAAAAGGTCAAAAGGATATTATTATACGGTCAAATGAACCACAGGGAGACCAACCTCAGATACCACGGCACTTGTCATTTCACTCTCTGCACTCTATTTCACAGCTGACTAACTGCGCATGGGAAGCAACTTATGCATTATAAGATAGACAGCAAATAGCACCCATTTGCCTCACAGGTGATGCTGTCCTTGTTGCGGTAATGCCCTGGAATACAAGAACTTGAAAGACAATATACTTATAAATGAAACACGGAGAAATGAAGTCCCTCACCTAGCTATGAACATCGGAAGAAGTTGTGTCAGATGACAATATAAATTCAATTTGACGCAGCACTTTGAAAAAAAAAAAAAAACGTTGTGTTAGAGCATTTGCTCAATACCGTAATGTGATGGTCGCAATATAATTATAATTTAACACATGAAACAATAGCTAGACGATATTTCGAAGAATTTCTCAACGTTCTTACTTCCTGAAATAGTAAAAATTGATTATTGTGCGCTTAAGGAACTTTTGGATCTGCGGTGAATTTACGAAATGTTGAAGATTTAATGTAAAGTAATACGGGAACAGCCACAATCAAAATCACAATGAATATCTAGACAAGCACTCTGAAGTAGGTCCTGAAATTATGATTTCCCTCGCTCATCCCCAGCATTTGATCATATGTTGCCTCTTCACATTAGTAACAGCTCCTGTCATTTTCCTGAAAAGCCTTTCCGTGACTTTCCCAGATTTATTCCGACAAACATAAAAATAGACTATGAGAAGGGAAAAGACTCACGTTCAAGCAGACAGAAGATCACCACAAAAATTTGGTCAGCCATGGCTCTTCGTAACTATCGCAACAATTCCTGCAACTTTCCTAAAGAACTGCTTATAACTGTTTGAATTATCTCACAGAAAACAGACGCACAAAATGAATTTTATAATGTAAAAAATGTTCAATTAATTCTTGCAAATATAGGTCAATAATTAAATGATCAAATTCCGTGAGTGGAGCCAGGCAGTTATCGCTCATATCAGTATTTTCCAGTAAATATGACTAGTGTATGGAAACTACGTGCAGCGAAGGGGTAAGTTTGTTGGGCAGGGGCAGGTACAACCGTCAAGTATAATGGGCAAATAAGATCTGCGCATAAGGCCCGGGTGTGTGCAGCCATCTACTGCGCAGAGCTCTATAGGATGGATCCCATATGTTAACGGCAAAACACAACTAGTACCCTAATCGAGGAGCAGACATTTAGCTCAGAGGAATAGGTTTCGGATTATTTACATGTATATAAATTATAGTCTTTCAATTCCCAACGATAAACTGTGGATTGAGATTTCGATCAGTCAACGCCGGCTGAACCATTCCCAGAAGACCCTCAATCAGCTGGAGCTTCAGTACGAGTGACCAGGGCATATCGTTCCATCCGTTGAAACATTTGCTATTTTAATGAGCTGGGATCATGGTACTTTGCAGTTTTCTTTTATTTGAAAGTCGATATCTGCCATATAATGTTCACCAGTAGTGAATGAATAATTTTTCCTTATTTGCTATAAAAGCTAATACAAATATTTAAAAATTTCCATCTCTTGGCATGTGACGAAGTGACTGACATCATAGTGTAATCAAAACTAAAGTAAAGCATGAGCCAGCTGATTATAGCTAGAGCAGTCTAAATTTCTTGATGTTTTAATCAGTAATTTGATTATCTCAGCCACGGAGGCTATGCTTTGTCTTGTTTGTTTGTTGCTTTGTCTGGCATCAAGGTAACTCAATAAGTTATGGACGGATCTTTACTAAATTTAGAGGGATTGTTAGGCATGCTAGGAGTAAAAGAAGATTTCATTTCGGTTATTAAGAAGATCGGTTCAACCGTTTGTTTGTCTGCCTATTTTTTCTTATAATGTCAAAACTCAAAAAGTTCCGGATGAATTTTTGTGAAATTTACGTGTCTTGTTAGAGATATGACAAAGAGTAATAGCCAAATTTTTGCGATGATCAGTTTGTTCATTCATAAGTTTAGCTCTGTGTTTGATTTTAAGCTTGTTAGCATTTTTAACTTAAGAAGTTAGGAACGGATCTTTATGAAATTTGCCTGAATTGTTAATAATGTTAAAAAATTTAAAATAGTAAATTTTGGTGATGATCGGCTATTCTGTTTGTGTGTTAGACTAATGTTTATCAGAATGTTTGTTAGCAACTTAACTCGAAAAGGTATGCACAGATTTTCAAGAATATTACCGAAACTGCTTTTACTGTCGAAAGGCACAATTGATTAGATTTTGGTGCTGATACAATCATCGTTTCAGCACCAATTTGAATTTTCGTTATAGATACCTTACTTGGCGGACGTATGCGCTCTTAGAGTGCTCTATCTTCTACTGTAATGGCATGCTGCATACAACAGTTTTGCTCTGTAGGTAATATTTAAGTTCAGTTTTGAATGAATATATTTCGTTCATGCGAACTTTCTACTTTAAACTGCTGGCCATGATATAATCTTCACAGGTGAATTACAGAATTGCCGAACTAACTCTATTTCCGAACCAACAGTTGTTATTTGATGGGGTTTTTATTTTCACCTATGAAATATAACTGTTTGTTCGGAAATACATACAAACATATGTTGTAAAAAGATCATTCCACTTCTTTAAAACTGGCCCCTTTTGCCTAGAGCCTTTCCATTTTTTAATTATGTTAGTCCATTTAGATTAATCCTGGAGAACTTCACAAGGTATCACGAAAATTTCTGTTGCAATATCTTCAGAACGCAATAAGTGGTTTACAAGTGCACAGAAGTAATAATGGAGAACTGCCTTTTGTAGTTCATCAAGGAATGTTTTAAAATTAATGTTGATATCAGTGATGCACATGTACCGAATGGCTACAATTTCACGGAAATACCTCGACCAGGGTCATCTTATTCAAGGAAGAAAACACGAATATTCCCAACGGTACTGATTCTTGAGACTAACGACTTTCAACTCTTCAAATGTTTAGAGCCCAGACAAAGATATCAGTTAAAGAGAACGTGCTCGCCAGCAGGACAGCCTTCTTACCTTCGCAAGTCTTAAAGACGACGCGGACAACACGCACCTAGTAAACCTTTAAAAGTGAGAACAGTTTATGTTGCTACGTTTCCTCCATGCAGTTGCTTCAACCAATATGTTTGCGCACTTGTCAGATTAATGGCAACAAACGAGGCTTATCAGATTTGTAGATGATAATTTCTTTTTGTGGCGCACGCAACTGCTTTGAAGAATCATTTCAGTGCCGCATGCATGGCCTGAGCTTAAATCCTAAGTCCTTAGCTTGAAACAGCGTTGATTGCACGGAGTCAGGGATAACTTTGGCAGATATGCTGAATGTGATTTGCCGTTTTTTTTTTATTTTAGGCAAGATTGGTCATGTCCCTCGTAACTTCTACAGCAGTTACTATAATTCTGCCGAAATATTTGACTGCATCAAAATAACCACCTCAATCGATGTAAACTTTAAGGAGCTTCAATATCATGAAGATCACATCAGTCTAATTTTATTGTGTGAACAAAATGTAAGAGAATTACCCTGGTGGAAAATCACTGAAGTCATCTCCTGAATGTAATGTTAATATTAAGGTTCAGTAATTCCCTCACAACATACATGGAAATTTATTTTTTAGCAATTACAAAGCCTAAGTTAAAAGAAAATAAAAAAACGAGGATGCACAGTACATAAGTTGGCAACTAGTTTACTGGCACGCTAAACTCTATCAATAAGAGTTCCTTTTCACAAACGCTTGTGTCGATTACATGAAAGTCTGTAAAGAACAGATAAAGACAGTCGTCGTTGTTCGATTGGAAGGAAATATAGCGCACATTTTTTCTTCTTTCCACATTTTATTTACAATAATCTTCGCACCCATTTTTTGTAATTATATTGCTTAGTTCAGATATTCTCTCTGGCTATCCAATATCACTAAAGGCAGCGTAAGACAGCATGATTGGAAGATTAAAATGCATATATGTAAGCAATACATTCCTATTTCTCTACTCGTTAGCTGTCATCTAAGCACTCATTTGTTATAAATATTACTGCCTCAAATCAATTCAATGCGAGATCTTAAACTGTTATCAGAATTTGATTTTTGAATCATTAACGTTCGTAAAAGTATGTAAGTATTGCGGCAATAAAGTAAAACTGGATAGGTGCTATGCAAAACAATAAGCAGCGAGCCGAAGAATCGATTCTGGAACCAATCAGCCACATATCATACATGAAGAAGAATCGAATGGAGTTTATGAATTCATAATGGAACGATTTCACTTTACTGACGTGATCATCTGAGCTCTCAAATTTGAGCTGCAGTCAATAAGATCTGCAAATGGTTAGGCAACTTCCATATTAACGCGAGTTAAATTTTCAAATAGAATTTAGATTTAACTCAGCGTCCAGACCAGTCAGGTCGAGACGCGTTTTTGACCACAGAGAATTACTACAATTGATGGCGGCCCCATTGTTATTATGCAAAGTAATAATACTAACTCACTGTGAATAGATTGAAGTTAATTGCACCTTAGAGAGCATCATGTTGGTTCTTTGAAAATGGAACGACGGCAGAATGGTAAACGGCTACTGGAATCCAAGTGATGCTCTTGGTTGTGAGCGGAGCTTTTTAATATGTTGCGCAATTTTCTCACTCCGTCGAAGCCTAATAAAAGTTCCCTAATGACGGTCTAGTAGGGTCGTAAGGAAATAATAAAACACCCCTTTTGTGCCAACATTCAATTAGCTTATCATATCAGAAAGGCACTCCAACTGACCACTTTGGGACCCTTGCCTCGGGGATCGTCCACAGGAATGTACAAAAGCTTCCTCTGTTCCTAAGTCACGTTCATGTCTTGTACGAACTATCTGATCTTAGTGCAACTTTTAGAAGAATTCTGAGCAATGTATCGGAATGGAAGGCAGTTTCTAAATTCACTACATCACTAGTTGCAAGTATTTTGAATTGTGGATTGCATAAAAAGTTTTAGAGGCGTTTGCTTTTGTTTGAGTAGCTTCTAGCAGCAAACGTTTTGCGCCATCATGCTTCCATATTCCAGGCTCCTTCTATCCATCCACACTTAAATGTCAATATAGGACATAATCGAATCGAGGGCATAATTATTGAGAGCCTTCAGCCACCGAAATGCACACTTTACAGTTCAGGGCATCGAGTTAAATTATATTATTTTGTTAAGAACATTACAACAATTGGTTGGAGATACGAGTACAGAACAACACAAACGTCCGTCATTAAAGGCACACACTATCAATCACGAAAGAACAGGTGCTTCAACACGCATTTCATGTAAAAAAGAGAGGAAGCTGTGTGAAAGCGACGTCTTATATAAAATATTTGCTTATGTAAAATATGTATGTTAGACAATCCTGCAGTACAGGAAAAATTCCGCAACACAGATCGAAAAAAATCGATAGTGTTAGTATAATTGTCTCTCCCACTTGTTGTCAGCAGAGGCTTGGGCATGATTCAGTTTTCAGCCGTCTCAAGTGTAACTGGTTCACAATTAACCCTCTCTTTCATAGCGTTGTCTTTGTACAACATTCAAAATGATATTATTTCTACGAGAAAAGAAGATAAATTGATGATAGAAAGAGTTAACGCCTGAATCTTGATCCACAGCGGTGAGTAAAATGGTTGCTGTGAATGAATATTTCAGATAAATTAATGCTTATCGAGTTCAATTGGCTTAGTAGCAAATGTAGTAGTGACTCACAGTGTAGCTTTCTATGTATATATCGAGGGGCCTGTAAGAGCACGAAATACAGTTTGCGCCTAAAAGTCATCCAAAGGAAAAGGTTAGGAACATTTTTCACAATATTTTTGTCATCCAAAGGCCTTCTTTTTGTGAGTGGGTCTATATTTCTCTTAAGCTTTAGCACTATGAAAACTCATTCAGTCTTTAAAAATGTAGATTTACCTGCTTGAAGAAATAAATAAGACAATTTTTCACAATAATATTAAATTTTCATGTATGAAAGGCTAACCTTTTACAAAGGCCGCTTCCCCATTTTCAACAGCCTGTAGGTATATCGTGTATATACTGTACATTACACGTGCACACACTTTAAGCAAGGGATATGTTTCCCTTGTAGTCGTATAGGCAGCAGTAAATAGTAAGAGTGTTGGACTCTCAGGCGCGGAGGGCGGAAGTTCGAGCCTGCTTTGAGCCTGCGGCGCTTGGCTTGCTGAGCCAGCATTCGGTGTTTAGACGCTATTGTACTGGTCCTAACCAGAATTGGGGAGTATAAGGTGCTCACAATTTTGGAAGGAGAGCCTCCCATTTCTGACGCCATAGTTTTAGTAGTCTGTGTTCGATTACAGCTGTGCACTCCTTTGAAGCCTGTGGGTATAAATCAACAGCACGAACCAGCGAGTGCGAATTTTTAAGTTTGGTTGTATGGCCTGACTTACGATTACCTTTGCCCTAAATAGCATATTTCTGTAGCATAGCTAAAGTAGTGGTTCTCTATATTGTTGTTGTAAGCAAGTACGAACACACCATATACAATTTAATACCAAGGATAGTTCCGAGTAATGGGAGTACCAACCACAACTGATTCAAATTATTCGCCATTGCGTTCGATATCTCAGAGGATGGAAGGTTTGAGCGGTAATATCCGAATATGGATTGGATGACATTATTCATAGTTTCTATATGACGCTGATTGCGCTTGCGTATCTTTTTTGGATAAGTCTAAGCCGTCTGCCCATATAAAATCAAATTTAAAGCAATTAATAATATAAATTACGTCACCGCAGTCTAACGTACTCGAGGATACTCTGATATGAGATTACGAGTACGGTCTCGAATTGAACCTGTCTTGAGATTCATATTAGCTGGATGGCCTAAAAGACGTCATACCCTGTTCAAATTATTAATTTTTTATTTATATCATATTCACGACATCTAAATAATTGTGATATTGTTTATAATATTTTGATATATAACTTTTGTTTATCATACGATGTCTACATGCATATAGGGATAATATAAGAACTCACGAAATCATCGTGTGCTCCAATAAAGGCAACTAATCATTACACTATATTGCGTAGTAATATAAAGGATGCATTACTTGTGTACTGCTGTTTCTAGCCAACCCGATGCACAAGTGCAGACTATCGAACACTGTAACTCTGAGCCCTCTGAGAGCGCATACCTCCGTCAAGCGAGGCAACGGTAGCAAAAAATTCAAATTGACTCTGAAACCATAATTTTCGTTGTATAAACTTCAAAATCTAATCACTTGTATCTTTTGATAGTAATAACAGCTTGTGCAATTTTGTTGAAGATCCGTTCATAACTTTTTGAGTTATACTGCTAACAAACGTTAAGAGAAACATGAGTCAAACATACAAACGAACAAACCGACCTGCACCAAAATTTAATCATTTATGTCTTTTAACATTACTAATAACTCTAATAAATTTCATAAAGATCCATTCATTATTTTTGAGTCATTGTGCTAACAAGCAAAAAATTAAAAACAGTGACAAACGAACGAACATACGGATCATTACCAAAATTTGGTCATCTACTCTTTGTTATATATCCAACACAACTCCTGTAACTTTCATAAAAATCCATCAATGACTTTTTAAGTTATGACATTGAGAAAAATGAGGCAGACAAACGATCAAACAAAGAAACGGATGGACATATCTTCACCAAAAGGTAATCATCTGTTTCTCCTAACATACCTAACAATCCCTGTAAATTTCGTCCAAAGCGGTTCCTAACTTTTTGAGTTATCTTGGTGACAGACAGACGTATTATAACATGGACTACACTTCAGCCTATAGTTCGTCCTCAATCTGGCAGTAGTATGTATATGTTGTCACCATAGCTACTTGTTGGAATGTCCGTAAGTAGCCAGGGCTTTACAGATAATTTTTTGTTAGAGAGTTGTCAGATTTTTCTATCTTCATGTGCGGGGAAGTGCGTGTGTAGTGCGGAGCATGACCGTTACCGCCAACAAGAGTCACGTGCAAAGACAAGAAACTCGGGACCTGTCCCTGGTGCAGTAGTCGGAAGTGTGCCTCGTGTTACCAACATTCCTGATGCACGAGTCACTCCGGTTCACTTCTGCCGTGGAAGGAATTTGAACTTGGCGACCTTACAGTTAAACTCAGTGGTCTCGTCTCCTTCGCACGGTCTAGGCCGTTGGACACCCTCGCAGAGAACCAATATATCAGGCCCTTCACCTTCGTATAAAGCTTTTCTTATAGAAAGCATAAGAGAGCTGGCGTGGCTCTCTGCGGTAACGGTAACATTGATATATCAAGAACGAATTTGAATCATAGGTGGAGCAGTGCTCAGCCGTCAAGATCTGCAGAGGTGAAGTCAGCTCTAAATGCTTTTTAAAGTTATTTTTTGGCAACATTTCGAGGTCGCTTTGGAGCTCAATTTTGGTTCTACTTCCGTTTGACGCCTCGGCGTGTAGTTTTATTAATAACGGTCATGATAATAATAATAAAATACGCAGAAAGTTGATAGAATATTCGCTATTTTTTCATATATACAAATGGAAAGAAGTGACTTTATAAGATCTGTTCGGAAACTTAATAAGAAAGAAATATCTGTCAAGTGACAGACGTGCCTCACTATTGAATAGAATAAAAGTTCTTCGATTCTTCACAACTTGGGGTCTAGCACTCAGGTAACTCGTCCAAGGAATGGGGAAATATGAGCTAATTCCATAGAAAACTTGCACAAAAAGTAAAATTCAGAAATCTGGGTTATCGCTTGATGGTAAGCTGAGTTCGTTCTAGGGGAGGACTCGTCATAGATTAATAATCCTACTAAGGTATTTTTTCATACCGGTATTTCATTTCCACAGTAATTGGATGGCTACTTGTGCTGTTACCGTCCACGAAACTATTACCCTATAACATCAAATAACATTGCGACAGTTTATCCTTTGTTCAGTGATAGCTTAAACGGTAGAAGCACTGTACAGCTCATGTGTTGTCTTGATAATTTCAAAATAATAAAGACACATATTATGTATTTTATTTGATACAGAGCGGTGATAGTTATTACTGACGAGTAATTCATGTTTTCACTCAAGACTGCAGTAATGCATTGCTTGCTTCAGTGTGGCGATGATAGGCTCAATTTCTCTGTGACTTGGTAACACTGGGAATAATAATAATACGTCTAACAGATGTTCGCTGGCAAACACTCAACAAAATAAAATTTAAGACCTACTCGCTGATGAATCTTGAGTCATAGAAAGTCATAATAATATATGACCAGGGACGTCTGCCTAAAAGTCAGGCAGAGTCACTCGGATGGATCGCCAGGTAGAAAGTCAAGAAAAAATTAGAGGTACAAAGACAGTAATCTCTGAGGCAATTGAGGGTCATCTCTAAGTTCCGAGTGNAGTCATAATAATATATGACCAGGGACGTCTGCCTAAAAGTCAGGCAGAGTCACTCGGATGGATCGCCAGGTAGAAAGTCAAGAAAAAATTAGAGGTACAAAGACAGTAATCTCTGAGGCAATTGAGGGTCATCTCTAAGTTCCGAGTGATTGCAGTGTAGTTCCGACAGAAGAGAGGCCTCGCTTGGCAAGAACAATGATCGTTATTGTTCCCTGGACCTTACCGGACTGGCGTGTACCATTGGCCGAAACAGTTGGGGCAAAACGACCTCAGCGACTTCTCTGTATTGAGGAATTTTCGTATTGTGTTCACAGAATAATGTAAGTCTAAGTAATTCAGCCGTTATGAGACTGTACCGCTTGCATGTATACAAGTGAGCTACAGATGAAAATATTATTATAGTCGTGAATGATGAGCATTCACTAATATGAAAGATAATGTAGAGATAATGACTGAAATTAGAACACGAAATGACATTTTACTAAATGCGGTCGTTTCACACAATTGGTCCAACTTCAGTACGCATGATTTACAGCATTTGATTCAAGTCCATTTAATTTTTTGTTTAGACAACACACTGACTTTCCAAAGCGTTCGCTTTTAGCAAAATGTCACTTCATGTTGAAGTGTAGAAGAATGTACAAATCGATGGCTATTTGGGGTAATTTTGACCTCCCCCAAGGAGGTTAGGTTTTTGTCAAGTTTGTCTGCCTGTCTCTTTGTTCGTTTGTTGGTCACCAAGATAACTCAGAAAGTTATAAACGGATGTTTACGAAATTTACAGGAATTTTTAGGCCTGTTACAAGTAACCGATGATTAACTTTTGGTGAAGGTCCTTTCAACCGTTTGTTTGCTTGTTTCTCTGCCTCTTTTTTCCTTAATACCATAGATCAAAAACTTATGAACGGATTTTTTATTAAATTTATATGAGTTTTTGGGTAAGTCAAGGTGAGTAAATGATCAAATTTTTGTGATGATCTGTTTCTTAGTTTGATTGCTGCTGTATTGGGTTTTATGTTATGAACTGATTTTCATAGAATTCAAATGTGCAACATATATGGTAACTTATAAGGAGTAAATGATCAAGTTTTGGTGATGATTGGTTTGTGTGTTCGACTTATGTTTTTCAGAATTTTGGCAGCGACATTACTCGGAATTGTCATAAATAGATCTTGAAGAAAATTAGGTAAGCTGTCATTTCTGTCAAAAAGCACAAATGGCCACATTTTGGTGCTGAAAAAGAAATTCACAGTTTCAGAACCAATTTAAATTTTTTCTTATCTTTTGTTTGCTTGGCGGAGGTAAGCGCTTTCAGAGTACTCTAATTTATTGGTAATTATGATCAACTTTTCTTACGGAGAGCCTACACATTGGGCAGATCAGTTTCGCGCTACTCCAAATTTTCAGTTGTGTGCTACTTTCGTACGATATTCAAGCTAAATTAAGGTATAATAAATACTTAACCTTAATTAAACCTTTCAAAATCTGGAATTGTAAGTGGAATGCATATCTTTTTAGGATCTAGAGAATGCATTGGGTGGAGAACACCAACAAAGATGCAGATAAATTTTGTTGTAAATGTTTGTTACATAGCGAAGCGGATGTACCAGGTTCATGAAGAATAAGCTGCTGATTTTTTTTTGTACATTAGATATAGGTTTCAAATCCATGAAAAACAGAGAGGTGAATTGTTTGTAGTACAGGGACATATGTGCAATGTAATAAAAAATTAGCGGAGCTGGAAGCATTTTCTTTTATCTGTATTCACGTACGACCAAAAGCTTGTTGATTACACTAGTGTTTTCCCTGTTTCTAGGATCTACTTAAAAAAGATGTTAGAAATTGGTACAAAGATGTTCTTAAGGATAGTAAACCGTCGCAGTTACGATTTTTTCAAACACCAATCTTTGATGGAGGTTTCCATCTTACCACGCATAATCTTTTTCGCGTATGTTTTCCTTAACTGAATTTGTTCGCAGCATTTGGAACTTCACGCTGAACCGAAGCCAAATATTTTCAGCTCACATTAAAGCCCAATTTCGACCCCTGAAAGTTCAATGCCCACCTCTTTTATTCGTAGAGAGATTATTGTTTAGTGTGGACATTGGAGGTATTTTTCTACTCTGTGCCCAACTCTAGTGAAGAAAGAGCAGGAAAGAGTGTGGTGAGAGACTGTAGCACGCGAGAGATCCACAAGAGATATCATTACTTACGACAGCTCACCATTCTAGGGTCATTAGTTGTTAGCCTGCGACACACGCAGGCCCGTCTCCTCAGGAAATATACAGCCGCCAGTTTCTCTTGACGACGCGTTGCGTGGAAAGGGCGAGTATTATGCACGAAGACGAAATCCGTTGCTGAAAAAAATAAATAAGTTTTAGTTTACTATACCGGAACTAGATGGAAGAATAACTTTAATACTGCTGTACATTGCTATATTTAGACGAGGAAAAAAGACATGAACTGGCATATTCAATGAGAAAGAGACCCATCTGAATACTTTTCATCATCTCTTTCGCTATGGGTTACGGTGAAGCTTTTGAATAGTATTGTCTGCGTTGTGCAAGAAAGTTTTTTTTTTAATCTATTCATCTTTTCGGTATGTATCAGGGTGATTCTTCTGGATGATATTTCATCAATTCTTATTCTGATTTTCGTTCATCTTTTTCCGGCAAGAATAAGAGTAAATTTTCTTGATAATGTTTGTTATACTGGACATTGAAACTTCCAGGAAATTCATTCATTGTTTTGGATCTTATGGATAAAATAGGCTGCGCTGAGCATCAAAGTGTGTCTCCACCGTATATTCACATTTCATACAATCTGTTTCACCAGGAATCTTTGAAATATTGGGAAATGCATCAGCTGTAATGAACATAGCATGTAAATTTCTATTTCAATTAATTTCCCAATAAAATTTTTACGGTTTCCATGAATTTCCGCCTAGAAGCTTTTGGAGAGCATGCAGCATTTCTCTCTGCATCCATTTGTTGGATATTCCGTTTCAGCTTATCGTCAACGATAATCTTTAAGAATACACAAGCAACACTAAGTAGACGTTAGTACATCTCTTAGCATTAATTTGTTACATATTTTATTTTAGCTCACTAATGATAATACTTAAATTATAAAAAAAACACTTAGATTAGATTAGATAGGCGGCAGTAGACGAACCAAAAGGCCTATTCCCAAAGAGACACCGGGACTTACACCCCGTCCCTCTATGAGCTATTGCCATTATGTTAGTAGGATGTAGAGGGAATGAGAAACGAGAGGAGAAAAAAATGGAAGACGAAAGAGACGAACCAAAAGGCCCATTCCCAAAGAGACACCAGAACATACGCCCCGGCACTCCATGAGCTATTGCCATTATGTCAGTATGATATAGAGGACAGGAGAAAAGAGAGAGAGAAAAAAAGGGGGGCGGGGTGAAGAGTCCCTGCCCAAGAAACGATCTTGAATGCATGCAAGCACATTCAAGAGCCGCTGACATGCGGAGCTTAGAGATATCAAA
>LQNS02007216.1:14096236-14116356 GCA_001587735.2 Parhyale hawaiensis
CATGATCTCACGTTTACTTTTAAGGAATCCTGAGCCGGACAGAGGCATTTCTTATGGTAATTCCTGGCATTATATTTGGTCCCATGGTCCATCTTATTATTGCGGGCAAAGGACGCGTCAATGTCATGGCCATAGATGTGTATCACATGGTCAAAGAGACCAGCTCTCGGAGCCTGCCTTCTGTTTGGTGGACACATACCATAAAGGTGAGAAACTTGTAATGTTAATAAGAACAGCCGCCAGAGGGCCACACTTATCAATAGACAATGAACCTTAGCTGTTCACTACTTTATATTGCTTGTTGTAATATTAGTCCTGGATGTGGTCAACAGTGTTGAAAGAATATTCTCAAGGAGTGCGTCTAGCTTGTCTTACGTCAAGAACCTAATTTGAAATTTTAATAAAATTTATTGGTGCATCTGCCACTAGATGACTCAAACTATAGTATTTGTAGACAATTTTGTTTAACTGTTTCGAATATACAAATGCGTGGTCTTGGAAGTTGGCGAGCAGCGTTCCATATGAGATATTCTGTGGGAGTGTCGTCTGCTGACCACGTCGCAGCATTGTGCACCGCTCATCTTATGACACCCGAGAAGTGTGTCCGACGGTGGCCGAATTCCTGGGAATGGAAATTACTTCACCTTTTGCATCTTCAGATTTGCTGGCGTCCATGGAAAACCGTTTGAATATAATGAAACAGGAACGTAGCACTTCATCGCAGAATGTACCAGCGAAGCCTTCAAGAACTGAGCACAACGTGGAAGAATGTGTTGTGCATAAGAAATATATAAAGGGTATATGCACAGTAAATTCGAATCTATTTCATATATGATTCGATAAAAGTGCACAGTTTGGTCGTTTGATGTGTAGAACAGAGTACTGTTGGAAAAACCAGTAGGTACCTGTACTGGTTGTTGTAAATGTGAAGTACTATGTAATTTACGTGATTCTAAAGTATCTTTGTTTCAGACCGTACTGTTAAGTTATTTTGCGTTTTCAGTTCATACGCTTTTTTAAATATTCTCTGCTTGGAATATGCGTTGATCTCTGCTTCCATAAAAAGAGCACCATTCAGTTGTTTTATTTTTTTTTAACTATAGTGGTATTGACAAATAAGCGCTACTATGGATGAAATATTAGCTCATTTCATGAGCGAACTAAATTTAATATGTAATTTAAGAGATTGAGTTTTTCTGATCTTAGGTAAAATTATAAACTCACAGACTAATTTAAAATTTTCAGGAATCTCTAGGCGATTGTGGATCGAGATAAAAAGCGCACTAACTAGAAATTCCAAACATTCAAGAAAAGGCGGCAGTTAGACAGCTGAAGTGGATCGAACCCACCACTTTCTGAAACAAAGGCTTCCCAACGACAGTTCTTTCTTCAAAGATCAATCAGTCGAGGCTTCTTGAAGCCCCAGTCCCACTTCCAGCCACAATTGAGTCAATGAAATTCAATTACGAACTCAATACAATCTGTTCTTGAGCTCAGATATGTGTTTTTTTTTTCTGGAAGCATTAGTCACTCCCAATTACCGCAGCAACTGAAATAGACGATAATCGTTTTTGGAAAGTGACACAGCATATTTCGACGATGCGCTACTTCAGGCATAATTTGTTTCGCTGCAGTGGTCCTTTTTTATTAAAGGAAATTGAGCTAAAGAACGGATGCATGGACTAAGTCTGAGCAACTGCAGTGGGTGAGGGATACAGGGTGCCATTACAAACTGTATCCGGGAAATTTGAAAGGCTCAAGAAAAAAAAAATTGTTGGCATTTTTTTTCAGTGTCGAAAAACTAAAAGTGTTACTTTAAATGGTATATGCCTCATAGTTAAATGAAAGATAACAGGAAAATACTCATACAGTATACAGGGCGCTTTTCAAACTCGAAGTTTTCCAGAGCTGCTCTTCAATAGCGAAAGGTTATACGAGTAATATTAATATTGTGCTCTTCACTTGTTAACGTGGCGGCACAGTTATTGCTTTTGTCACGATAGCAATTTCGCTGAAAAGATGAACAACATACCTTAGAAGTTCTTCGGCTGAGGCCCAGCTGTGGTGGGCATATGTCATATAAGGATCCGAGTTAGAAAGAGAATATCGTGTTAGTCAGTGTAATTTCTGACTAAAGAAAGTAGTGAGCGCGAGCCTACAGCTTCATGTGCGGCTGGCAAGTCTTTGTGCCGCAAAAATGAAGCATACAATTGATTTATGCTTCAACTGGTACAAACTATTTGTATCCCCAATAAAAATCACAGCGATAGCCTGAAACGATATTTGTGCTAAATTTAGTCTAAGGCGAAACTCGATAAAATAACAAACCCTACTGACAAATAGTAGGGGACATTGCCCTTTTATTGCACGAGAGTGAGTTGTGATAAAATTGAATAATTAGCATTGAATTATTATAGCTATTGCTGCCACATGAAATGGTGTAATTCAATCTCACAAAAATATTGGAGGACTCTGAACATAACACGTCAGGATTTTCACGGCTAACATACTGTTATGTTCAACCTCAAGAATATTCTTTCGGATACAGGCATGGAATGGTCGATCGTTATAATTCTCAAAATTCCTAAGAGGCAGCACTCCATACAGGCATCCGTCAAAATTTCTCAACAATAACTCATCAAAGAATGTCACCAGACTGCATTTCCAGAAACGAATAGCAACATCTCCAAAGCGTCATCTAATGACTGTGGCTCACGGACCGTGAAACTACAATCAGTTTCAAATCTTCGATGGGCCTCTTGCCTCTCAACGTTACCTTCTATGGCACATCAAAGCAGGGCTTTGGGTCTCACAAGTCAAGAATGTGCACCAACTTCGGAGATAAAGGCGACTATCATTGATTGGAACAAAAGGCATTCCGCTTTGCCATGATCAACGATGGTAAATGGGACTTAGAAAGTTTCACAGTATGGAAATATTGGGCTAGAAGCTAAGTCCTTGCAGTTATTTCAATTAAATAAATATTTTTGAAAGGTTTATTAAAGAAATAACTAACCAATCAGTAATATATTCTCCATTGCTGTTTACTATTTCTTCGTAATGTTCAACAAGATTTTCAACACCTCGTTGGTAAAAACTACCCGGTTTTGACTCGAAAAACTCATCCAACCATGCATACAATATTGCATCAGCATTAACTACAACTCCGGGCATTTTATTTATTGATGTACAGGCACTATTTTTCGTTTCCAGTAACGATTCTTTAATAAAAAATCGTTGCTTGTGTCCACGAGTTGAGCGGCGTTGAACAAACCGGTGGAGATAGCGTTTTTTTTATTATTTCTGTCACTTATAGCATGTGGAACCCATGATCCAACCTGTCCCATCGAGTAAAGATGCTTCTGTCCAGCAGTGTGGGAGCATTCCATTTTCTCTGCCAGTTCCCTTGTCGTTTGACGAGGATTTTCATGCGAAAGATGGTTCAATTTTTCCTCATCGATCTAATCTGGATGACCAGGATCAGGTGAGTCTTTGAGGTCAAAATTTCGGTTTTTGAACTTGGCACACCAATAACGAGCGGTCATTTCAGCTAAGGCGCCCTGGCAATACACAGCTCAAATATCGTGAGCAGCTTTTGTGGCCTTAGAACTTTGCTTGGAAGCAAGAAGAAGACGTCGAAAACGCTCAGATTTCTCCACTTGACATTTCATTTTTGCAGGCTGAAAATAAACAGAAACTACAGCCCTCTGAGAGCGCATACCACCGCCAAGCGAAGCAACGGTAGCGAAAAATTCAAATTTGCTATGAAACCATAATTTTCTTTGTATAAACTCCAAAATCTGATCATTTGTGTCTTTTGATAGTAATAACAGCTTGTGCAATTTTCTTGACGATCCGTTTTAACTTTTTGACTTATACTGCTAACAAACGTTATGACAAACATGAGTCAAACATAGAAAAGAGAAAAAAGCAATATGCACAAAATTTAATCATTTATGTCTTCCAACATTACTAACAAACATTATAAATTTCATATAGATCCATTCATTATTTTTTGAATTATTGTGCTAACAATCATAAAATTAATAAACAGTGACAAACGAAAGAAACAAACGGATCATTACAAAAATTTGGTTATATACTCTTCGTCATTTAACTAACAACTCATGTCAATTTCATAAAAACCCATCCATTGCTTTTTGAGTTATAGCATTTAAAAAAATGAGGCAGACAAACAAACAAACGGATGGACATATCTTCACCAAAAGTTAATCATCTGTACCTCCTAACATACCTAACAATCGCTGTAAATTTTGTCCAAATCGGTTCAAAACATTTTGAGTTGTCTTGGTGACAGACAGAGAGACAGACAGACAAAGAGACAGACAGACAAACACGACGAAAACATAACCTAAGTGGCGGAGGTAATTAACTAAGCATACTTGAAAACAAGGAATTATAGATTGTAAATGTTTTCCAAATATAATTAAAAAAAAATGATTCTATTGCATAACACTGCTAGTTCCCGTCCACCATGCTAGTAGCCGTCCACTTGACGCTAAAAACATCCTGTGTGAAAACTAGCAGTGATAAAAAGCCGAAAATAGGCTTAAACTGTAGGCTAAGTAGTGCCGCACCATCCCTGAAAATGACTGGCGAAAAAAATGAAACTATAAAAAATGATGGTGGTTTTCACATTTTTTCCATGTTTTTTAGTAAAATACACAATTCATTCCAAAATATTAAAAACAGGCAAGAAGTTAGCTCCCAACCAAATGCATACTTAGGATGAAGACTTAGATATAACAGTGATTGTCATTTACTGAAATTAATTGATTGAAATTTGAGATATTTCTCTTTAAGGAGATGAAGTGTCACCCTGTCGAAAAAAAAAACTTACTTATAGGTAAGAATAAGTGAGAGACGTAATGATGAATGCGTCTACATCAACTTAAGACAAAGGCATTCCTTGTGAACTTCAGCAAAAATAAAGATACTAAAATTCCATCCTACTGAAAAAACAATAATTGTTTACCTCCGCCAAGGAGGTTAGTGTTTTTGTCGTGTTTGACTATTATTCTCTTTTTCGGTCACCAAGATAACTCAAAAAGTTAGGGATGGATCTTTACGAAATTTACAGGGATTATCAGGCACATTACGAGAAACAGATGATTTACTTTTGCTGAACATACGCTTAAGCCTTCGTTTGTTTGGTAGCCTTCCTCTTTTTTTATAGTGGCATAACTCAAAGAGTTATGGAGGTATTTCTATGAAACTTGCATGAACTGTTGGGTATATTACGAAAAGTAAATTACCAGCTTTTTGTGATCTGCTTGTTTGCTTGTTTCTATGTTTGATTTTAGGTTTTTTAGCAAAATAACTCATAAGTTATAAGCGAATCACTGTGAAATTTACAAAACCTGTTAGATATTGTAAACGATATAGTTGATAAAATTTTTGTGATGATCGGTTGGTCTGTTTAACTACTGTTGATCAGAATGCTTGTCAGTAACATACGTCAAAAACTTATTAACGAATCTACAAAAAATACAGCTGTTATTACTATTGGAGGAAAAGAGGATGAAATTTGGTACTGATAAAAATGAAACTACTGCCTCAGAAGCGATTTGAATTTTTTGTTTACCCGGGTTCGCTTGGCGGAGGGATGAACTCTTACAGTGCTCAATTTATAAATATTATAGAAATGTGCGTCTTCTAGGGGCCAAAGAGCTACGATATCGATGTTGCACTTTTTCTGTCAATAAATTTGATGATCCATTGACACAATGCAGTGCAGTTCTAATTTAATTACTGTAAAAATGCTAGTGGACAGAAAATGCTGCTCCCAGTTTATTCATGTTTTAGAGTCTTGCACTTGGTAGTGCTATCCATAGCTGGACATAAGAGTTAACAACGGAACACAAGAGTTCAGCTATAGAGCATTAGAGCATGCAACATCTGGTGAATGTTGAACTGTAGACTGAATAATAAAGATAATCATGTGAGAGACCATCATCGAGTTTTGGAATATACAGATGATGGCATACTAAAATTAAAACTTGAATCCTTACAGTCACTCATTGTTGGAGAATCTTGGAGGCGTTGTATCGAAATGTCACTAAATACGTTACGTGTCAGTACCAGACAACTGACAGTATGCGACGGAGGGCGCTAACACCACATAATGTTTTGTCTGTATAAGCACCACCACCAACAACCACTCCACTGGAAACATGTGCAGGAGTGCAGTAACTTCACTATAAGCGTCACCTGTAAATGTACCACCTATGTAAGTGTACGCAAATACTGACGATATATGACGGGACGCAGTAATGCGTTCCAAACAAAAGCCACACCGACGGGTACAAATTTACTGGCAGCAAGCATAAGCAATAACGCAAAAACATCGCTTAATTAGGTCAATAGTAAAGTTATCATTCAACGATACGAAACTACTGACACAGAACTGCATGTTTTGGTGTCAACCTTACGAATTACTCTCTCAGTTCTTGCACAATCTGCATACGTATGCGAGTACCAAATTACAGACAGCAAGGAACGCAGGGTGGTAATATCATCTCCGTATATGAATACCAAACTAACGTGGTAATATTACTAACACTGTAAGTAGTTTTACATTTTGTATGAATACCAGCACTTGACGTAATGACGAGGCTAAAACAAAGAGCAGATAAGAAATAGCTAGCGTAGAACTCCTTTCAGTGAGTGCCTAGCTGCTGACAACAGATGAAGTGTTGCTGCGGCTGCGTACAAAAATATGCGCAGGCAGCAAACGAATCCTTGAACTAGCCACGTGTCGTAGGTACTTAGAGCTGTTGTCCAACAAACCTGGCAAGCAAATATGAACTCCATTAAGGGTTCTTCCTCCGCTTTTCGGCTTTCCTGTCCTGCTGTCTTCCGTTCGTTAGCCCGAATGACTGAGACAATACTTGGGACTTGAGATTTGACTGAAGTCATAGGCATGAAGGGAGGCTCGTCAAGACTTGGAGTGCTTGGGACAAGAGCATAACGAGGTAATTTTAGGGACAAGTGCGGCCATTCGAGAAGCTGAAGTACGACTAGTAAGAGAAATTTGACGGCAGTTATTGGAAGGAGACATGCTGAGACTCAGAAATGTTTTGCTGAAGAAACAGGGGCAGACATATCTGAGGAGCAGACAAGATTCAAGTCTAGGAAATAAATTTAGTTTACTGAAGAAATTACCCATGCTGCCACCTCACGAACAGCACAAAGCATAAGGTGCTCATTCCAGTTTGTTCATTTTGTGAACAAAGTAAGAAGTAACGGAACATAATATTATTTAACTCCTAAATGAAGCCAAAACTTCAACTCTAAGAAGACAGAAAACATAATGGTAATGGCTTCTGTAAGCGTGTTTGTTAATGCAGTTGACATGTATTGTGAATATAATTATTGTTACATATTTTTGCTGTACCCAGTAGAACGGCCTCAGGTTTTGGAAGCGAATATAATATTTATTTCTAATAATTTTCTAGCATAGAAAGTGCGAAAATCAATGACGGATCAAGTCCGGTACCTAAGCACAATTTTTCTTTCCATCTCACTGACTGAAGATGGTTGTAGAGGATATACGGGTCCTTACTTGCAAAATAAATAATTTGTGTGCCTTCAGGTTATAGCTCTAAATTAAAATCAAGTCTAAGAAATTATGGCCTCCTTGTTGGCATCGTAGCAATTATTGTGTAAGCCTCGCCAAGCTACAACTTGCTCCTAGATAAACTTTCTGGCAAAAACTACCCAAATCTTGGTACAAAGGGCGTTGTTTGGTAGCTGCGAGGACCCGGACTATGGATGAGATACGGCGGACCTCAGGCCGTCGTAATTTGCGCGTTCACTAAACTGTTCATTGACGTCACTTCGACTACAAACCTCCATTGTTTTCTAAGCGCCTAGTGCAATATTTTGCAAGATACGTAGACCACACGAGCACTACTGCCTAGAGCGATCCTCTAATAGTTTTAGGGTCCCGAGTGTAGCATTATCCGCGAAAATTATAGGCCACACGTTATGCATCGGTGAGGTATTTCTATTTCATACTCTTCGGATAGTATCGTCTACTCTGATTACATTAAGGTTAAATTTAACAATTAGTTATTCATATTGTTAAACAGGATATTTCAAGATAAATAGGGATGATAAAGAGGGGTTTTGACAACTTCAGCAAGAGATACTTTTTTATTCTACTCTTCCTCCACAAAAGATAAAGTAGATTTAACAATCTGAGGTAAGGCAGAGTGCCACTGTCAAAATATTTAACATGCCTTCTCTATTTGGAAGTTCGAAAAGTATTTAGCTTTTTGTAATTCTTTGAGGTTTGTTTTGGTGTGACTAACAATATTTTCCTATTGATGAAGTGTTTTTCAACTTTTGTTATACTGTTCATTATAGCTGCAATAAGATACATACGTAGTTACCTTCGCCAAGGAGATTATGCTTTGTCGAATTTGTTTGCTTGTCTGTCTGTTTGGCTCTTTGTCTGTCATCAAGATGACTGAAAAAGATGTGAACTGTTAGGCATGTTAGAAAAAACAAATGGTTAACTTTTGGTGAAGATCTGTTAAATCCTTTGCTTGTTTGCTTCTTTTTTTCTCGGTAACATAACTCAAAAAGTTATGGACGGGTCTATATGAAATTTATACTTTTTTTTAGCAATATTACGAAAAGTATATGACCAAATTTTTGTAATGATCAGTCCGACCACTTGTTTGTTTGCCTCAATGTTTGATTTTTATGTTTGTCAGTAACACTGCCCATAAAAATATATGAATGGATCCTTATGAAATTTGCAGGAATTGTTATATGTGTTGATAAGTATAAACGATCAAATTTTAGTAACGAAAAAGGAAATCCTAGTTTCAGGATCAATATGAATTTTTCGTTTACATTGCCTTGCTTGGCGGAGCTATCCGCTTTCAGAGTTCTCTAGTTTTCTATTGCAGTATGAATCTCGCCTACATTTCTCAGAGGGTTGCTACAAATTGATTCTTCAATGGAGTAAGCTTTTCTATAAGCTACAAGCCGCATAGCGGGTCGTCACGAGGTTCATCCACTCTAGGAAGTGGAAGTTAATTTCTACTCTTTGTAAATTAGTTTTATGTTCAGAGCCAACAGTACCTGCTGCATAATTCAGGCTCTAGCGGGATGTCTGTGTACATTTCTCTTTCACGGCTCCACTATGTATTATCCTATTCCATAAGATGAGGACATTAAAAAAGGTTGGGTAGAACTTTCGCAACTTGTACATTTTTGAGGGGGAGATCGAGGAGCATCCGGGGGCATATAATTATCAATTGTTGACTGATTGTTCTAAAACTTGCTCGGAATATGCATTTTCGAAAAAGGAACACATTCTGTTCATACAACTTTTTCAATATAGGCCTTAGTTTTGAGATAATGGGTTATATATAAATATATACAGTATGTGTGTATATTTTGAAAATTTCAAACGAATAGAACTCGATGAGTTTTCGTGCTAGAATAAAATCATGGACAGTTTTGAAATCCTTGAAACATTCTTAACAAAACTATCGTACTGGATTCTCCCTTTTTCCCTCATAATATTAATTTATCACAGCTCAAACCCGAATCCCCTAATTGTTTTTTCCCTATATTTTAGCGAGTGATCGCAACGAAATAGAGAATCCAGCTGTGATAAGAATATTATGAGGGCAAAAATAGAGAATCCAGCTCTATAGTATTGTTAAGAATGTTTCAAGGATTCTAAAATGGTCATTGGTTTTATCCTACTATGAAAACTTATTGAGTTCTATTCGTTTGAAATTTCCAAAATATACATACTGTATATATTTGTATATAACCCATTATGTCAAAACTAAGGCCAAAATTTGAAAAGTTAGATAAACAAAATGTGTTTCTTTTTTCAAAAATGCCCATTATGAGCAAGTTTCAGAACAATCAGTCCATAATTGATAGTTTGGTGCCCCCCCCATGCCCCCCTCAAAAATGTATTTGTTGCGAAAGTTCTACCTGACTTTTTTTAGTGTCCTCATCATATGGAATAGGAAAATACATGGTAGAGCCGTGAAAGAGAAATGTACACAGCCACCCCACTAGAGCCTGGACTAGAAGATCTATATTGGAATTGAGCAGTTCTATGCAAATTTTAACCGAAATTTTTATATTACGTGACATCTTGAGTTGATCCAACGTTTTGATCCATATGCACCTAAAAAATGCCCACAAGTCTCGAATGAACTGCTCGCTCATAATAATTTACTACATTCAAATCTATGGGTTGTTCAATCGGTACACAATTCCAGGCACTCCGTTACATTTGTCTGCAGTTAAGAAGTGCCTAGCTATAATTTTAGTAAAGAGGTAGACCCACGTCTGGGCGTACGGCTCACAAATGTTATCTTGAGCGTCAAAGTTCATATTTTCTTCAACAAAAATGGACCACACGAGCGATTTGATGGCTCGTACGCTCACAGTTCTCTGGGAAAGTTTACGAGTTGTCTGTTTTATAGCCAATGAAGCAGACCAGAGGGGCAATTAAGCAAAACCAGAGCCCTTCATCTCATGGGCGGTCCCCATACATGTCATATTAATGCTACCCTAAAGGGTATTGCTTATATTTAGTACCTGGTCCAGCAGGCACCATAATTCTTGCTGTGTAGATTCGATTTGAAATCAACGTTCAGTTGTAGCCAAGGTGCGATAATGATGGTGTAATTTACTACCTGCTTATGACTGCAGCTGATACATACTAAACGAAGCTCCGATCTGTTTTGAGATTAAATTGGATCATGGGTATATATTGGAGAACTCATGGGATTCACTGTATTGCGTAGTAATGGTTATGTTAAATTAAAACGAATATTCACAAGTTTTCATTAGGTTTCCCGGAAAGTTTGTTCAAATTTTTACTAGAAGGAACACGGACAATAAATGCAAGCCATAATACATATATTTAATCAGCCAATCATGAACGAACTTCACCAGTTGCTCTTGAACGATGGAGTTTGGCAAGTTAAGGCTTCTGCAAATTATGGGATTGTGCAATATGTTTTTTTTATTAATGATTTGATTCGGCTTCATCTGTAGAGGATGGTCTGCCTTGCAGAGGTCGGCATCTCCGATTATGTTACGATGGAAAAAATCGATTGTACGATGGCCATAGCCATTGTTCTTACGATGGCTATGGCAATACCATCGCTCCATCGGCATCGGAACCAAAAACTGCCAATTTTCATCGGAGATGACCTACGATGAAATAACCGTTGGCGATGGCCATCGTATGGCGATACAATCGGCGATGGACCATCGCAATAACCCATTTTAAAAGTGCAAACATCTCAGACCACAAACATCGAATTTCAAACTATGTAGTAATATAATTCCTATCAGATAAAAGGTGCAAAATGTAAGGCTCAGGTTATTAATTGACATTGTTAGATCTGGGAAATGTATTTATATAATTTTTGTAGCCCACTCTTTGTTTTAATATTACTAAAAAATGAATGTTTCAAACTCGTAGGGCTGTTTTTTATAGTTTTATCCGTATTTCATCGGCATCGGAAGAACAACCGATGACGATTCCCATACCATTGCCATGGCATGGTCAGCCATTTCATAGGACCTTTTCTTCTTCACAAGTGTTGAAGCATTATGATTCCATCGTAGAGGCATTGCGCAATGGAAAGAATGTGGACGTAATATACTTAGATTTTGCTAAGGCTTTTGACAAGGATGACCACGGAATCCTACTGTTAAAAATTTCCCGCATGGGTATCCATGGAAAATGTCTTCGGTGGCTTGAAGCATTCCTGTCAACTAGAACTCAAAGTGTAATTGTCAACAACAAAGTGTCATCCAGACAACCGGTACTCAATGGAGTACCTTAAGGTACAGTGTTTAGGCCTGTTCTCTTTCTCATCATGATCCAATGACATAGGGTACGGATGTAACTATGCAGTCAATTCGTCATTTGCTGACGATACACGCATAATCGCTGCTGTGCAGCAAGATTTGTCAAGTATCTGTCAATGGTCGGTAAAAAATAATATGACCATTAATGAAACAAAATTCGAACTGCTACACGATACGGAAAAAATGAAACACTCTTTGAATCCACATTATATACCACCAGCGATGGGCACGAAATTGAAAGAAAGCCAGTTTTAAAAGACCTCGGAGTGAGAATGTAAGACGATGTTACGTTCGAAGAACATATTACTAGAGTTATCGCTGTGGGAAAAAGATGGAGTGGGTGGGTTTTACGAACTTTCTCGTCTCGTGAAGTAGATGTAATGCTCACACTATGGAAACAGTAATTTCTTCCGATAATAGAATACTGTTCTCCTTTTTGGATGTCGAGTACAAAAAAGAAGCTAGAACAACTTGAAGCTATCCAACGATCGTTCACGGCCAGAATTCGAGGCATGCAGGAGTACGATTACCTCAAACGACTAGGCTATCTCCAATTGTATTCACTACAAGGAAGATTCAAGCGATTTACAATAATATATGTTTGAAAAATTCTGGAACGTATCACTGTGAATGTGAATGAGCGGATTGTCGCCAGACACTCAGAAAGAACTTGAAGGACTTGTGGCATACGCATCCCAAGCAGAGATGGCGGAAAAGCCATGGCTAAAATATATTCTAATAGTTTAGCCGTACGGGGAGCTAGCTTGTTTAACAAAATGCTTCGTCATATTCGAAACGCCACAGCTATCAAAATTATAAAACTAAAAATTTGCTAGATTCTCATTTAAGAAGAATGCCACATAGCCAAGCAGCTGGCTGTTGCGTGCATTGTGGAGATAATTCGCTGCTGGCTCTTCTTTAGTCGCTAATTGCGGTACCACAGAAGACAGCTAGCAGCGTAACTCCACACACGTGGGGTGACGTGAAGAAAGTCACCTGGACTTCTTCCGGAGACCAACAAGGTACAAGGTATGTAGAGTACCCACGCTGTCAAAAATGACAGCGAAGAATTTGAGACGACCCGTCTTCAATTACTAAGCTTTTGTCACTAATATGCTTCTCAGGGATACGCTAAAACAGCCGATTCACTTGTCATAAGAGACAAGTGCTGTCTCTTTCAATTCATCTATAAAGCACAATTGTCTCCCACATTTTAAGTCACATGGGGAAAAAATCTCATTTTAGTAAGCAGCAGAGAATTACTGAATTGAAATAAATTCCTCGCGGCGTATCCTACGTACAGAATAAGCCTTCAGTGCGTCGAGATTTTGTGTTGAAGCGAAACTGCTCCGTCGAAGGAAGGTAGCAAGCTGACAGAAATAACAGTTTTTCCTGCCTGTGAAAAATCATCGCCTCGTTTGCCCTTCGTTGATCAGCTGCTGAATTTGTGGATCGTAAACTGACAGTAAACAAATTTTTCGATGTAAGGAGAAAGTCATAGAAATCAGACTGCATGACTGCGCAAAGAGAAGCTGTAATACATTTTTTTTTATTTCAAGAAGTGTTTCAAGCAAGAATGCATTGACATGAAGGAATAAGGATCCCACTTTCGGTATCTTCTTCAATTTGGTCATCGATCTCCATGAAAACGCAACCAAATAACCAAATTTGCAACCTGGCCTACTTTCCACCTGTTTTTTACTGCTTGGAAAGGTTTATTTCCTTATTGTCGGTTATATCTGTGAAAATAATCTAATGCTTGAGGTAATCTAATTCGGAGTTATTAACTTAAACTTTAGGCGAATTATTGTAAAAGACGTGTCTGTATTAAATTCAAACTATTTTCCATATTGCAAGTGAGAACTTCGGCTTATGTAACTTAAGACCCCATTAGTTTAACTTCAAGCATATTGCACTGTACTATAGTAGACATACAGTCAAAGGTTTACCTATCAGTGCATTGAGAGTAAGTTCTTCCTCTTTGGTATGTTAAGCAGTTACACCAGCAAAATCTATATAATTAAGTAGCGTAAGTCATAGGTAAAGCTCAATTAATCGTCTATCGAATACACAACACAAGCCTTGGTGTATTTAGGTTGACGACCGAATTGACTCACACAAGTAGACGAAGTTGAGATAGTTGTTCAGAATTCGTGCAGCTTTTCATTAGAGTCGAATGTGAGTAGAGCCTGAGGCAGATTAATGGATGTGGAGACCACCAGCAACACAGGCAAGATGGACTAACGATGGCCGTCTAACGAGAGGTTTCTAATACGAAAATTACCGATTTCATTCGCTTGAGGCTTGAAGTGTTACTGTAAACTCCAATACCAACGCTCATTAGTCGCCACAAGAAGATGATTGAATCATCTGTTGCACTTAATTATAAGATTATTTAATGCCGCTAATGTGAAATAAAACCTGTTGCCGCAAGCAGCTGCGCAGGCATTAAATTCTTTGATTGGGTATCTCTTGTCGTGATGAAATAATTGTTAAAGTAGCGTGAAAAAATGCCGTACTTGGTTCTAATAGTGACAGATGATCCTCATTGCTTTAACTGATCGCATGATAGTTCAATTATTTTAAGGATCGTCATGTTGGCAGCGGAGTTTCAAATTAATCACAATTACAAATCCACTATTTCNTAATTGTTAAAATAGCGTGAAAAAATGCCGTACTTGGTTCTAATAGTGACAGATGATCCTCATTGCTTTAACTGATCGCATGATAGTTCAATTATTTTAAGGATCGTCATGTTGGCAGCGGAGTTTCAAATTAATCACAATTACGAATCCACTATTTCAGGAGCAAAGTCAGTTAATGCAGTTCTTAGCTGCAATGAATGGCTTTATTAGATCCCTTGATTGATAGATGGTAACCAGTACAATGCATTTACTCGTCCACTCGGGAGCAATTGGAGACCAGAAGAACCGCACATATGCACCTATGGGCTGGCCAGTTGAGAGCATCTAACACAGTTTTCCCTAACGTAGGGTGATATGGAAAAAACCGGAGACCTCGTAAAAAAATAAATCAAACAAAGAGCAATTAACAAGTCCATACTTATTCATATCATATATTCAAATGTGAGCACTGACACCCAGTTTTGACCATCTATACACTATGCAGCTATGCGTCTAGCGCTTACTAAAACGCTGCAGGCAGTAAACCGAACGGGCTCACTCTGTACATTTTAATCAGGGTAAAGGCTACACTGTTTTGCATACTAAAATTCAGAAAGGAAAAGTAACACAAATTTCAGTTTACCATATACCGAGTGAACCAATACGCCATCACTGACGGAGTATGATTAGCAACTGCAATGGACGACTAAAAGAATTTGCAATTATTAAATATCTGTGAAATAAATGAGGTCGCTGTCGCTGCAAAGTGCGCTACTTTGACAAAGTAAGCGACTTAACAGAAGGGACGAGACGCAGCAGGCTACTTGTACGGTGTGCTGCAGCTACTGATATAATTAAAAATTAAAGGCTATAACAGGGACTACATTCTACTAAATGGTATCAATAATTAGAACCGCATTACTTATTAAGGCTGAAAATATGTAAAAATCAAGATGACTAAAACGCTTTTGGGAGTAGGACCATCACTCCCAAGGTGGAAGGTGGGATCAGGCAATTCTGGCAATTTACGGGTGGAAAGTCATACAAATATATAAGCATGTAGGGTACGTGTTAGAAAACGAGAGGTGCAAATGTTGACAGTAGGCTAGGACACACAAAATGAATACTTTTTCATGAATACCAAATATTTCAAAACTCCTTACTTGTCAAAAAACTGACTGGCATTCTAAAATTTTAATTTTTGGGCTCAATTTGCCACATTTTTATGTTTCTAGGATGTAAATTTCAAATTAAATAGTTCCATCATGACGGAACCCATGTCCATTTGACGGGAATGCTCTCCAATATGTGCAGGACACAAATAGGTAGATAGGGGATAATAAAACAGTGATAAGGCCTCCGAGTTCTCCAGACATGAGTCCATTAGACTCTTTCTCTGGGCCTCCTGAAATCATTGATTTACAAAACACCAGTGGAGTCCGAGATCGATCTTGTCACCAGTATTGCAATCGAAGCAGGTAACATTGAAGAAGAACCAAGAATTTTGTGTTGTGCCCAGCAATGTATTCTGAAGATGTATATCCCAGGTATATGCCAGTTTAAACCTCAGCATTTTGAAAATTAATTAGTTTTCAGATATTTGTTTTTTAATATTTGTTTATTTTGTGTGTCCTTACCTACTGTCAACGTTTGTACTTCTCGTTTTTTTTACGACATTATATATATCTATGGAACGAAAACATTATCACCTCTTTCACTACGGCGTCGGTGATAAAATTGAAAAAACGGATACCTATGTCTACAGTAGTAACAATTTAAGACTTATTAAAATAGTTAGGCCTTAGTGAAATATTTTCTGATTAACATAAGAACCTAACAAAGGAAGCAAACTGACTATTCATGGTTAATATCGATAAGATTTTCGCCACTGAGTATCCCACCAGCTGAGCTGAGGTAAAGCAAAACGCGCATGTAAGTTAACAAATTTTACCTGTTTTGTGTCTCGTCCAGTTCTTCAATCTTCAGAGTTTACTTAATTTGTTAGTTAGACGAAAATGCGTAAACAAATAAATTTAAGAACAAATATATGTATCATTAAATTGACGGCTATATATGTATATTATGTTTTTCATAAATTAGGCAGCATGTACTGACCTTATGCTTAAGAGTAATGCATACACGATCACTTCACCACTTCTCGAGAAGACTTAAAGACAAGGAAACATTTTATGGGATGACGACGCTAATATTCAATGCTTCACTTGTGCAGTGCTTAATATAGTCGAACTGGGACATATGAATTAGCTAGCACTACTAAGGATATCCTGAAGATGAAGCAGATTGCTTCAGAAGATGTCAGATGTCGTAGCAAGACAAGAAAGCTCTACAGTTGGTCCTATATAATGCAACAACACTCCTTATCCCTTCAGTCTCATCAAACAAACTGCACATCAAGTATTGGTAATCATTACAATTTGAAAGCTGTCTTCTCTGTAGCACTGCTGAAGAGACAGCTCCACTAGATTGAAACATATTAACTTTATCCAAATTTCATCTCTCAGTGACAGTATCAAATTACACAGAGGAAGTTGATCCGGACATGTTAATTCTTGATTGAAACATTTCAAAGTCATTGAATTGTGGTCTCAGAGCGATGGTAAGATCTGCCCTAGGAAAGAACGGCCGGAGTCCATGTAATCACTATGATTTTCTGTTGGAAAAGCTCCTGATGGCACTTATTATCCTTCTACTCAATATAAAATGACACTTAGGCAGACTCTGTAAAAAAAGTTGTTTTGCGAAGACAGCAGTGGGGATTGAGGTGATGCTAATAATCTGCTCCTATGAAGCTAAAGTAATTTAATTTCCTCTTCGTTGATGACAAAGTAGGCCTAAGTAATTATAAAAAATGACTTTCGATAATTAATTGCTAGAAATATTGAATTCAAGGTCCATTCTCGCAGTGATCAATAAGAACTTTAATATAAACAGTGAAAGGAAATAAATAGTCGTACGCTATGAAATTGTTCATATAAAAATCTAGCGAGCCTAAAATAAATGTATTGCTACATTATTTGTACTTTTGCGTAAACAGCGCACACGCAACAACAAAAAAAGCATACTAGAAATTATGTAACAATTAAATAATTTTTGGCTGAAAAAATATTCGTACAACACACACACACAAAAACCTCTATTATTATGCGGCTTTGCCTTTATAATTTTTATTTCAATAGCAATTAATCTCTTTCTATAGTTTTTTTTACCATGCCTTGAAAAGTTTCCAGAGGGATTTTTGCCCATTCTTCCTTGTAGCTGGATTTCTTTGAATTCCGGATGAAACTTCGGCCTCCTCGCATTAATGTTTAAATTTCAGAAATCCGTACAAATTTCTATCGGATTCAAATCCGAAGACTGGTTTGGCCATTCTATTTGCTGTACATGATTATCGGTGAACCATTCCTTCTTGGTTTGGCCGTTTGTTTTGGGTCGTTGTCCTGCTGAAAAACGAATTCTTGCAGTGCACATGGTTCGAATTTTTGCACCGATGCATGCCTCAAAATGTTCTGATACATGTGAGGGTGCCTTCTCCCTTTTATGATATGAACGTTACCTGTTCCGCGTAATGAAAAGCATCCCCAAATCAAAACGTTACCACAAAATTTTACAGCAGAAATGGTGTTTTTCTTTGTGTTTTTTGTACCAATGTCATTCCGTCCTTCCTCCACTCATGGTTCTTTGACTTTCGTTCAAATAGCTTTATTTTAGTCTCATCCGACCACAACACGTTTTCCCAAAACGACTCAGGCTTGTTCTTGTGCTCACTGACGAATTTCAGAGGAGCTTCCCTATTTTGTTTCGACAGGAGGGGAGTTTTGAGAGGAATTCGAGAACGTAAACGGTCTTGGTACAGCTTGTGGCTTATTGTACAAATGTTAACGCTTGTCCCTATTCCTGAAGCTCTCTGCGAGTAGCTATGGGTTTTTCGGACATTAATTTAGTTGGGTATTTTTCTTAAAGCTCTAAGAGAAATCTGCCGTGGCCTTCCATAGCTAAGTAGGTTTTTGACGGTTTCCGAACATACAAACATTTTGATAAATGACCCGATGGTGATAAACGGTATTTTGAGTGTCTGTGATATTTGCCTATAACTTTTCCAGGATTTCCATTCATTAATAATCGACTCTTCTACAGAATTCGTAAGTTCCCTGCTTTTTGCCATGGTTACAACGATCTTCTACAATATCGAACGAAATAATGGCCATAAAGCTGTTCATGAACTATAATAGACTTCTAACGTATAATCTAGAACGTTTTAGATATATGAAATAATATATAGTTTCTATAATTCATTATAGTTTTTTGGCTTTGTTGACACATCAATTGATAATACTTGAATAGAAGTACTGTTCAATATATTTATTTTTGCCTCGCTGCAATATTTAAATTAACGATTTCATGGTGTACGAATATCTATTTCTTCCCACTGTATACTAAACCTGGGCATTATGTACGCAATACTGCGATCGCTTTTTCCCATCTTCAGTATATAGCCAGTAGATGTTAGCAATGCTAAAAATAAAATTTAATTTCTGCGGCTAGACAGAATAAATGCTATCAATTCATGAATTATAATAATAACAATTTCTTTATAATAGGTGTAGTAATAATTAAAATAGGATAATACAACGCCGACCCTATGTATCAACCGCACTAAAACACAAAATATATATCTTCGAAGCATGGAATTCCCATTCATATTCTGCATAGCTGCAATTTCTTACAGAATAATTTTATTAAAATGAGAAAATAATTCTTTGTTGGTACGACAGTACCTTGTTTTCATTAAACCTAGTGAATCTGCGGCATTAGCAGAAATAACAATGTATTTTATCAGCTTCTCTGGCCTAACGCTAAGATCAGGGTTCTTATAACAAGGTCGGAATCATTATTTTCTATGTTGGCCAGTTTTGTCATTCCGTTTCTTGGTTGAAAAAGAATCTCATTTAGCGTGCTTGTATGCATTTATAAGTATACAACCATGCGCTACTATTTTTTCCCTATACATCTAAAGTGTACATAATTTTCGCTTGATCATTTTCTATTCTAGGATTGGGGGTTATATTTCCCTATATGGCGAAAAACCTTCGGTCCCGTTATATACAGGATGTGACCTACATCAAAGTAGGTGTTTGGTTAGCATAAGTTAGGTTAAGCTAGGTTTTGTTACGCTAGAATATGCGCTTAACCTAGCTTACAGACACCCATATTATACGCGCAGGCCACCGTCTATATCTGTGCCAGCACCGGTCCATCTTTAGTTAAGCATTTCCTCTACTCAGGCTGGCAGGAATCTTTCGCTATATGATAAACATTCTTCTTTAGTTTAGAATTTTCTCCCCTTAGGTTGGCGAGCATCTCTCCTCCAACTCGTGCGCTATTTACACTTGCCATAGAAGGAGCGAACCAAAAAGGATCTTTTTTTACGTACCTTCCAGTGTGGCGAGTCACGAGATCGTGCCGCTTCCAGTCACGCCGGGCGGGTTAAGCTCATCTTCGACTCCAGCGAATCGTGAGTGACAAATGGCCATGAATTTATCGACTACTGAACAACTGCGCAGAAGCTCACCAGCTTACCAAGAT
>LQNS02007216.1:14116488-14152868 GCA_001587735.2 Parhyale hawaiensis
CAAAGCTTCCGAAGCAACCTTAATCCAACTCATTCTCTCTCCCGCTCCAACTACACAGTTTGATATCTCTAAGCTTCGCATGTCAGCGGCTCTTGAACGTGCTTGCATGCATTCAAGATCGTTTCTTGGGCAGGGACTCTTCACCCCCCCCCTCTTTTTTTTCTCTCTCTTTTCTCCTGTCCTCTATATCCTACTAACATAATGCAATAGCTCATAGAGTGCCGGGGCGTATGTTCCGGTATCTCTTTGGGAATGGGCCTATTGGTTCGTCTACTACCGTCTATCTAATCTAATCTAATATAGTAGATATTAGCAACACTAAAAATAAAATTTAATTTCTGCAGCTGGACAGTGTAAATGATACCAATGCATGAACCATAATAATAATAATTTCTTTACAATAGGTGTAGTAATAATTAAAATAGGACAATACAGCGCCGACTCTATGTATCAAACGCACTAAAACACAAGTAGATTTCTTCGAAGTATGGAATTACCATTTATATTCTGCATAAGCTGCAATTTCTTATAGAATAATTATATTAAGATGAGAAAAATAATTCTTTGTTGGTACGACAGTACCTTGTTTTCGTTAAACCTAATGAATCTTGGGCATTAGCAGAAATAACAATGTCTTTTATCAGCTTCTCTGGCCTAACGCTGAGATCGAGGTTCTTTTAGCAAGACGGAATCATTATTTTCTATGTTGGCCAGTTGTGTCATTCCGTTTCTTGGTTGAAAAGGAATCTCATTTAGCGTGCTTGTATTCATTTATAAGTAAACAACCATGGCTACTTATAGAATATACATCCTTTTTCGCTAGTTCATTTTCTATTCTAGGATTGGGGTCAAATTTCCCTATATGGTGAAGAACCTTCGGTCCCGTTACAGTATGTGACCTACATCAAAGTAGGGGTTTGGTTAGCATAAGTTAGCTTAGGCTACGTTTCGTTACCCTAGAATATGCGCTTGACTTACAGACACTCAAATTATACATATTATAAGCGCAGACAACCGTCTACATCTGGGCCAGCACCGGTCCTTCTTTAGTTAAGCATTTCCTCTACTCAGGCTGGCAGGCATCTTTCGCTATATGATAAACATTCTTCTTTAGTTTAGAATTTTCTCCCCTTAGGTTGGCGAGCATCTTTCCTCCAACTCGTGCGCTATTTACACTTGCCATAGAAGGAGCGAACCAAAAAGGATCTTTTTTTACGTACCTTCCAGTGTGGCAAGTCACGAGATCGTGCCGCTTCCAGTCACGCCGGGCGGGTTAAGCTCATCTTCGACTCCAGCGAATCGTGAGTGACAAATGGCCATGAATTTATCGACTACTGAACAACTGCGCAGAAGCTCACCAACTTACCAAGATTTTAGATTATATTTTTTCGTCGGGAAATGGACCTTCTTTCTGTAAATAAATAGCGAAGAAGAGGTCGCCGCGATAGGACGTACGAAAACTTCGCTGGTTTACTGTTGTGTTGAAAAATTTACGCGTAAAAAGGTACCTACAAAGACTTATTTTTCTCAGCTTGAAGGGAACATTCTCTACTTAAATAAATAGCGGACACTTAAGATTACAGCTGACGCCGTCGAATTTCATAGTTTTTTATTGTGCTGCAAATAAACAGCAAGTCTCGACTCCATGGCTTGCTGGTACGTACTTGTATGAAGTTACCAATAAAACAAAAGCGAATATTTAGAGATACGTAGTGAAATACATTTTATTATTGCTATTAAAAGGTCATATTACTGTTTTTCTGGGTCATAAAGTTGTGAAGTCGGCGGAGTTTAAAATGAGCAATATTACATGACTTTTGGCTATAGAGCTATCGCTATTTAAATTGATTATTTATCAAATGTACAGTATCATTGGATGAAAATGGGTAGGGCACCAAGCATATGTCGAGCTACAAGGGAAACGTAAACTGCTTTTCGGCGCTAATCAACAGGAAGAACTAATAATACTGTGAAAAAGTTACACGTTCAACTTAAATATGACAAATAATGCAATTGCGTTTCGCGATAGAAGAAGAGAATGTTACCGCCGCCCATGAGGTTATATTTTTGTCTGTCTCTCTGTTTCTCACCATTGCAAGATAGACGGGATTTTACGAAATTTACAAGAACTGTTGGCTATGTTTGGAGCAACACATGATTAACTTTTGGTGAAGATTCGTTCAGCCTTTTGCATGTCTGCTTGTTTGCCTGCTTCCTTTCTTAATTCTAAAACTCAGCAAGTTAAAGACGGAATTTTACGTAATTTGCGTGAGTTCAATTGCGTTACTAGGTACATTACGAAGTGTAATTAACTAAATTAATGTGACGATCTATTGGCCAGTTTATTTTTATCTTTGTTAGCAATATAGCTTAAAAAGTTATGAACTGAACCTTATGAAATTACAGGAAGTGTTAAAAATGCTGAAAAACATAAATGGTCAATTTTTGGTGATGATCGGTTCGTCAGTTTGTGTGTTTGTTGATGTTTGCCAAAATGTTTTTCAGAACATAACTCAAAAAATTACGGGCGGATCTGCAAGAAATTTGCAGAAGCTGTTATTTCTATTATAAGGCACAGTTGACCAGAATTTGGTTCTGATAATGAGGAAATCGTGGTTTCAAAATCAATTTGAATTTTTCGTCAACGTTGTCCTGCTTGGCGATCTCAGAGTGCTCTTATTTTTTTTTTATCAGCAGTAACAGCAGCAGTACAGTCGCTAGTAAGCGAATAGGTGTGGTTAGCGCATAAGTAAAACATTTATTGTAGCTCTCTTCTCTGTTATCCCATCTGCACCTACATGTAGAGGTGTGACTCAAAAGATGCAATTAAAATGTTGAGCTCTCTAAGAATTGTTTTATTACCTCCGCAAATGAGGTTATGCTTTTGTCGGAGATAATCTGTCTGCTACCTAGATAATTCAAAAGATTATCAATGGATCTTCATGAAATTACAGGGATTACATCCTTTGCAGATGATATATACAGGGTATTATACTGTGTAGCCGAGATACTTCTGCTTTGAACGTAACGGAACTTTTCCATTCATTCTTGTTGTAGAAGATCTCCATTCTGCAGCACAGCTATATATGAGATGAGAAAATGTTCGAAATAAAATCATCTTTGTATTCACCATCTCGTTGAAACTTTATCAGGAGTTTTTACAAACTTTATGTCTCTACCACATTGGTGCTAACTTTTTTTTTGCAGTTACGAAGTATCCGGTGCACATTAACATTTTCCATGAGGAAACATTAGTTTCGCATCACCTTTTCACACTGCAATATAACGTGCATTCTACAGTGGCATTCAATTTCTGAAAAAAGTTGCGGCAAATGTTCCTAGGCAGACGTCCAAAAAAAAAAAAAATTGCAAGAAATTAACCCTGTCTTTTATGGTGTATGGCATCACATTAAATACACAGCGTTATTTCTATAAACAAGCCAAGATTAAATAAATATTTGGCACAGAACGAAAAGAAAAAGAAACGTAGAGCTAAAAAAAGAAGAGTAACGACATCTACTGGGGAAAATGAAGACATTACATTTTTGTCCCCATCTAGTGGAAATAAGTAATTCTTAGTGCTCATATCAATTGAGCTTCATCAACAGCGGGTTTCATGATCAAAATTTCTTCGATACTCGTCGTCGAGAAACAGTAGAAAGTTAAGGATCTCCTTTTACACGGTTACTTATCTTTACACAACTGTTACGGAAGCCGACCTTCTGCATAGAAGATAAGCTTGCTTGGCCAGTAATGTAAAGGTCTTTGGATAAGTAACTCCCGCTTTTCACGCAATATTCACATTTCTTCTCCGCAGCAGCTACGGCATTTCTGCTGAACGGACAGTAGTGTTGCTGAGCAATTACGTGCCAATTAAACTGAGTCTACGGAGAGCACAGTGGCTTAACTACACACTATAGCTTGGTGCAGCGCTTATTATCTGGTATTATTACACCGCACTTTAGTTATATATGCCACACAATTGGAAGTAAAGTGGTAAATTTTGATTAACTACCGTGGGTGGCTTGGCATTACATTCGACGCACTTCATTCATTGAGCCAATACAGTGTCTCAAGGTTTGATGATACCGATAGTCCCAACAGAATTGTGATAATTATTAAGAGATGGAGTAGTGAAATCACATCGCTATAAATACGTGCGGGTGTATGAACAATGTGCGGTTTCATATCTTTCGGGTCCCGCTTTACTCACTACTTCCAAACAACATGTGAGGAGTGCTTAAGCAGAATACGGGTGGTATAAACTTAGACAATTACACCAATGCGATATTGTTTAACCTCTTGCTGTTGACCATATGGCACGCCACTGTGGACAATCTTACATGTCTTCCGGATTAAAAAATAAATTCCAACAGTGACAACCTATATACCAACTAGAGAAGCACTCTGAAAACGAAAACCTCTGCCAAGCAATGCAATGTTAACGAAAAGTTTAATTAGTGCTGAAACCAAGATTGCCCTTTTATCATCACTAAAATTTGCCCGTTTGTTCCTCTTGACATCGACAACAGCTCCTATAAGTTTCTTGAAGATCCGTTCCTGAACTTTTAGAATTATGTTCATGGCAAACACTAAGACAATTATGTAGTCAAACGCACAAATGGACGAACCGATTATAACCCAATTTTATCATTTGTACCTTTAAACATTTGAAACAATTTCTGAAAATTTTATTAAGGTCCATCCATAACTTTCTGAGTTATGTTTTAACCAATAAAAAAATTAACACAGAGACTAAAATACAGACAGATTGATAAAAGATCACAAAAATTTTGTCAGTTGCTTTTCATAACGTTCCGCAATATTCATGTAAATTTAATGAAAATCCGTTCAAAACTGCCTGAGTTTTGTTACCAAGAAATTATAAGCAGATAACAAACAAAACGGTTGGGTGGATTCTCACCAAAAATTAATCATCTGTTTCTCCAAACATATTGACATTCCCTGTAACTTTCCTAAAGATAACTCAATAATTTTATTAGTTATCTTGGTGACAGACACACACAAAAAAGGAGAAATTCTACGTTCCTTCTTTCCTCTAATGCTAGAGGACCAGTACTGTCATATATGGCGGCGAGGAATTTGTGGAGACACTTCATTGCTTATGCTTTCGTAACTAATATGTTTATGAATGATGTATTACATCGTTTTTCCATAACGTTGAAAATACTTACATAGTGTTTTGTATTACTGATAAGCTCCAATACTCCAGGTGTACTTCGAGAGAGGGAGCACGAATCACACAAATGCCATCTAGCGTACCCTGCCAAAAAAATAATGGCGAAAACTTCATATTTCATTGTTCCTACTCCTGGTCAAGATTTGCTTCCAGGAATGTACCGGCCTACTTGATCTATCTGTGAATATTTTGAAACAGATAAATATTCTACATCTTAAAGACATAGTCTTGCTCTTTCCTGTGGTACCAAATATGATGAAAGCAAAAGTTAATCTTAACCTTACTACTAGTTTACGATAAAATTTTACCATTATAACTCAGTGACTTCCCTATGGCATAATACAGAACTGAGACGCTCGGGGTAAATTCATGAATGATTTTTAGGAAAATAAATAATGACATAAACTGATTCTTTTTTACAATCGTAGAGTTAATTAATGACAAGATTTTCCGTTAAGTTCACTGCTAATTTGAAATAAATGTACTAAGTATTGTCAGTACCAGGGTAAAATATTCCAGTTCAACTATTAACCTTTAGTGCGAACAAAAGTTTTTTGAAAAAAATCGACTACCTAAAACAAATCTTACTGGTTACACTGCTACATTGGTAAATATTAAGATTAGTTACTAGAGATAAAGTTCGACCTTTCAGAAAATGAAGCAACGAACGTGCTGCTTTCCAAAATTATAGGTTTGAATGATATGTGGAAATGCCTGCATTGGCGATAGGGTTAAAATCACCATAAGTGCAATCGTTAAAAACCTTAAAATGTATCTTTGCTTAATGGTGATGAAGAGCTGCTGATAATTTAGAGGCATCAGTATGAGATTAATTAGGAGTCTGGAAACAATCGATACTCAGTGGACCAGGAGTCTGAGATAATTTATGGACTTCGCCGGTTGAATACTAGGATGAAAGGCCTAAAGGATAGAGGCGGGCATCTCAACAAAGAAACACTAATGACTGTAACGGAGATTGCGGTGTAATTGGAAGACCAAGCTATTATGTAATGACCTAATGAAGTCTTCCATGATCGTATTGCAGACTATCATTAATCGTTCGCTGCCGCTCTGCTCTTCTTCTGAAGAAGCCATCAACCTACCAACGCCAATTATAAATCTCCTGTGTGCCTGTTAATGCGGAGAAAATAAACATACAGATTAATGAATGGATCACGCCTCGGTAGCTCTAGACTTTTTTGTGCATCGTGAGCTGCTGTAAGTTGCGTTTGAAGTTTTAAATGAGAAATTCCCTGGAATAAAATGAATAAAGTGTAAGACTTCGCAGTTGAAGGGCATCCAGAGTTGTGGAAGTGGCGCTTAAACTCTACCAGGCACAGATTTGGAGGAATGAAAGTGTAAATGGTTGAAATCAATCTCTCAGTTATCAGGCATCCATAATTTTCGCAAGTTGTTAGTCGAACTTTAGCTCACAACTGTCTTAGAATAAAACTAAGTCAGTATGTTCTACCACAGAGTGAATGGTCATCCAAAAAGTGGTGAAAGTGATAGGATGAACTGCTTCTACTTCTGCAGTTTCAAACGAAAAACTGAAGCAACTACAAAGATATTGCCCGGAAGAGGAAATAAAGGGACCTGATCCCGCATACTGAGTGCATTCGAGACTAACTGCTACTCAAGTACTGCTGTAGGGCATTCGATTTTCAATTCCTCAGAGTTTTTGAAGCAGCTGTTGAGTTTTCAATGAGTACCGTAAGTGCAAGTATATCGTTCTCGCTGCTCGGAGAAAGTTGAACTATGTATTTTCAAATGCTCTGAAGTGACATACAAATAGTGCAGTGATGCTCGAGGTGGAAATAATTTCAGATTTATTTGCTGGGCTGGAGAGTCCTGCTGATAATGTGGAACCTGCTCTAAAGTCCTAAAAAGTAAACGACTTATTCATTAGCGATTAAACCGTATTAGTATTATTTGTATCGTACAAGTAAGAATGAAAATAAAATCATTCTAGCTGAGTAGATACAAGTTAAAAGTTTAATAGTGTTGTTCAGTAATCGAAAGGAAACACACAGGCTTGACATCAATTATAATCTATGTACAAACAAAACTAACTGTAAGGAATGACAGAGAGATGAGAATAGTATGCACATGAGCGTAAAGAATTAAACTAGTCAATAGGTGAAAAATCTTTTTGCAGTTGTCGAAGGAAGGAAAGACTGGGAAAAAATTTATTTCAACACTTGTAAAATTGCGGGGCAAAATCCATTAGAATCATTAGTATTATTAATTCCTTGTTTAACCACTGAGAATCAAATACTGTTATTGCATTGATTAACGAAAGGAAGCCAGTCAACGAGGCTAAGTGATGACGTAAACAAGAAAGCAGCAAATCATCCATCAAGATTGCTGACTCTGGTCTCAACGAAGGTCTTCTTTTTGTAGAAGGTTTATGGACTAGTAATTTCTTAAGAGTAATTTGGTGCTTTTAATGTGTCACGGTAGCGGCGCCCTAATGATAGGATTGGAGGAGCCGCGTCACGAGTCCTCCTCATGCTGGTTGCTAGGAAATAGCAAGCAAAAAAAGAACTTCGAGCAACTATTACTGTAGAAAATAAGCGCATCCCGTTAGTTGTAGGAACAAGAACAAGTGTGGAGGTTGATCTAAGAAGACAGCAATAAATGCAACAGCAGGAGAAATCTTAGCTGGAAGGATCAAGTTACGAGTTCGTCAGACCATCCAGCATATGGGAGCTCGGAAATTGCAAACAAAAAACTCACCGCAGAGCAAAAACCCTGAAATGAAAGTAAAGCGTATCCCGTTAGTTGTAGGAGAGAATAGTATAAAGGGTGATGGAAATTGTGGGATACCTAATAGCAACAAAAGTAATGTAAAAAAGTAATTACAGGTTATTTCGAGAGACTACGTCACCAATCCATCTGGACCTCCTGATATTGGGTGACAGCGACGAAAAAGAAGAAGAAGAAGAAGAAAAAGAAAACAATTACTAGAAGATCCCTTCCTAGGGAGCAGTGAATGGATCTTCAATGACTTGTGTGGGAGGGGGAATCTTCAAATGGGAACATTGGGGAAGGAGATACTGAGACTCACGCTGACTTATAGTCTAGGTTAGATTAGGGGCTCGCTCGATTTTCTCTTCAAAATCGATCTAAGCCAAACTCACTCGATTTGTCTTATTCGGAACTGCCGACAGGAACTTTAGCTTCGTCCAACAGGTTCATACCCATAGAGCAGTCGGAACTTGTACTCAGCTGTCAATGAGCTGTTGCCATTGTATCAGAATCATGTAGACATCTGGGGAAGAAGAGAAGATGATGAGCCGATTTCGTTAGGAATAGGAGTCAAAGTTAACCATTTGGAAGTCAATGGAGTTGTTGTCGGATGCTGGCTGGACCCAGAAATCGGAGTCAGATATGGTCCAGCTGACTGCATAGCCTTGGTATACAGTTTGTGTGCTCAATAAGTGCGAACACGCTCAAAAATTCATCTGGTTCAATTCTCTAGCCAATTCGCCCACTTTCACTAGGGCATAAATTTAGGCAGGTCACTGACAATTTTGCATCCTTGTCTATTCAATAAAGTAAATTTAATCGTATTGCTGGTGTCAGAAGCAACCCGAGTACATGAAGCCGGAGCTGAAGCTCCATTTCACAGAGTACGAATGAGTGTTGGGAAGTCTCGTTGAAGCTCGACTAGGCAGGTGTTGAATAAAAAAAAAAACTAAGATTAACGTGCCGAAACCATCACTCCTGCCTGAAGTTTCGGTCAAATCAAACTTCAAAGGCTTAATTTCGATGGTCAATCAAACGCGTCCTAGGTTACATTTGTCTTTGTTTGGGTAAATTGGGATAGGTTTGGTTTGAGCTAACCTTAGTCTTAAGATCCTAGTCGTACATAAACTTACCTGACCAACCTAACTTGAATTAACTTCTGGCGATCAGAACTGCAGGTAAGGAGATGTTCAAATGAGAACATTGGGGGATTTTTAATTATCCAAAAAATTAATCTTTCAACAGAATATACTTTGGAAGGTAGCGTAAATCGCTATAGTTGTAGTAAAAACTTGTAAACAAAGGTTGTTGTCTGTTAGGTATATTTGTGGCCCATTATAAAGTCTACCTTGAAGAAGCCCCACATGTAAAATTACGTTAGACGCATGAATTTCTATAGTTTTAAAGATGATTCATATCCTACGTGGTAGCTACTGGTGCATACATCAGATAGAAGAGATTGCTGCCACTAATTCGAAGTTGGTTTATGTATAAGAAGATATGTGGTCTCATATTATATGGATACTATATTAACAAATCATTAACAACTTTTATGGCACTTGACAACCAAATTCTGCTATGGGAAACGGAAATGAACTTATCTAATTCCCCTAGCTCCCAAACTGCGCTGTGCGCTAAATATGTCGCCACGCCAAGTTTTCCTTAATGTGTTTCCAAAAATAGAGGCACAGCCCGCTTGACTCGAAGGAAAAAGTTGCAAATAATGTGGAGAAAAACAGGGGAAGGAAATGTTTCACCAAGATAAGAAATTAATATAGTTTAACGCCTGCGCTAAAAAATTGTTTTGGGGTTATATATTAATGAACAAAACATAATATAAAATACTGCAGTTCGCAAGTAGTCTTGGTGAGAAGTAACAACAGGTTAGGCGCAGGTATAGGAAACTGTCTTACAAATTGTTTTATTATGTCCTTGAACGTTAAAGCTACATTCTAATCTTGATTCATATATCTCAAGAGCTACTCACATTATGGTGAAGAAATTTGCACATGCACTCAGTAATAAAACTGAGAAACGAAACAATAACTTTCAGATTTATAAATAATTCAGTAATGAATATAGAAAAAATTAACAATCGAAAAATATTCATATACAGTACCAACCAAAAAATTCTCGTACGAACGTTCTTACCAGCTATTACTTCATCAATTCGTACATAAGCAATTTAAATCAATAATTAAGCAAGTCGATTAACTTAGAGACAGCTTCAAATTGCTTTGTGATACTTTTGCGACTCCACGAATTCCAGAATTTTCTTTTGACGTAAGTTTTGGAGAGCACAGGATTAATGGGTCAATACGCAATCTGATATTTTCGTGAACGGTAAAAGAATGTTTTATTATATGAAGATCGCATTGATAGCAATGATGAAACTGGAAGAAGCTAAAGAAAATTATCTAATCTTTTGAATGTGCCAAATTCGACAATTCGATCGATAATAAAAATGTGCAAATAATTTGGTTCTTGGGCAAATCTACCAAGACAAGGTCACACGCAAACAAAAATACGTCTCGAATGAGCCAGTTATAGTTAGAGTAGACAAAATTAACTCTCGAGCAGAAGGAGGGACTAGCGGAAGCATTTGAAGTCGAAAGAGTCGACGTTAGCTTGAGTGCAGTGTCCAGTACTCTGCATAAAGTACAGCCATGACGACGAGGCCCTAAAAAACATGTCTATTTGAAATTAAAGATAAAGGTAAAATCATCTAGTCTGCACTGAACAACTAAGAAATCCATATTTACTGGGTGATACAAAGTGCTGTATATGCAGTAGATGCTGCTAGGCCCAAGGAGAGTGAACGGCTGCAGGCGTTCACAGATTGTCCGAGCCAAGGCTGCAGGGATGAAAGGCTCCAATGACACCTGGCTAAGCCAGTGCCCTACGCCATGCAATGGAGTGTGAGGCCAGATACGCTGATACTGCAATCTGGGCGTAGTAAGAACTCATCTGTTTGGCTGGGAGTCGAAAATGTGACTTCCAGCTGGCAAATTCAGCACTCTAGCATCCCACGCCTGCGAGGAAATGCTCAATGAAAGTTTTGTCAGGAACATATGAATAAATAACACAATATTTAGAGCCATGTTCTGTTGTGAAACAAAGCTAGAGTTATTGGCCACAATGACACAAACTACGTCTAGAGGAATCTTGAGTCAGTGATCTTCCCGAAACATACCTGAGTGATGCATCCTTAGGACGCATCACTGCATAGAAAGAACTGCGAAGAAAAATAATTTAAGGAGAAGGAGAATGCTCAAAAATGGCTGTTCTAACATGACGACCATCCGAAGTTCTCGGCTAAAGTGGTGACTTGAGTGGGTGAATTGGGCAACGCTTAGCGTTTGAGAATGGCCATAACTATCACCATACTTCAATCCAATTGGAAATTCGTGGCCATAGTAAAAGTTCGCGTTCATGCAAGACACAATATATATAAATATATATATATATATATATATATATATATATATATATATATATATATATATATATATATATATATCAATGAGCTGGAAGCAATCTGCAGAGAATAAAGGGCTGAAATTTTGCATTATATCTGCAAGAATCTAGTTACAAATATTGCCAAGCGTTTATCGTGTATAATTCGGCAGAAATTGTAAAAGATCTCTTATAAACAAAAAAACCTATTCAGAATAAATGTTTAATTTGACATGAATACTTATCAATTGGTATGAACAATTTTCAGTTGGTGTGAATACGTGTTTACTGGTATGAATACTACTGATGCCAAATTGATGTGTTATTTCTGGATTATTACCTATACAAATCCTAAATTTTGTGTCATTTCTGTGACATGATTGGTTTCGACTTTCAGCTAGTAAAGAATGAAGCGTTTTCTTCGAGGTACGGCTACTTTCTGCGGCACTGCACGTAGGAGCCTGCACTATAGTCTTATAGTCTAAGGAAATTAAGACCTATGTTATGTCTCCATTTTATATTGGCTTGCATTATTAGTTAACTTTTGCGGAGCATAATTTGGTAATGCTTCTGCACGTTAATGTACATAGTTTATGGTGAGAAATACTTGATAATTAATCTGTTTTCGAAATATTTGGCAGAGTAACCGATTCTTTCTCTGCAAGCGCATGATTTTTATCAACACTTTATGAGTATGCAATATTAGTGGAAAAACAACCTTTTCATCTCCATGATTTTTACAAAATATAAAAAAATATACAAGCAAATGTAATAATGTTTTTATTATCCCGAAAATAAAACTTCTATTAGTTATATGCGATAGAAATTTACTGCTTTTAGGAAGAAATGAATGATTTGTACGTTATTCGGCCACCAACCGAACTGATTTTGACATAGAATTTGCGAACTAGGTCTTTTAAAACTATCTCAGACACCAATGGAAGAATATCTACAATACCTCGATGAGGGCACCTTCACTTGCTCCGGAAGCAATTCCACACGCTCCCTTCATTAGATAACCTTACTCACTGTTATTGCAGTACCAGGCACGGCCTCCATTAGGACAGCGTCACTCGCTCCTATGGCAACTCTGCACACCGAACTAACTCCATTAGGACAATCCCACCCGCTCAATACTCCGCACTACCTCCATTAGGACAATCCAACCCGCTCAATACCCCGCACTACCTCCATTAGGACAATCCAACCCGCTCAATACTCCGCACTACCTCCATTAGGACAATCCAACCCGCTCAATACCCCGCACTACCTCCATTAGGACAATCCAACCCGCTCAATACCCCGCACTACCTCCATTAGGACAATCCAACCCGCTCAATACCCCGCACTACCTCCATTAAAACAACCTCACCGGTCCCGCAGCAATGCCCCAGAGCACTTCCCTCCCGAGCTCGACTACCTCCTCAGGTCCCGCCAGTCGGCATGGGCATTTGCGTGTTGCAGGTCAGAGGTTAAGCCACAACTGGAGAGGGATTGTTGTGAGTTGAGTGCTTGTGTTGGTAGTCTCCTACCTGAATCCCGTATTCGCGCTGTGGTCTACAAAGGAACGGTCTTAACGCTCGATAGAGAGACTTTTTACAAACGGGTGTCACGAACAAATGCTGCCTTCGCTTGTTCCAGACGACGCATGGCTTGAGGAAAGCTAGGCTGATCATCAAGAAGACTGTTAGGATGCAATGTTATTTCACTCCTGAGACGGTCATGGGCTGAAGAATGGTTGGCTGCTAGCAATGCAATTACTGAATGGTGAATACAGATAATTACATACTACATAATCTCACTAGATCTAATGACTATAGACCACAAAATGCCGAGGAATACTATAGGGTGCGCTTGTAAACAATATGCAGTAATAGTGGGTAAATAGTAAATCTAGCCAAAGGCTTTTCGAACGATAGGTTTTCCACTTGGGAGAATGTTCGCCTTATAATACCAGGGTTGGGTGTGAGAAATATTGACGACTTGTAATCTCGACACAATAAAGTAACTAGAGGGCCTAGCCGTCAAAAATGTCGGCAAAAGTTTTGTGATTGAGCTTTTCATTGTTCCGGTTCGCAGTATAGGTTTTGCTGTATAATAGGTCCCGTCCCTACAGGTCTGATCTTCCATTAGTGAAACGCAAGTTGTACAGCTATGAGTTTTGCGATGGTAAAATATCCCCCTTGCAAGATAAGGAGTAAATATCAGCTTGGAATTGGGCAATCGTTAAGTTGCACTAAGAAAATATAGTTCAGTTAAAATTATTCACTGGAAATGCCCAGGGCTCACCTTATTGTGGATACCAACTGATTGTTGAACATCCAGCGTCGAACTTTGGCTGCGATGTGAATTCAATATAAAAAGGCGTCTGCTCAGCGTGAAGATTCAACTACTACGATATCAATCAGCAATGAAAGCGGGAATCCAGAAGCTGGGGATCCAGAGCTCTGGATCCAGAGCCCGGGATCCAGAGGCCGGAGATCCAGAGCTATATTTGTCACCGGTACTCAAAGCGATGAAAGTGTATGGTATCTCAACTTGTTTTTCAGTACATGAATTTTCTCCTATTAAACTCTGAACAGCGTGACGAAGAAACGGACCAACATTGGAGCAAGCAAGCAAGAGAGCAAGGGAGCAAAGGAGAGAACAAGCAAGCAACCAACAACTGTGTTTTCTTATATAGTGGATAATGCGATTAGCCCACAGTGAAACGTCACCGGTCGTTTGCCATACAATAATAACACATTTAGCTTAATTTCAATGGCATCGTTTAAGTATTTGCGAGTGTTAGGTGGCCCGTCGCAATTGGCTTCAGGAACAACTTTTTCCTACTGCGCTACGAAAATAAGTGGCAACAATTTCGAGTACAAGTGCACGAAATTGTTGGTAGATTGATAATGAGTGTTATTTTCTAATCCGTTTATATAGTATAGCGTTAGTAGCAACACGACTTGAAAAATTAGTGCCAAAGCAAGAAATAGAACACTGCATCTTCACCACCACCCAAAAAAGTCAAAATGAGCAAATAAAAAATGAAAACAATGCTGATTTACTATTTAATAGCTGGCGCATCATCCTTAAGGAATTTTTGCCTCAGTGTCAAATAGAAAATCAATATTTTTGATGAAAGGTTACAGAAAGATTCGAGAAATACGATAATAATTATTCATGGAACCGAACAAAGGAACACTTGAGCGTTACATCACTGCAACTAGTGAGCCTAGCCACCAGCAATATCTGCTAAGAAGTTTTTAGCTGCTAAATTCATGCGTGTTGCTCTTCATGGCCTTGTTCACCAGACTTGAATCCTCATCATTTTTTTTTCAGAAGAAACCGTAACTGACGAGTGGTAGGCAGTTCCAATATCTGAGTACCAGCGTGGCTATAAAGAGTTGAAAACCCGTCTCCAGCGCAGACCTGGCTTCCAAGACAGCTACATACTTTGTTTAAAGGAGACAGCGTGAAAATGTATCACAATAAATTAAAAAAGTTATAAACTATCGCTGAGATTACTTTGCACAATGTTAGTTCTCCTTTTTACTATTGAATCTTACGCTGAACGTACGAGCCGACGTTCAGCTCACCCGTCGTCTCTGTGTAGGGTGGACGTTAGTAGCAAAGATACCCATTGAAAGTACTTAAGTTGAACGGTGTGCAGACTGAAATTAAGCTGCTAAATTGAGCGTGCAATTGTAGAGTGTAGTCTCGGCACGACAGCGGCCACATATACCACACCATATTTGACTGCCCACTCAAAATCCCAAATGGGCCCTACCACTGATTGGTGAAACTTGAACAAGATGTTTTTATAAATACAGTATAGGAAACCCAAACGAAAACTTTACTGTTTGTGGTGATGTGCTTATCAGAAAGAAACACAAATCCGTAGTAGAGGTTAATGGTGGCTGGCGATAATTGAATTTTTGGATATCAGAAAAGAATTAAAATGATGAAAATAAATTTTATACTTTGCTATTGGCCAGTGCTCATGAATGCATGCTTCTTGGCACTAGATGCAATTATATGGGTAGTCCAGAACATTTTATAATGTATTTTTTTAAGTCGCTATGTTGATAGGAAACGAATTCATTCAAGTGCTATCAATTAGCTGTAGGGCATACTTGCGAGCGGTGGGCAGTGATGTATAGTGTGGTCTATGTAGCAAGAAATTGGGTCTGTTGCACACTGCGGTTTCAGAGTCCGAAGAGCAATAAGAGCAAGATTCAACTCGTTCATCCAGCAACCATGTTCATTTCAAAAAGATGCATTTAATAACTTCCCAATAATTTAAGGGCATGTGGTACATACGGTAGTTTGATATGCATTGTACAAGAGGTACTGTACGTAATGGCCGATTTATGCCTCATTTCAGGGAACTTAAAAAGCAATACATCCTCCATTCCTTCAATTTATGGCTTAGAGTTTAGAAGAGAAGACGGTAGATTCTACATAGATTCCAGAGGTTCAAGATCAGACGATACCTAAACAAGCAGGTTACCGGGCGTCTGAAATCTAGCCTGAAGTCCGTATCACGGCCAATAGAATTTGTACGCTAATTGCTTCCACGACGGAAGATATATTTTGTATTTAGTTTGTCTGTTTGATTGTCTATCACCAAGATAGCTCAAATAGTTATGGGCAGATCTTTACGAAATTTACAGGGATTGTTAGGCATGTTAGGAGGAACAGGTGATTAACTTTTTGTTAAGATTTATTCAACTGTTTGTTTGTCTGCTTTTTTAGTACTTTTTAGGAATATTACGAAAAGTAAATGACCAAATCTTTACGATGATCTGTTGGTCTATTTTTCTTGCCGTTTGGTTTCATGTTTGTTAGAAATATAACTCAAACAGTTGTGAACGGATCCGTATAACATTTAGAGGAATTGGTAGATATGTCTAAAGACATAAACGGCCAAAGCTCGGTGATGATCGGCTCTTCTGTATTTGTGTTAAGTCAAATGTTTGACAGCAGCATGACTCAAAAAAGTTACGAAAGGAAATTTACGGACGAATCTTTAAGAAAATTACATAAGATGTTTCTATATATTTTTTACACGCACAAGCGGCCAGATTTTGCTGCTGATGAGTAGGAAATCATAGTTTCACAACCAATTTAAATTTTTCTTCAACGTTGCCTTACTTGGCTTAGATATGAGCTTTCAGGGTGCTCTGGTTACTGCAGGTCTTTATTACGCTGTACTTTTTCTAGTTATCAATCTCTTTTTGAAACACAGAAGTTTGCCCAAAAGGGTATATACGTATATCTTTACTGCAGCAGACTATTAATGTTCTACAATGTGAGATAGTTGTTGGTCTCCGCAGTTTGCTTGTCTGAGAAGACAAGATAGTGCCCTGACATATTTATTCCAGGACTTTATAAGCCACATCACCGACACTTTGAGTTGGACCGACTACTACAATAAACGGACCTAACAACAAATCACCTCGACTTCAAAGCGTTTGTTGCCGGTGCCAGAAGGTGCCATAAAAACTGCAGGTAGCCGTCCTACCTCAGGAATATGCAAAGGTTTTCTGCATCCTCAAGGCTTGTTCGCACTTGGGTTGGTATTTAGTCAATTGGTTAGTAGTTAATTGCCGAACAGTAAAATTTTAGTCGAGTTGTTTAGTCTGTTACTAATCTACTGGACTAAATTCTCAATTCATTCTGTTCTATTTTACAGGCAAGCCACTAGGGAGTAGCCCCTCATTAGAGAGTAGCCACTAAGGCACTGTGCACACTACAAATATAATATAGCGTGAACGAGTTTTGGTAAGTAGTTTGTCAAGTGGCAAGTAGCTGCTTACCACTTGACTAAATACTATCCCAAGTGGGAACAAGGCTTTAGTCCTGGTAGTTGAATGCATAGGCGTAGCCAGGATTTTATCCAGGTAGAACCCGACGCAGTCGTATGGGTTTTCGGAATTAGTGAGGTCATAAGTTGCATTGTCTGGGAATAAAATAATGGCTAATATGTCTAGTGCAGCAGTAACTCGTTAGAATTTAGCGAAGGCATTACTTAACTAGTAACATAAGCCTTCTAAATGGGCCCAAACGCTGTTGTGATGTTCATGTTTACTAAAAAAAGAGTCAATTCCTTATTTAAAATGTAATTTTTACCAATGTCAGTGAGGGGCCCGCCTCGGAAAGAGTGCATTTTAGACGACAAAAGGACCTTTATTCTCCGTAATACAACTGTTGGATCACCTGGCCTTTGCACATCAGTTGGAATCAGGCACTTCATGCAGGAGTTTGCATTCCCAATCCCACTATGCACAAAAACAGACTATTTTTAGGATGACGGTCTTATTTTGCTCGAGGAGTAGCTTGTCTGCCTGGCTGAGCAATTACTTACGCTGCGTCATACTTACTTAAAAAGACCATTTTTCATAAATTGTAAAACTGCGACGGAGAAGCGTTTCTTGCGACCGTGTGTAAAGTCATGTCGAGCGAGCATAAGTGACTGAAATCATGGAGTGCTCAATTCTGCCTTTTCGCTTAGAGCTCTAAATATTTGAATCTTGTCCATTGAGGGTTAATGGCAGTTTGTCAACACAGGTCCTCTATTCTGCCAATTTTCTCGTCATCGGAAGGGGAATTTCGCCGAGAAGTTGGTGTAATCCCTCCTCATCGAACTCAGTTCGTCGACCGGAGTGTGACTTCATTTTTCAAATCTCGAAAACTAACGGTGGGTGGTACTTTGAAGCGTAGTCCCTTCTCCATGTATGCCACGTATATCACGGGCAGCTTCGGCGGCATTAACACTTCAATTAACTGTAATAAAGAACTGAACTAAAAATGCACAGCTTTCTTCATTTGACAAACTATTTTTAGGGCGCGTTCGACTTGGCGCCGAAATTAAGTCTTCAAGGATTGACTTGTCCTGAAACTTCAAACAGAAGCTTTGACTCTGTCGTTAAAAATCGTGTTCTAGTACTAGAAATAACCTAATTACGCTAAGCCGACAGAAAACTCTATTTTGCTAAGCTAAGCTGAGTAGTTGGAAGTGTCAAGATAAGCTGGTCATGGATCAACGCCCGAACATCAATTCTATAGGTTAAAAAAATCTATATATATATATAGTATATAGGACGAGCATCAAAAGTCTAATTTTCGGCGCCCTATCAAATACGCCCCAATCAGATAAAACTGAAAGGCAAGCAAAAACATTGAAATGAAGATAAACTAAAGCAGCTAATTATTATTCGACAGAAAGAATTATCATTAAAAAGACTGTATTTGCAAAATTGTTTCATTTCTCGGCACTTTTTGTCATTTTTTTAAAAAAAACTTGCAACTTCTTCCTCAATTTAATGGAAGGGTGAAAGTTAGCCTAAACAGATTAGACTTTTTCTTTAGTATAAAAAACAAAGTAATATTCGCTATAGGTCACATACGGTAAGTTTCCAAACCAAGAGTAGAATAGACAGCACGAGAGTCGCAAAGTCCTTTATATTCAATAATTAAGGTTCCAAACTACCATAAGATTTGAAAAGAGAACATTAGAAACACAAAATCCTCTTGGTCCAAACAGTTCGACAAGTAAAATGGATAGAGACTGTCAGCAGCGCAAAATTCTCTACCTTATGTCACAGAAGTTCCAAAATAAGATTACAAAATAGAGAAACGCAAAATCCTCTACGCCAGATAAGGTTCCAAAATAGGAACGTGGGCCTCCAGGCCCAAATTATCTTCTGTTTCTCTAAGGCGAACACGTGCAGAATGTTATGCTCCACTGGAGAACAGGTCCGTAAGCCATGCTGAAAAAATGTTTTCGAATTGTTAAGGCCGCTCGTAATTGCATCTGCCCAGGACTCTCTTATCAGCTACAAGCGACCATTTGCATCGCAACGCAGCATTTTGCGGCGCTGGCAGCATTCCAAACCGAGACGCGGGGAGCACCCTATCATTTAAAACATAGGCACGCTATTGTTTAGATAAGAAATTATAATGTGGAACCTAAGCTTGTACTAAAAATGTTTTGGCCACAAGACAATATTGTGCGATACAATTATGTGGCCACTTTCTGTTGTTTGGCGAGAAGAACGATACTGTAAGTAGTAGTAAAGATTGATGCTGCAGCTCACACCGTCCATAGGCTATTTTTTTGGAGTTCCCTTTAGGTTTTGCTAAAGTGGTTATTGCGAGGCTAAGTAATGTTCTGTACTGGTCTTAATGACAGGGTCTGAGATAAGCAGACCAATAATAAACTGACGCAAAAACATTTAGAATTTGCCGGCTCAAAATCCATAGTTTTGTTTCCTCTGGACCCACTACACGGTAATGATTGGAATCCTCCATCACAACTTTTGCTTTTGAAGTGAGTAACATCTTAATTCCAAAGGTTCTTCGGTGATTTTACTGAAACAAATACAAGGAAAAGTAAAATTACTACAAAATTGGATGTATTAAAAGGAAAGATAAATGCGAACTCCGTATATATGATATACGCAGTGCTTCTGCAAATGGGACTGAGGTTGTTTTGTTATATAATTGTTATGAAGCTGAAAATAGATTCAATAAGTGTTTAGTAGGCGGGAGCAAATAAACGCACTCGTGCATATTGTTCTGGCATCAGGTTACACCTATTTGGTTGCTGCACAATGAGACATTCGTATAAATACACACTACATTAACGGCCACAACGTAAGGAACAGAAACAGCGCCGACATAAAACACGAATCGAAATGAAATTTTCACCTAATAAACATTTGTTTATAATGCATGTCTTAATTACGAAGCTATAAGCTTTTACAAAAGAGTTGTCCAGAAAAAAATAAAATGAAACGTAACAGAGAAAGTCAGACCTGGCCTAAAATTACAGAACGATGAAGAAAACAAGTAATTGCGTACAAAATAGCTACAAAGTCTAATGTTTTGAAAACATCCCATTTTATTCAATGACTCCGATCCCTGCATCGACGACCACATGACCTACTTAATGTCCTGCAAAAGTCGACAGTTATCCCCTCCCATTCTTCTTTCAACAAATCCCATAATTGATCTTGATTTTGTGGGTTTCTCTCTCCAATATTCTTCCATACATATTTTATGCAGTTCAAGTCGAGGCTCTGGACTTGCAAGTTTATCAGGGCAATTAATTCTTTTTCAAACAAGTGCATTATATTCCTAACCTTGGGGGAATGTGCATTGTCCTGCATGAAAATGGGGAATTGACAAGGGCTAAGGCATACAGTAAGTTACGTAAAACATGCTGCTGAACAAGCGGTTGGTAAATTTCAGTATCGATTTTGCCGTGAAAACAGATGAAGTGACCAAGTCCTCCCGAAAATAATTTCCCACACCATTACACCGCCTCCACCAAGCTTACTGTTTTCTTGGATCATTCAGGAGACAGTCTTTCACCTGTTTTGCAACGTACGTAAATGTTGCCATTAGAACCAAACAGGTTATACATGAGATCACAACTGAAATGAATTGCATCTCATCGTGCAACAGTCCAAGCAACATGTTCTCTCGCAAACTCCAGACGTACCTTTGGTTTCGCTTTGAAACGAGAGTTTTCGAAGCCGGAACCCGGGCATGCATTCCTGCATTTTATAGCGTGCGAGAAGCTGCTTTCTTTGAGATGTTATTCCCAGTCCCTTCGCTAAATTTACGAGATATTGATTAAGCAGTTTCAAAACTCACATTGTAACAATTTTATAATTTTCCCTTTGAGATGTTTTTGAAAGTTTACCAGTTTTAGATCTAGCATCTAACGTTTTATTTGTGTTATACTTCCTTATTTCCCGATGAACGATACCTTAAGACCTACGACCAATATCAGCTATTTCTGAAATTGGCTTGTTTGCTTGATGTTTGGCAATAATGAGTTCTTTTTCAGCAAGAGAGTGTATTGCTTTTTGAAGTTTCCATATTGCTTGAAATTAGTCCCAATGATCTATGAATGCCGTCTTTAATTTCGAAATCTCTATTGAGGACTTTAAAGTTAACTAAGCAAATTCTTAGCTTTGTTCTTTAACTTTTGACTGGATCTGAATTTTTTCGTATATTTTCGTATTAATGTTTTCATAAGAAAACGATTTATATTATAATTCCGCTTGTCCCTTCGTAAGTTAGTACGACTGTAATGCTTTCATCAGTATTAGATCGGGGGAAAATCTGGGCTTCCTTGATGTATCCTTGATACGACATGGGAAGGGATGAATAGCAGATGAAGTCAAGCTCAAATTTAAGCTGCTACTGCTGGCAGGTCTTCGGTAGAAGATTCGTTGACTGACATCGAACATTTTCCACCCTACGTATGTACGATACGAGTCCGGGAGCATCATACATGAGGAACAGTTATTTTTTCTGTAGAAGTACCACAGGTTCCTTCAGTATTAGATGGGTAAAATTAGGATGATGCGGGTTTGAGATTGCACTGAAGAACATTGCCTTTGATCTGTAGAATTTCCACTGGCGTCAGATAGTTTTGTTAAATCTTTTCACTTTGCAAGTAAATTTACGCATTATGACCCATTGATTATAAGGCGAAAATTTCATAACAATTCATTCATAACTTTCTAAGTAATAAACTGATTTATGTTAGTGTAGTTTCTATTCCTTACATAATAGCGGTTACTGTATGTTTGTTAATCCCAGTTGGCCAATTTCCCGAATCTTTTTGTTGCTTATTTTAGCTTCCATCGGCTGGAGTTATTGTTGTTTACTCTACGAAAGCTGCGGTTTCGGTTTCTGTGGTAAAGGAAAAAAATAAGTTGTACGTCATTACATGGGATAAAAGTGTATGGAGATTTTCCTCAGACACAGACTTAAGACAGCCGTTTCGCTAACAGAGTCACAGAAATTGAACAAAAAGTAACGATGCAGACACCACACTGGTAGTTGTTAATTCATAGGAAAGAGACAACAGTGCTTCACTGTAGTCGTCTATAAAAAGGACTGGAAGACTCTGTTTTGTTGTTGGGGCGCTGGTTGTTTTTAAAGTTCGGATCAATCGTTGCCTTTACTGTATCTGATTTTCCTGAAGTTTCCTTGCGTCTTACTTTGATATTTTTCACTTTCAGATGTAATTAAGGTGATTGAGTTTCGTGGGGACTCTGTATTATTTAGGCATTTAATTGGCCCTTTTCTCAAGCTACTCCTCAGTTGTTTTAAATGAGAGAAATATCAAAAAATTTCTACGGTTCGCTTTCGCTTGAGTATATGAAAAGCGAAGTGGACATTAAGAAGCTACCTGGAAACCAGGGGGGTGCCTGACTGAACCGCTGAACTGAAGAAAACGCTAACCTTATAAGCAAACTTATCGCATCACTTGCTCGAGTTTCTATGAAAAAGTCCTCTTAGTGCTTTGGTATAACGCTAGACGAAGCAGAAAATACGCTATCCAGCTTTCTTGTGAAATCACAATAAGTTTTAGATATAATATTTTCATCAAGCACTGTTATTTTTATTAATACTACTAGTAAAAGTGCTCGTGACGGCGTAAAGTTAAACAGGTGGGACCAAGTAGGCGCATTAAGCAAGTACAGGCTGACTTGAACGCTCGTATAGATTTACACGGCCGAAGATGAACCCAGTAATGACGGTTATGCCAGCAAGGATGAGAGTATAGAGCGCCGACTGAACTAACGAGTTTGCTAACTAGCAGTTACTAAAGCAAGGGGACGGGGCTCAGCCCCAAAGCAGTTCCACAAAAAAATAAAATAAAATAAATGTGGGAGGAATAGATGAATGCAACTAATGCCCTTCGCTGCTATATACCATGTTTCATTGCAATTGAAACGATAATAGGTAAAAGTGTTGCAGTTTTTTTTTTTTCCTTTGAAATTCTGTTATAAACTCTACAAAGTGTCAAGCAGCGAGTGAGCTGCACGAGATTCTGGGGACACATTATCCATGTTTTTTCCAACTTCTTTTTAACAACTAAGGTCACTGACGCCAACATGTTACATAAAATTCCCAGATGGCCAGTTTTATCGCTGCTTTTTCACAGGCTAGTGTGCCTGATCGAGCTATAAGAAAGATTTATAACCGATATCTACAATATCAGAGCAAAATATTTTTTATGCGTCGATATTATTTTAGATATACCTATAATATTTTCAAAAATGTAACAATAACGTTGTTGTGGCTATTATACCCTCACTGAAGATCGTAGAATAATTCCCATAGAAAAGCATCTCATAGCGGTGACAAAGCAGCAGTTAGGTCATCAATTTGTCCTCCGTGTCGTCAAGAGCACAAAATAACAAAGCGCATTCCAAAGAGCTTCCAGGCGGCACAAGAAACAGTGCAGATTTATTCCTCAAGAGCAAATTAGCAGTTGCAGGAGATGAAGCTTGTCTGTGCAAAGATGGGACCATCGAATTAAAGCGATTTCAACACACTTTATGATGGACAGTTATTGCATGCCGCTTTGGACAAATTGGCTAATGTCCATCATTGGAAACTTGCAAGCGAAGTCCACTATCAATTGCCATCCTAGGTTTGCTGTGTAATGTAGCTTGATAACCATGAACCGCAGGTGACTCTTTTGCCAATGGCCAGCCGATCAGGACAGTAAATCTTTCAATGGCGACAGCTTTTTTGATACAGGGTTTCTTTTGTTTATTCTCTTCCTCTCTCTCACCACAGCAAAAGAGAATGATATATCCCTGACTTATGGGTCTGTCGGTCTGTTAGCTTCAAGTCTAGAAAAACGATTTGGAATTAACCCGTCACTAAATTTTTAGATTGCTTTCAATATAGATCTATAGATTATATCAAGTTTCTCAGGTTAAATTGAAGCATTTTGTCTAAAAATGTCAATAATGATCTGACGTACAAGGCGTACGATATCCCCTATGTAAGGATGCAGGGAACGTAAAAAATATCTGAAAGCAGACCTAGACGTTTTGGACTTACTATTTTAAACAGATATTTTTCCGACAAAATTGACCATATTTAGGCTTACTTTCTCAAAATAAGCAGTGGAATCAAGTCAGGGAGCTCATAAAGACGCATCAAGTTAACTATCATACTAGGATATCATATTAGTGCTACACTTTCCTAACTTCGTTATTTCATCAAAATATGAAGTTACAGAATGTCAGGGAATGAATGAGTGACCGTAAAGCGAAATGTATTCGGCAAGTTGGCCTCTTTATTTAGCTTTTTCTGTTCAGTGCTGGCTTATCCCCACGTCTCAAATAATTTTTTTGCTGTTCATTAGGCGAGAGGAAAGATCTTTCACATCTTCAATTTGCGTGACCTTGCTGTGCAATGTTGACGTGTATACAGACTGTGCAATTTTTTTTTACTGAATGAAAAGTCAAGTATATTTTAACCCGTTGCATTGTTTCACAGAATGTTTGTTTACCCACAACCAATGAAAAATTAATAAATTATGCCAAATTAGAAAATTACGACGGTGGAAGGACAATAATTCAAAACTATTTTACACCTTTCCCTTTAGCTCCCTTTCGAGCAATGTTGGTTTTCCGAAATGAAACTTGCTATGATTTCCACACTGGAGAGTCAAGAAGACAGAAGAATAGCTTAGTACATATATCCATCGCTTGCAGGTGCTTTATATGTGGCCTTTTGGTGTTTCTTAAGAAATGAAAAAAAAAATTATCCAGACTGAAGAGTCGAAACCCTACGCTGCCTCTGGGTTTGCCTCCGGCAGCATCTTAATTGGTTCTCCATACTGTAGAGAAATGAAGGCGCTTATGTAAAATTTTAGGGTTGCTTCTTTTGAAGCAGCCTTAGGGTTGCTTCTTTTGAAGCAGCCTTAGGGTTAGTGATTTGCAAACTGGAGTTGTTGATTGGTTTTACGTATGTACTTTTTTTACAATTTTGCATCAATATTTTTGCCGGACGTTCTGTCATATAAAGATTTTTTATTCAATTCTGCTTCAAGTTTTGCATCCGTGCCAGTATGTAACTTTGGCATATTATAAACATTTTTTTTTGTAGGGGGAGAGGATAGGATATTTTGTAGTTTACTAACATATATACTAATTTTTAATTAAATTTTCACTCTGGTTAGCTTTCTCAAATTTGGTAGTTAGTTCAATCATTCAACTTCACCAAATCTACGATTGTACCTATATTTGTTTACATCATACATAAGCCTATAAATAGTTACATTTACCTTTATGCTTATCTATCATGTTACAGTTATATTTTTTAATTGTGTACATATCATTATTACACAAGCTTGCTATTTCCGGTTTGATAATTTTCAGTCATTAGTATAACTAAACTTTACTCTTTCCCGATTATATTTCGTTGTAATTTAATCATATTATTCTGTTGTTTAACTTTGTAAATAATTATCCAGGAAGATATTTATTTTTCAATTCTTTAGTACTGAGCATGCCTCAAGAACAAAACTTTGGCCCAAATTAGTAACAAGTTCGATCATGTTTCAATGAAGGACATTCCACCAAATATTTGAGTGTAACTGCTTGAGTGGTGTGTGTATCTAATTAGAAAAAGCATGATATTTCGCTGTCTTTTTTCCTCTACTGGGTGTAGTCAATATATACTCGTATTTATTGTTAAAGTTAAACATGTTTTACATTACTGACGCTTCTCCATCAGTGAAACCTAAGCACCTTTGGTAGATTCTTGAATAGTCTCGCACACTAAAAATTGATACTAACGTAATGCTCTTTTTATTGCATGATAGATCTATATATATATATCCCATTCTAGGTAAATTGTGTATCCATTCTAGGTAAATTGCAACTATTGAAAGAAAACAGACTTATTTTTTCCTCCATTTCCTCCTGCTAAGTTTTAGAAAATATTAGACGAAAACTTATATCGTATAGAGCGTGGGAAAATTTTAGATTCTTTTGAGCTAGGAAACTCTGACATATATGCATAAATGAATTATTTCCTATCGAGTGATGTGTATTATAACTTCCTCAACAGTAACTTCGTTTAAATATTACAAATGAAACGAAATTTAATTTTCGTGTTCTGCAATGAAAAATATAAGGCGTTTTTAATTCTTACTGTTATCTTGGAAAGGTAATCAATTCACTGGCATTGAGTTGTTCGGAACTGTGGTAGTAGGCTTCCGATGCTATACTGTGTACAATGTTTTAGAAGATAATTTCAAGTAGATTGCGTTTAAGCAACTTTCGATTTAGGCTGGAATCGAAAGCCCAAGGTGAGAGTTCCGAACATGTTAATGTTTTTTTTTTAGAAAGCGGATTAAATTAGCTTGATCTCATTGTGTTGTTTGAAAACGCTTCTATTAGTTTGATACGCCTTACTTCACAATACATTGGACGGGCCTGAAGGTTGTAGAAAACTACACTGTCAGATTTTCGAAAAAACAAGACACCTCTCGAAAAATTAAAAATTTTCGCAAAAGGACCTAGAAATACATAGCATCAGACAATGAAGGGGTTAGTTAATTTACAAATCTATACTATAAATTGAAGCACTCTGAGAGCGCATACGTCCTATAAGCAAAGCAACATTGGCAAAAAGTTAAAACTGGTCCAAAAACGAGGTTTTCCACTTATCATTACCAATTTTTGGTCAGATTTACCTCCTCAAAATTAAAACAATTTTCTTGAAGATCCGTCTGTAACTTTTGAGTTACATTCTGACAAACACTAAGACAAACATGTAGTGTGGCACACAAACAGACAAGCCGATCATCACAAAAATTAGGTCATTGGTGCATGTCTAACAATTCCTAAAATTGCCAAGAACCTCTGTTCATACTATTTTCAGATGTGATTTGCCAAACATTTGGTCAGTTGCTTTACGCAAGATTTCCAACATTTCTTGGAAAATTTTGGAAAATCCGTTCACAAATATTTGAGCTAAACGGTAGGACGGATCTTCACCGAAAGTTAATCATATTTTCCTCCTAACATACCGAACATTCCTGTAAATTTCGTCAAGTGATATTCATAACTTTTACTTTTTGAGTTATCTTGGTGACGGACTGTCACGGACACGCGGATAAAGAGAAACTACAGCAAACAGACTACAGTAGAAACATAACTTCCTCGGCAAAGGTAACTAGAGCACTCTGTGAGTGCATACCTCCGACAAGGGAGGCAACGGTAGCAAAAACTTCAAATTGGCTCTGAAACCATAATTTTCTTTGTATAAACTCCAAAATCTAATAATTTGTGCCTTTCGATAGTAATAACACCTTGTGCAATTTTCTTGACGATCCGTTAATAACTTTTTAAGTTATACTGCTAATAAACGTTATGACAAACATGAGTCAGACATACAAACGAACAAACCAATCTGCACCAAAATTTGATCATTTATGTATTTAACATTACTAACAAGCTCTATAAATTTCATAAAGATCCTTTATTATTGTTTGAGTTATTGTGCTAACAAGCATAAAAATGAAATCAGTAACAAACTAACGAAAGAACGAACGGATCATTACCAAAATTTGGACATTTACTCTTTGTTATATACCTAACAACTCATGTTAATTTCATTAAAGTCCATCCATAACTTTTTGAGTTATGACATTGAGAAAAATGAGGCAGACAAACAAACAAACAAACAAACAAACAAACGGATCTACATATCTCCACCAAAAGTAAATCATCTGTTCCTCATAACATACCTAACAATCTCTGTAAATTTCATTCAAATTGGTTTATAACTTTTTGAGTTAACTTGGTGACAGACAAAGAGATAGACAGACAGACAAACACGACGAAAACATAACCTCCTTGGCGGAGGTAATAAACGGGTCTCATTACTTGAGTCGCCAATAGTTTTACGATATACAGACACATAAATGTGCATCAATAACAATCACAGCTGAGTAAATCAGTAGGAACTAACAGTAGCAGCCAGCGCAGTCTGTGGCACTGTGGCAACAAGGCTATGGTCTCGTGCGTCTTCAAGAAATTTACGCAGCGGCTGAAACATTACAAACGATTACAGTGCCAAACTGGTCACTAGTTCGCAGAGCACGTTTGGTAGACAAGGTCTAAGGAACGTGAAACTCGCATTCTCTTTCAAACGCATATTAACTCGTATTGTCCACGCGGTTTCACGGGGTGTTGCAGAGGACAGGCTTGGCCAGATGGGCTGGAGAAAGGATGTTGCAAGATCATGAAGTTGCGCTCGAGGGCAGAGAGCACTACGTACCGAGACAGGACTGAATGTTCGCCGATGGCTACGAAGTATTCGTATGGTACCAGAGGACGTCCTCCTTCCCTAAGGACAAAACTGAGAAAGCTGAGAAAGTTCCCGAAGTAAAGAGAATGGTTAATATTTCGATTGTGGAAAAGAATAAAGAAATGCTGTTCAAAATTAGATATAATTAACAGCCCTAGAAAGCGATATGTGTTCTCGGTATGTCTTCCCTTTCCCCCAAAACGCTTTCAATCCTGTCTCTGAACTTTCTATTGGTGCACGCAGCTTCTGCAGAATTTTGTCCCATGCCTTCTTCAGGGAAACTTCAACTAGTCGATGGTGGCATCAGGCCATGCACAGACTTTATACTCCAAGTTAGACCAAACACTGAAGAAGTAAGATGGAGGACACACATTTCCCTACTCTGAACAAGGGTAAATTGTTGGCTTGACTTCCCTTGAATGCGCAGTTTTGTTGAGAGGCGAAATGTAATTTATGAACTATGTTTTCATTTCACAAAGCCAAGGACTAAAGTTTCATCAATGTGCGGCTCTGAATTCACATTAGTTTTTTATTTTATGAAAATGAGGTGAGTCTTCCACGCTTTGGAGACATCCGCACAACCCATGACTGGGACCGGCTTTTGACGTCAACAAACATGTCTCATAACATCTGTGATGGCTTCAGTTTGCTCTGTTAGCTATAGCGTTCTGTCTTTCTGTACACTGAATTCTGCTACCATTGTGAACAGTTGTCATGAAAAAGCGATCATCTCTGCTACTCGCATGGTATCCTTCAGGACGTTCAGAAGCTGAGCTCTGCTGACTTGTTTCTGTTTCCAGAGGTCAGTGAGATATTTTCGCTTCTTTATCTTGAATGGAGAAAACTTGAAGCCAGTTTTGACGTTGCCCCTCATAGATTCTTACTAATATTTATCTGCTTGTTCATTTTCATTAACAATTGCTCGATATTTCTTCTCAAATTTGTTCCCAGTGTTGCAAACGGTACAGTTTGCTATATCTAGCAGTTCAGAAATATTGAACTAAAATACGTCTGGGTGATAAAGCTCAATAGTGGCTTAACTTATTTACTCATTTCCCTACATTTTATTACAATTTTACCGTAATAACCTGCTCGAATATCAAGAAGCTTATAGTTATTACTTAGTGACTTAAAGATGAAAGAAAATTTACGCTGATAATGATTTCAAGTTGAAAAAGTCTTAGTACTGTTACCACACAAGGTAAAATATGGTTTCTCACATAAAAGCAACAGTATTTGTAGCGGAAAAAATGACATTTATAGATGTTTAAATAACTAGCTACCCAACGGCAGGAAATAATTACTTCAATAATTGACTGTCCAATCCAGCTGCGTGGGCCTAGCGGCAAATTGATGGAACTTCGATACAATTTTTCCAGTTAACATGTCGAACTCACAAAAAAAAGTATTTTAATTTTTCAAACAGAAAGGAATATATCTAGTGCAAAGTAGCACGCATAAGAATATATCTAGAGCAAAGTAGCACGCATAAGAACTGATGGAGAGTAAAGTCATTTTGGAGTCCTATAATTCAGTGATCGTCGTCCACTGTTGGCATGTTAGTTGCAAATTTGCGTTTCTTCTTCATAAACACATTTATTGCATTGGTATGAACAGTTTACTTTTTTAAGGTCATAATGTTGCTGAAGAAGATTTTGTCGAAATTTTATAAATTTCTCGTCAGGACCATTTGGGATTTTGAGTGGGCAGTCAGGTACTGTATAGTGTATTCGATGTTCCAACGAATCCCCGTTTCTTTCCCTCTTCCTCGTCGTTCCGTTCTCAAGATTAACTTGCCTCTTCCGATTGGTTAACTTAATTGGCGCATCAATAACGCAGAGAACACGTGCATTCAATCTGGCATCTATGCTTCCCCGTAAAGATATTTTTGCTGTTTCGACTACTTCAAGTTGAAAAACTTAGTAAGACAATGACCCTCTTGCATTTCAGCCCTTGAATTTCGCCTGTGTAATCTCTTATACCGAGACAGAAAGCAAGCAAGAAATCAATATGATTGTGTTTTATGATATGGTAGGATTCATCTTTATTTTTTTTAGTGAATGTGATTTTACGTTTTTCAAAAACATTTGAGAACCCTAGAAACAAACACAGTACACTTACTCAGTTTCTTATACCTTCATAAAGTCAACAACTCTGGTTCAGAGTAAAGAATCAAGTTACGTTGGTTATAGCTTATGTGCGTAGTTAGTATAGTGTGGCGTACTGGACCCGTGTAGGAAATTAATACGTACTGTAGACACAAGTAAAGTCATCATAGCAGTACCCTGTAGTGTAATCTTTCTGGCAAAATTCAGCGTTTTGAAATAGTTACAGCGTTTTTAACTTTCATTCCGAAAAACAAGTTTCGCAGTAAAAATTCAATTTTCAAACGATTTTGACAAAAATTAATAGTAAAGTAAACCTTCTAATGGTCTATGCGCACATACTGTTAAAATTTTAAAAATGCGTAAAACAACGGGGAAAATGACATGCAAATTTAAAATACGCTGCACAAATTAATAGCCGCACTCGTGAAAAACGAGATTCCTACGATGAAAGCCTACTTCAAGACCATTCAGTTGATGTAATGCATACAAAAAAAATAATCAGATAAAGTGCATTGGCCGCGAGGAAAACTGATATAAGTTCACCAGTATTGACGCGCACCCGCATGTTGCCCTGTCTCTGCATCAGATAGTCATGAGTAGACGAATGTCAGTACTGCGTAAGTGGTTTTACTACGTTTGAGGAAGATCTTTGGATAAAACGCAAGGTGTAGTATTTAGAGTTATTAAGCATGGTGAAATTTACATGTATTATATTTGGGCAATCTTTTACTTTAGGGACATTTTATATTCATTATTTTCATTATTTCGATTTTCGTACTATGTTTAAAAGAAATATTGATATGATACCCTTTGGGGGTATAGCAATGTTTATCGGAACACTGACTAGTAAAATAGCTGTGAAACTAACCTTACATTACAAACTAAACCTTACCTAACCCAACCTAACATTACCTTGCTTAACGTGTCTACACTGATCACCGATCAACTGCCAAGAGTGGCAGCGCCGGGCCAGCCCTGCACGTCACGTGAGCTTGTTATAGTTAACAAACAAGAAGGTGTCATATAAACATTTTTTCAAAAACTAGTGCAAAAATCAGAAAATGTTCTGGAATAAAATGTTCTTTAAACTCAATTTTACGTATACTGTGCGAGTTTCATAATCAAAGGACATAAAATAGCGAAAATAAATTGTCGTCCCTGAAGTAAAAGATTGCCCAAACACAATGTACTGTATGTAAATTTCACCATGCTTAATAACTCTAAATAGTACATCTTGTGTTTTATTAAAAAATTTTCTCAAACTTAGTAAAACCACTTAGCGCAGCACTAACGTTCGTTTAGCCATGTCTATCTGGTGCAGTGGCAGGGCAACATGCGGGTGCGCGTCAATACTGGTGATCTTGTATCAGTTTTCCTCCTGGCCGATGCACTTAATCTGATTACTTTTTGCCACGCATTATATCATCTGAAAGGTCTTGAAATAGGCTTTTATCGCAGGAATCTCGTTTTCCACGAGTGTGACTTATAATTTGTGTAACCCATTTGGAATTTGAACGTCATTATCCTATTTTACACTTTTTTCATATTTTGAACACATGTGGGCGCAGAGCGTTGGAAAATTTACTTTGCTACCAAGTTTCAACAAAATCGGTTGAAAATTGAATTTTTTACACCGAGGATCGTTTTTTGGAATAAAAAGTAAAAACTTTGTAACTTTTTTAAAAAGCTAACTTTTGCAAAAAAAAAAAAATACACCACAGGGTACGACTATGATGACTTTACTTGTGGTTGGAATATTTGCACTGAATTTTACAACACCCTGTATATGAGCTCTGCGAAAATGTTAGTTAGGCATTATTTTAAATATTTAAAATAACTATACGACCATCTCAATGTCTTCAATGAAACTGACGAGCTTCTAGTGCTTTTTCAATCAGCTCTCCGATATTATAAGGAATGTCCAAAATTTCCTAAAAATAGAGCAAATAAATTAGCGAGTAAGTATGCCAGCCCTATAAATGGCCCAGCGTTATTCAAACATATCATTATACTAGGCAGCGCTGGTGACACGAGCAAGTGAGTTATGGCTGGTTCTGTTACGCCGGAAACTCTTGCCTTAAACCTCACAAATTTTGGTGCCTTGATGTGCAGGTGCAGTGCAAAAACTGCGTTTGTTTTGCCGGACTAGCAGGCTAACGTAGGCATTCCCATCAGTGCACAGGAACGTAGGCTGGTTCGAGACAACACTTCTTTTCAGACTAAGGTTGAGGGCTTATTTTAACATTTATCCTTCCTGCTTGCTGTACTTATTTGAGACCGTTAGTATACAGCTATTCCTAGGAAACTGAGCAAGGTCCGAGCACCAGAAGCTAGAGTGTTAAGAAACGATACACCGCTGGCGGAAAACAATATTGCGGGAGTAGACAAAGAGGACTTGTGACCAGGTGCAATGAAGTCTCCACAGCCCTTGCAAGGCCGCCCACGGTTGACTAGCGCAAGTACGTCGACACACCAAGGATTCAAGATGATTATTCATTTCTACTGCCCTCACGAGACCATGTGTTGCTGACTAGAACGCTAGAGCGAAAGGGCAAGACAGAAAAAAGAAATATGAAAAGTGAGGTAAGACAGAAAAGAGAACAATAAATCAAAGGTATTATTACAGCTGAATGACTAATCGTGACAGAACAGTTCCTGCACCACTTCAAAACATAACTAGAATCATGTTGTAGGCACGTCTGCTCCTAACAGCCTACGACCCTCCAAGTCCCACTTCAGGGGACTGGATGTAGCATACATAGTTGTGGTGGCGGACAAAAATTCGTGAAAACCCCAGCCAGTATTCTAAGTCAACGCATGAAAGTGGTAGGTACTGAGCTGAGGAAATGCCCGGAAGAGGACCGTTTATTTCGGCAGACACTTTCCTGAGAGAGGTTCGGACTGACTGATATGCACACACACGGTGGAGATGTGCATCCTCGCTGATCCTCTGCAAGCTCTGATAATGACGCTAGAGGGGCTTGTCTAGAAATGATGAGCACTTTTGAAGTATTTGAATTAAAATTTTCTCCATTTATAGTATGCATACAATTGCCTTCCCAGCATGTTGAGTCTGAGACCAGTATTATTATTAGTATCAAATTTAAAATGTAATACGGAGAGCAAAAAAAAAAATATTAGCAGCATTAGCAAGATACCTATTGTAACCTCGACAATATATTTAAAAAAACAATAGCAAAAATATTAAAAATTACTATGCAAACATACTGCTGAAAAAAGCGCATATGGGCAGCCGTAACATGCGTCAAGTGTTATTTTTAGTCAGAACTAAAGCGTGATCGATCGAGGTAATCTAATATGATTAGCCTATGTTATGCAGATTTTCCAACTTAATTCAAGTTTCAGGTGGTAACCGTAAATTGTCAAAAACTCATTGTTGCGGCTGTTCCCAGCCTAGCCAGTTTGCGATTAACGCCTGAAAGTCGAGTTAATATGGCGATTCCATAAATAAGTCGGGATTGAAGCACCAGATCAGTTTACTATCATTACAACACCTCGAATTAAGTACCAATGTCGAAGACATTAAGCTATAGCGTTGGTGGACAAGCTTGATTAGTGAAACCCCTTCTGATATCGAAACTGTTTTAGCATTTTCTCTCATCATAATAAAGGAATTTAGATTCCACTTCTGCCATCTTGTGTAACCTGGTCATCGATCTCCATGAAAACGCTACTTAATTACAAAATCTATAACCTGGCCTGTTTTTCGCCTATCTATTGCGTTGAGAGCGTGATAGAAAACATATAAATATATAAACACATGACGGTCATTCTTAGTATTATACACCGAACATAAGCAAATTGGTAACGAAATGAAAAAGTCTCATCACAAATTAACTCCCGGTTATTTTTGACAGCCGAATACGCCAGTTTTATTACAGTGCTGTTACCAATGCCGATCAACGGAGCTTATGGGAGTATGCCCTTATAACACTATCCTACATCCTCAGAACTATTCAAAGTCATCTTGGTTATAAATCTGGGTTCAGTCTTCGGTAAGTCAGTCTCAGGGGTTCAGTAAGCCAGTCTCAGGGGTTAGGTGAGTCAGCCATAAGCGTTCAGTGAGTCAGTTTTATAAATTCGGTGAGTCAGCCCCAGCAGTATACGGTGAGTCAATCTCACAGGTTCAGGGAGTTAGTCTCAGGGGCACTGCGAGTCAGTCTGAGGGTTTCAATGAGTCAGTTTCAGGGGAACGGTGAGTCAGTTTCAGGAAGTCGGTTAGCAAGTTTCAGGAGTTGGGTCAGTCACTTTCAGGAGTTCGGTCAGTCAGTTTCAGGAGTTGGGTCAGTCAGTTTCAGGAGTTGGGTCAGTCAGTTTCAGGAGTTCGGTCAGTCAGTGTCAGGAGTTCGGTCAGCCAATTTCAAGAGTTCGGTCAGTCAGTTTCCGGAGTTCGGTCAGTCAGTTTCATGAGTTCGGTCAGTCAGTTTCAAGAGGTGGCGAGTCAGTTTCAGGCGGTCGGTCAGTCAGTTTCAAGAGATCGGTCAGCCAGTTTCAGGAGTTCAGTCAGTCACTTTCAGGAGTTCGGTAGGTCAGATTCAGGAGGTCAGTGAGTCAGTCTCAGGAGTTCGGTTTGTCAGTCTCGGGAGGTTGATCAGTCAGTTTCAGGAGTTCGGTAGGTCAGTTTCAGGAGGTCGGTGAGTCAGTGTGAGGAGTTCGATAAGACAGTCTCATGAGTTCAGCGTAGGCAAAGATAAGCACACGGCGTGTTCACTAGTAAAACAAGAGTATTTACCTAAGCATGAAATTTAAAGAATTTCATCTTTCCCATTAATGATAGGTTTGTATAATACTCGTCTGAAATTGAGTAGCTCTGTATCTTCAAGGTTAAGAATTCTGCACCAAGGGCACCGGAACATTGGTGACAGCCACTCGCAGGTAAAGACTCCCTAGCTGCAAAGGAAGTTGCAAAGCTGCTCAGACTTGAGCTGTGATTGCTTTCAATTGACTGTAGCTTACCACTGTGAGTAATATATGCTACCTGTAGGTCAAGTCAAGGGGAGTCTATAAAAAATAACACAATAGTCGTGCTTAGCAACAACACTGCTAGTGCAACATAGAGAAATAATGTGAAATCATGTACACAGAACTATAAATGCGGCACCAAAATGGCCATTGTCAGCATCGACAGAGCTGCCGCTACTAACTACCTCCAGCGACGATATCTTACTGATAAATTTACATACTTCATCTCATGACGGCTAGTGTCATTCTTTAATCGAGCTGCCTCCGACGAAAAGATCTGCACACAGTCCAAACATCAACTGAATGCCAGCTATTATCATTGACAGAAACCGCCAAGCCCTATGATAAAACAATCACCAATGATTAAATTTCCTCACAGCATACTAACCACCAGCTTCTGCTCGACTTATCTGTCAGTGCCGCCTGACGAAATGATCCCATGATGTGATTCTGACTTTGAGCTCGAAGAGGTCATTGCCCATAGTCGACAGCATTCCTGAGTCCCCTTACAAAACAATATCAACTTGTAAATATTAGCGTAAGTGAAACTACAGTCAGCAGCGGTAGCAGTCCTATTTCAATTGGACAAACATTTGCTAAGTGATCACTGCACGAAATAAATCTTAGCTCGAAAGCGGCTATTGTCTCTGGTCTACAAAGCTTCCACTGTCTTATTTTTATGAAGGCACCTCTAAAAATTCTTGCGTCAGCCCAGCAGTAGCTATTACAATTGGCAGTTAGAA